>CP139508.1:28481130-28957009 GCA_021014915.2 Artemisia tridentata subsp. tridentata | reverse complement strand
TAAAAAAAAAATAAAATTTTGTGCTGGTTGGTTCCTGCTGGTTGCGTCGGTTTCTACTGGTTGGTTCATGCTGGTTTTTATTTGGTTTTTGCTGGTGGTTCCTGCTGATGGTTTCTGCTGCTAGTGATGGTGGATTCAGTTGGTACTGCTTTCGTTATATTTATTATAGTAGGTCCTCAGACGCCCTTGGATTTTGGACGATGTGATACTTATGGCTTGGTTACTTTTATTTGGTTTGGTGTTTACGAGCTGTTTAGTACCTTACGTAATGATGTCGTGGAAGGTCCGGGACACACGTATTATTATAGGGTTTGATCTGGGATCAAATAGGCGGTTATGGATGATGAACGTCCGGGACGACAATCCATAACTGCGGTGTAATAAACATATCTTGTTCGCACTACATCAGATTAGGATATTGTCAACACATTTGTTGCATGGTTCGTTTTGGAGATTCAGTTCATGGGATAATTCTTAATTGGAACAGTTACACGCGCTTTACAAATATTTTTTTGGGGGGGGGGGGGCATATGATACCATACAGTTCATGATATGATTACACAAAATTAGTAATCATAAGCATTGAGTGGTTTCTGGTTGATCCGTCTGCGCTCACTGAGACTATCGGCCATTGCATGTGATCGCCATGCATATATTGACTACAAGAATTATCCAAAGACATTTTATTACATGATGTCTTTTCGCACTGAAGGAAGAAATGATCTATGCTGCTGAGTTCATGATTCAAGCAGATGGTTAGTATATTTTTAAGGGGAAGCTTATTGATCATATACTTATCATCTACATGCATCACTTGAGGGGAAGCGTTTACGAGATGCACAAGACCCCTATTGGATGATTACAAAAAGGGGAAGAAGATTTATGATGTGCAACTTATTATTTGTGATGACATGTTTTATTATTGTTTCTTCATGCATCACTTGAGGTGGCCATGCTCACTCTAAACATCAAAAGGTTTGAAAATAAGTCTGGGAGAAAGTTTGGTTTCCAGGGAAGAGATCCAGCTAGATTTGACAGGAGGAAGATCAAATGCTATACATGTGGTCAGATGGGTCACTTCTCAAGAGAGTGCAAGGATAGGAAGACTGGTGATGAGGTTAGGTATTCTACCTATCAACATAATCAAGTGAAAGATGGATCTTCCAAAGCTTTGGTCACTCTGGATGATCATGTCAACTGGAAGGCGCATGAGCCTGAAAAAAATGAAGCTTCTGGTTCTGAGTTGAGTGGATTGCTGTCCAGCTGTACTACAGAGGATTAGCTTGATCAAGTTGCCTTTATGGGCATCTCTCAGGTACATAATTGTGTTTTTGGTTGTAGTGAAAGATATAATGAACTTAAGGAGGCTTATGATGAATTGAAACCTAAATATAATGAATGTTATGTAGAAGTTGAGGCTTACAAACAGGCTTTAAAAACTTTAGAAGGACAAAAAATTTGGTTTCAAAAGAATCAGCTTGCTTATGATGAAAAGGTAAGGGTGTTAGAAAGTGATTTAGAATGTACTAGAATTGATTTAAAGCGTACTGAGAAAGAAAAAGCTAATATAGATTCAGAAAACCAAGTGCTGAAAGAGAAACTAGAGAAGGAAGTAGCTAATCATAAAACTTGGTTAATGTCAGGTGATAAGTTAGCTAGCTGTCTCTATGGTAGTCAAGCTGTAAACTCTAGTATAGGTTTAGGTTTTAAAAAATATGTTGGTTTAGAAGCTAGGAATGATCTGGGTAAATCTACACCAGCAGGCCTAGCAAATTATGTTAAAGAAGGAAAATTACATGTTGTACCTGGACCTATTAGAGGAGAACACATGCCCACTACCAAAACCACAGACTTTGATGGATTACACCATCTTTATGGCAAAAAGTCAAGTGACTTGCCAGACCCTGATTGTAATTCTACTGACTTTGTCTCTTGTTATGTCAGTAACAAGTCTTCTGACCAAGGGTCTACTACCTATACCAGTTGTGATTCAAGTGAAAAGTCAGACCTTACCAAGACCTCACCCAAGCCTACACCCAAGACTCCCTACAAGCCTGTTAGAGTTGTTGCTGATGAATCAAATTCAAAGACAGTTTCCTCTGAAGACTTGTCATTTAATTCTTTGCAAAACAATGTTTTTAATTCTGTCAAAAACAATTATGTTAATGGTTTGAATACTTTTGCATGTAATGGAACATCTTTCAATTTGAATAAATCTTCTAAAAAGAAGAAATGTTTTGTATGTGGAAGTAAATTTCATTTGATTAAGGATTGTAATTTTCATGAGCAAAGAATGGGTGTATGTGCTAGTTAAAATAAACCTAGACCAATGTGGAAAAATGTTAATGATATACCACCATATGTTCCACAAGCAACTCATAAGACCAACAATTCTGCTGATAGACATTTTCCATCTACTTGGAGAAGATCTGTTGCTAGACCATATGTGAGACCAACTAGTTCATATTTTCAGAATGGTTATTGGCCTGGATTTATTGACCCAATGTATGTGGGTAGGGGATATTGGGATACTGCTGTGAAGCCCTCAGCAGGTTGTTCTTGGACTAAAAAGGGACCCTATTTTCAAAGAAGGCCCAAGAACAATGGTGGATCTTATACATCTACATGGCCTAAATCTTATGATCCACAAGGCAGGCTCAAGTCAGTAATAACTTGAGTCTCCAAAGTGTACTTATATTTTGTATATATTTTTGTTGTTGTTGTAGGATCATCCTCTGAAAAGTAAAGAAGTAGGCATAGTAGATAGTGGTTGCTCCAGGAGTATGTCAGGAAACATAGAGATGATGCATGATTTTGTACCTATTGAAGGAGGAGGCAATTTGACTTTTGGTGGAGGAGATGGTAGAATCACTGGGAAAGGAACCATCAGAACACCTAAGTTGGACTTTGAAGATGTGTACTACGTGAAGGAACTGAAACACTTCAACTTGTTCTCAGTATCACAAATTTGTGACACCAAGAACAAAGTATTCTTCTCTGAGGATGAATGTCTTGTGCTCTCTAAAGACTTCAAACTTCCAGAAGATACACCAATTCTTCTGAGAGTTCCCAGAAGCTACAATTTATACACATTCAATTTGAATGATGTCCAACCTGAAGGTGACCTGACATGTTTGGTGGCTAAAGCATCCCTGGATGAGTCTACTAAATGGCATAGAAGGATGGCTCATGTGAATTACAAGACCATTAACAAGCTTTCTAAACTTGGTCTAGTTCATGGGCTTCCTTCCAAAGTCTTCACCAATGAGCACAATTGTGTTGCCTGCAACAAAGGAAAGCAACACCGAGCCTCATATAAAGCCATTACAGCTGTGAGCACTATCTCAGAACCTCTTCAGTTGCTACATATGGATCTCTTTAGTCCAACTCAAATCAGAAGTATTGATCATAAGTACTTCTGCCTAGTAATCACTGATGACTATAGCAGGTTTTGTTAGGTGTTCTTTTTGAAAACTATAGATGAAACATCTCCAATTTTAAAAGAATTCATTACCCTTGTTGAAAACCAGCTAAACAAAAAGCACTACCACAAAAAAGAACATAAACATCCCCTAATAGAAACCGGTTATATAATAACCGGTTCCTATTGTAAAAAATATGGGGTAGGGAAAGTGTAAAAAACCGGTTGTCATAGAATAACCACTCTCTTTAAAATAAAAATTAAGAAAAACCGGTTCTGCGAAAAAGACCGGTCTTAGAATATTAGTAAAGACACCGGTTTCTTTTAAGAAACCGGTTTCTATTATATTCCACTTATAGACACCGGTTGTTTACTATAAAACCGGTCTTAATGATCTTTTGAATCAAATCAATGGATGCCATCTCAATTTTCGGAAATTTGGAATCTCAATTTTCGGAAATTTCACCTACTTACTCTTTAAAAAGATTAATATCACCATTAATGCTTTAAAAAAACTTTAAACACACCATAAATGCTTCAAAAAATAGCTAGAGAAATTCAAGATTTTAGAATATTCTTCTATATTGTAAGGAAGGTAACAATACATCACTAATACGCATTATCTTTTATATTTTTGATCAAAAGTATATATTTTTATCGTTAGTATATAAGATTAGGTGTATATCTTTTTTTCTTTTTTTTCTTCACATAATTGAATGTGTTTGAATCATTGCTTTGATAATTTATATTCTTTTTTAATATCTATATACATGCACGTTAAAGATTTTGCTTTGTATCGATCATACGAAATACATTGGTAGATAAACCCATATTCATCCATTGAAGAAGGTATTTCGTTTAAACATTTGAGTTAACTATTCTTTTTGCAACACTTATGCATTTAGTACGAAATACATTGGTAGCTAAACTAATATTCATCCATTGTAGCTAGATAAAAGCAGAATTGAGAATGAAAAACATAATCATATTATTAATAGCTCAGTACCAAATAGATGTTCTGAAAAGACGAAAGAGAAGATTAATTGCCCATTAATAATTCAGGCACGAATTGTTGAACATTTTAAGATGAATGAAAAATCTTGCAAAACTTTATTGGTCGAACATAGATGTATCTTTGGTGTGCCTCTACATCTCCAGGCCAACGTCCAATATTGTGGTCGTATCACTTCCTGTTAATAGGTTAAAAGTCAGGATTCTCAGAAGGTCCTTCCTCCCATTCCACTTCACTTCCATCACTTGCAGTATGACCAGCAACTGGTTTTTCCCCTTCAACATCTCCAGGCAAACCCTCTTCCCCTTCAAAAACATGACAATATAAAAGAATGAAATATTCATGGGTGATGAGATATTCGTTTTCACTATCTATATTCTTATTCATTGATCCGTTTTATGTAGCATGAGAAGCTTAATGAAAATACCATACTGGGTCCGTCCAGAAATGGAGAGTAGATACTGTTGAGAAAGGAAGGATCTAAAATGGAATTAACTCAGTAGCTTTGAGACTGTACTTACATGGAATTTTTGACCACCTCAATTGCCTCAGCAGCTGGCAAGAAATCATTCACATCAACCTCTTTGTTCTCGTTCTTCTTGTCTAATTAGTTGTCGAAATAAACAAGGATGTGCTTACTAACAGTGTCAAGATGATAAATGGATACAAATTCAGATATCACATATCAAAAAGCTTACAGTCTTCAAAGAAGCGACGGATCTCTGCTAAGCGATGTGGTGGGAGTTCCTTGATGTCATTGTAGTGTCTGTACTCGGGATCATCAGCACAGACTGCAATTATCTTATCATCTTTCTCTCCCTGATGGTATCAACCAATATCAGTTATATGTCAAAGAAAAGTGAAAAAAAAAAAAAAAAAAAAAAAAAAAAAAAGCGATTCTGGCAATATGGGCGGCTTGAGTTATGGATCATACAAGTTCCAAGTCAAAATGGGTAATGTTTAGAGCAGGTAAAGATGGGTTGGGCCGATCCGTATAAACTTTTTCTATCTAATATGAAATTAATAAATAACTAATGTTTTAAATATCATCAGGGCCCCTAATTTAGTATATTATAAGCATTTTAGTCTGTAGATACACTTCGGGGTAACTTTTAACCCGTTCAACCCGTTTTCAATTTTGTTAACCTGTAAGTTTACTTATTTGACCCGCTCGAGGCAATGTATAACCCATATTGACAAGTTTACCCATATATGAATCTAAAATATAAAATACCTGATCAATCATGGGCATGACTCCAATTGCCTTTGCACGAAGAAAACAACCTGGCAGGATTGGTTCCTGCAAGTATTTTCAAACACCACAATAGATCAGCAACATTTCCAGTTCATATAAGAACTACACACTTTAAACACAACACACTAGTGACAATATTCATTATAATACTACATCATTATCTGTAAATTCAAAGCACTAGCTTAAGCGGCATACCTGCATGATAACCAAGACATCAAGTGGGTCATTGTCCTCACAGAGAGTACGAGGGACAAAGCCATAGTTGTGAGGGTACACGACTGATGAATATAGGACACGGTCCACCTGATGAAAGCAAATTTAAGAAAATTAGCCAAATCAATAGAATCTGGTTCGTTACACCAATTTTTTTATCATCCTCATTTGTACCTTGATAAGTCCTGTCACTACAAGAAATTGAAGCTATTGCAGCATTTCGTAAGCGACACTTTTAAAACTTGTTGCGTTTTAGACTTCAATGATAATTAGGCAACATTTTACAATATAAGTGTTGCATTTAAATATCTAATGCAACATCTCGTTCCAAGTGTTGCAACTTTTACAATATAAGTCTTAACGAGTTCCATTCACCCGGGCACACTCGTTTTGGTTTGGAATTTAGAAATAACTAATGCTTGTATATGATTAGATAGATAGATTATTTCAATGACAATCCAGTTACTATAATGAAATGATCAATGATATTTTTTTCATTTTAAACACATTATCGACTACTTTAACCCGTTCCCATTTTTACCATTAGTTTCAATTTGACCCAACCGTATACCCATACAAGGACTGGAATTGCCACATCCACCTGCAACATAAACAAGGCAAGATAAAGCAGTCTTACCCTTTATCGCCTTTAGCTGAGTAGCTTTCAAAAGGTCAGCACCATCTGCAGCAGCAAGAAGGCTTCGCAGCTTCATCCTGTTTGTTCTAGCAGATAATCCCTCAACACTTGAATGTTGAGGAGATGCATTAGCCTCTAGACCGGTATACTTAACATTACTGATGAGAGTTCCTCGAAAACGAGTCCTTTCAGCAGGACTTGCATGTTGTGACCACTTGCGCCATTGCCACCCATTGATTGACACACGAGCACATCCGTTAGATAAGGGGCAGGTTTGAGATTTTATGGGCTTGGTATTTTGAATCTTCTATGGTTTCTTGGCACCACCAATTGCTAGTTTGGGAGCTTTCACAGAGTGAATTTCAGGCATATCATCTATATAACTCTTCCTTTTTACTTTTCCTACTTTAAGTTCTGTAAACAAAGGCACAATATGAACAACTATCAGGTCACATATGTAACAGATTAGAAATAGTTAGAGGTCGCAAATGAACAGATATAAAAATACAAGATTTTAATTGGGTTGACCCGAAACACTTTTAATTTAAAGGTTCGAATTTGTTTATAGATGATTCAGGAAGTTTTATGTATTAAAGATACACTTGGGGCGACCCCTAAACCCATCTGCAATTCAACCCATTTCAAGCACATCTTCAACTTGTTGACTATCATTGCAATTTTTAATGCTAACTCCATTATCCATCCTTGACGACATTACTAAAAGATAGCTGAAAATAAAGAAGCTATTAAACATGCATAAAAATGTTGCCTAGCACATAAAAAGAGCTTTCTTCATACTATATCAAATTTACGATTGCAAGTTCTACTTAAGCCACAAATGCAACTGCATCAAGGTTTGCGTTCAAAAACTTATCCGCACATATTTTGTCATGTAAGTATCACATCGTTTATTTAGTTACATAATTTTTTAAGAAATCAGTCCCCAACATTCATTGAACATACATTTATGTACACATATAAAAGATTTTGTGTTGCTAATATGCACTTAGACATTTCATCGAACACTTGGTATTCACAATTTGCATATATGTGTAACAGATACAAAGGACTTCTAGACAATAAGTAGCAAACATAGAAAGCCCAATAACAGAAAATTACTTAAAAAAAAAGGTGAATGGAGACATATTACACATACCTTGTTTGTTCGTAGGTCAGCTGCTTCCTTGCTGTCGGTTTTGTTCGTATAATAGAAACACATAAATGTTTAAATGAACTCCCGCAATTGATGGTAGTTTTAAGTGGGTGAGAATATAGATGATGGGTTGTCATGGTTTGAACGTTTGTAAGTGGGTGAGAATAGAGGTGAAGAAACGTGGTGTTAACCGTGTATGATTAATTTGGCGGGGAAATTAGCTTTGGCGGGGGAAATTAGGCGGGCTATGAAAACATATTTTTTCTGTGATGGGAGTAATCTTAGGGTGTGTTTGTTGCATTAAGATGTTTTGGGTCTGAGTCTGACTACCACATCTTACTGGTAAGAGGCGGTTATAAAGTCTGAATCTGAATGAAATAATGTTGTTTGTTTTTGTATAACTTTCTGAATGATTTTAATGGTCTGTTTTTTTTAAGTATGTATTAAACCGTAACAGTACGATAAATAAGTAGCTTTTGTAAACATGAAACAAGTTACTTAATTATAAATTTAACACAACAATAAACTATTAAATAAATTATGTTAATACATATTGTATATTCAACAAATTGATAACACAAGAATCAACCTAAAAAAAAACTAATCACTCTAAAAAGTTTCAACTTACAAAAACTTGTGGAAAAAATATAACAACAAATTACTACTTACAAAAACTTTTGGGCATGAGTGAAAACGACGTTCTGGGTTAAGATTTGTCCATGAAGTACGCACACGGGTCTGACTACCACAGTAACACGTCACCATTTTAGCGAATTGATTTTGCCCTTTTTACTTTTTTAGGGTTAGAGTTTTAATTTGGGGACCAGGGTTTGGGAGCGGGGTAAGTGGTGGGATGGGGTTTTTTATTAGTTGGGTGGGTATTATTTTATTGATATAAGGTTTAAAGACGAAATTACCCCCTTGTGCTAATCACGTGCACAAGGTTTAGACGGGAAAGTAACAGAGTTATTGGTGGGGGACCAAAACTGAATGTAATAGTGACAAATCCGGACGTTTTTTGCAGTTAATGAACCACAGGGACCAAACGTGCAATTTGGCCAAACCACAAGGACGATTTTTGCAATTTACTCAATTATATTATTACACTATTTTTATTGTATAATGACTTTTTTACTCATAGTGTAAACATTTACTGTACATCTATGTGTGAAATTTGATTGACATGATCGTAACCTATAAACGTTAAATATTTTTTTAATCTATATGTATGTTTATTTTAGAATGCAATTTATGTGACGGGGTAAATTTAATATGAATTTAATCTATCCGTTGTTATTTAATTTTACGAAAATAACATATTACGTTATAGATCATGTTATTATTCGTACTGTTAATCTCGATTAAACGTCAAAAATGGTTAACCGTGATAAAAAGTTTCATCCACCTCTTCTTTAAAATTGTGGATCTCTTCCATCTTCTTTGTTATCTTAGAGGGTGGACAGTAATTGCTCAGATATTTAGCCTTCAAGATTGCTCGCGTGGCGTCCTTAACCTGATAAGGACCAGGCATCGATCCCCTATAATAGAGGTGTTGGGATTTATTTGGATCGAACGATGCAAGACATAACGAAGGAAAAACAAACAACTTCGGGATATGAAAGTTCACGACGTCCTTCGACACGATATCGTGGAGTATTTATTAAACCTTAATCACTAAATTGTTTTTTTTTTTTTAATGTATCGTTATTTTTAATGTATCGTTTATTTTTATTTTTTATACTTTTTTTAATGTATTTCTTTATTAATGAAATTTTAGTTTTAGTTAAATGTGTTATTTTATTGGAATAAATAAAAATAAACATAAAAACTGTGACGGGTAGTATTTTATCCACGACACTAGGGGTGTAAACGAGTCGAGCTTTTAACGAGCTACTCGAGCTCGGGCTCGATTAACTCGAGCTCGAGCCTACATATTGTCATGCTCGAACAAAAGATTGTGCTCGTTTAGTTAAACGAGCCGAGCTTAAAAAATATAATTTTGGCTCGGCTCGTTCGAAAGCTCGTTTAGACTTGAGCTGAACGAGCCTATCGAGCTTCACGAGTCGAAGGAGTTGAACTTTTACCATTTATGTATTTGTTATTAATAAATATAAAATGAATATCAATATATGTGAAAAGCTAGAAGGGGTTGAACTTTTACCATTTTAAAATCTTAGTTTCGAAACTTATATGTGAGATCAAGCAATAGTTGTTATAGAAGCACGACGGCTCCTATAGTTTCCTTAAGAGAGAGTCGTTTGAGGGAATCTGAAAACAGCTCTTTTTCTACCTATTTTTTAGTGGTCATTCAAGATTTGCTTGGAATATTACTAATATTGTGATTCATAGGGAAAAGGTTGATCAAATGTACTAATATGCTTTCATACCTTAAGAGATTTTCATCAAAGGAAGAACTTAAGACTAAAACTTGTTTACTTGAACTTGTATTTGTAACTGTATATAGTTTTTGATGAGGTGAATAAAACTGATAAGTTATAGTAGGGTGCTCGCACACTAGCATCGGGTGTGACAAGTACATTATGCAAGTGAAGTGGGCGATGTGGGTTAGTCAAAGTGTTATGGGTTGTATTGGTAACATGTATAGAAGTATCATCACCAACAAAGATTCATGAATTATGTTTCTAGTTTTGTATAATTTTGTGGCGCAGTGCTATATTTTGAAAAAAAAAAAAATATATATATATATATATTATATATATATATATATATATATATATATATATATATATATATATATACCTTTGATTTTTCATAAATGCAGGTCCATAAATTATGTTTATAGTTTTGTATAATTTTTCATAAATGCACCTGGTCAAGGATATACCTGATGTTCGGTTAAGGGGTTCCTTTGGATACGACGTGTTTATGGCTCGTTTTATGTTCCTATATATCCCCATAATATTAGTACGGGACGACAATGTGCGTCGGAACATTTATTAGAACTATATTTGTACATGCTAATATTAATCTTGTCGTTTTACACTTTATGATTATATTGTACTACAAAATATGGACAACATTCATAGATTATTTAAGTTGTTTTCAATATAGAACATGAAACATAACATTATTGATTAATAGATTTCGTAATGTCTAAAAACTAGTTACTTTCTTGTTAAAAAAAAAGAAAAAAAACACTATTTATTTACTGTAGGCATAATAAATAGCTGTTTGTTAACAAATCTAAACTTTTGCTAAGACTTAAACAATCCAATAAAACAGAGCTCGTAAAACAAAATAATTTGTTTTGAATAAACCAAGCAAATACTTTAAGACTTTGGCATCAAATATAAACAAAGTATTTAATAATTCACTGGTATATATGCTTTTATTCACAATTCATTACTTAATAAATAATATACTACGTAACATCTTGTGTCTATAAATTTTCTTGTATGTGCAAGAGATATACACTTGGACATAATAGTTATTCCATCCCACATCGGATGAAAAAAGAAAATAGCCTTCATGGATACATCTATAATAACAAAAACCCACAATCTATTTACCTAATTAGCAAACTTTGGAAACTCCCAATTCTTCCTAACTCAGGAAACAAAAAAATTCTCTAACTGAAGCTGTAAACTAACTCGCTTATAAACAACCATATTCGAGCTTTGGTTAAGCAAAAATTTATCGAGCTCGAGTTAATAAACAAGCACTTAAGCTAGAAAGTTAGTTTATTGTAGGATTACAAAAAAAAGTTAAAAATTTTAAACGAGCTTCGAGCTCGAGCTCGAACAACAAAAAAATATTCGAGCTCGAGCTCGAACAACAAAAAAATATTTGAGCTCGAGCTCGAGCCAATTTATAAAAGTTTATTCGAGCTCGAGCCGGGTAGTTAATAAACGAGCCTAGCTCGTTTAGGCCAAAACTCGACTCGGCTCGGATCGTTTACACCCCTACACGACACCACGACGGCACACAAATTTATTTTAATTTTATTTTAATTTTAGGCTCCACAATACCTAGTACTCTAAAACATGTTAAACACAAAAAGAAAATAACCAACTCATCAAAATGCGACTAAAAGAACTGCCCTTCTACTCAGTCACCAAACTGGTTCATTCCATTCATCATGAAAACTGTAAATAAGAAACTACCCATGTGTTCCTCCACACGCACTCTACTTCAGTCACCAACAAGCGTCATCTTTGTCGGCATCACAGGTTAAATCCTAAAACTTTTCTATTATGCTTAATTTATCAATTTGGGCAAAATGGAATTTAATTTATCAATTTGGCCTAATTGTAGCCCTTTATGTAGTTTTTCATAAATATTACGATAGTTTGATTTAGGCAATTCATGTACTTGTTTTACAATTGCTAGCATCACCATCCTCCTCCGAGTAACTGTGTTCATTAGTCACTAAATTTTAGCATTTAATTAATTTTTTGGTTCAATTTAATTACAGTAATTTTTTTGGTTCAATTGTATATCGTTGTGAAAAAACGGAAATATGAACATGTTTTGTGTATTTGAAATGTGGCAGAATTGTTTACGGCTTCAATTGAATACTCTTGCCAACGTTTTCTCACTCAGTTATGTTACTTATATGTTGGCAGCTTGCAATGAGAGAATCATGCAAGTATATTGAAGATAAGCTGGGTGTTAAGGTAATGATTATTATAACGTTATATGGGAATATGTTAAAAGTTATTTCTTACTAGAATTGAGGCTTCGGTATGGCATTTAAGTTTAGATAGAGTCGTACTCGTTGCAAAATTGTAATGAAGTTAATCACTGTCTTCTTGTTTCTTTCTTTTAGGTTGACATGCTTGGGAAGGAGACTCTTGTGAACTGTGCAAAGACAAGCATGTCTTCAAAGCTTTTGGTGACTGACGATGACTTCTTTGCAAATTTGGTATGCCTTTTACTGAATCTTTTTGTTTTTTTCTTTTTAGGGTGTGTTTGTGTTATTGTGTAGTTTTATTTTTGGGCTTAAACTTATGTCATAAGTAGCTTATGGCTTATGATGAATAAGATTATTAGCTCTTACTAAGTGTTTGGATTGGCCAATAGTAAAAAAGTGAACTAGAAGAGTATACTAATGGATTAGCTAAATAAGCCCATAAGCCACAAAAATGAAGCATATTAAAAAGCCCCTGACTAAGCTCATCCAAATGTTAAGATGAGCTTATTTTCGCTAAACAAGCTAATAAAGACTCCCTTAGAAATCCTTTATTATAATGATAATCTTCCTGTTCATATCTGGTAGAAGGGAATCTGTTGCGAAATTGTGTTGCCATTATATGTTCAGTTTTCTTCCCTTTTTGATACTGAAGTAATAACATGATTTGGTTGCATTTGTAGGTTGTTGAAGCAGTACAATCTGTTAAAATGAAAAACGCACAGGGAGAAGTCAAGTATCCAATCAAGGTAAGCATTAGCAAAATTTTTTTATTTAAACAATAAAAGTTCATTATTGAGACGTCAAGTTGCAATAGTTAGTTACAAAAATACGTATAAACCCCCTCTAAAATAAGTATCATATATTTTAGATATCACAAACATCATTATGAGAATTCGGTATCTTTAGCTGCAAATATCTTAGTTGTTTTTTTCAACATGAGAACTGACGTGACCAATTTTATGGCTGTGTAGGGAATCAATATTCTTAAAGCTCATGGAAAAAGTGCTAAAGAAAGCTACTTGTTGAAAGGTTATGCTCTTAATACGGGTCGTGCAGCACAAGGAATGCCGATGAGAGTTTCTACTGCAAGGATTGCGTGTCTTGATTTCAATCTTCAAAAGACAAAGATGCAATTAGGGGTTCAAGTTTTAGTAACCGGCCCTCGCGAGTTAGAAAAGATTCGTCAAAGGTAAACTTGGATTAACTCAATAGCTCATATAGTTGTGTCTTTCTGTTTTATCACAGATTATTGATATTTGAGGTAGCAATGTTGGTAGTTTGGGTATGGGCAGGTTGAAATGAGCGTGACTTGGGTTGACAAGTAAACACTTTTTTCTCCACTTATGTATAGTTTTTTTGAGGAGTTAATGCGTTAATTGTGATCAGAAAAACAATACTATTACAAGATTGGGTAGTTTATGCATTAGTTATTGCAAATTAGGGGTGACAATAGGGGTATTTTGGTAATGGGGCGAAATGAGTCTTGATTTAAACATTTGTGCAGGAAAGAGTTGCAATCGAAATTGAAAGCTGCTGTTGGAGCCTTGAAGGGCGAGCTTGCTGCTACTACATTCATTTCTAGCTTAATTAGTTAAACAAGTTTGAGTCAATTTGAGACGATTTGATATGTTGTAGTTGGTTATATTGTCATGTATCAAGATTTATGCACTTTACGTTAGTTGTATATTATGGAATTATGAAAATTTTATATTTTTTTGCAAAAACTAAAAAATCATTTTTTTTTTAAAACGAAATTCTCACCAAGACCGGTTCTTATATAAAAACTGGTTTCTTTACTCTATAATAGAGGCATGTAGACACCGGTTGTAGACACCGGTTCTTACTAGCAAACAGGTTTCGATGCTCATATTAGAAACCGGTTGTGGAACCGGTTTCTATATGTTTTGGTTATAGAAATACCCCCCCGCCTAGAGTGGTTCCTAAACCACTCTCCATGAGCCATTCTAACCAGTCTCTATGAGATTTTTTGTAGTAGTGAAGGTTAAAGGTATTAGGTGTGATAATGGGACTGAGTTCAAAAATGTTGTTTTAATAGAACTTTGTCAGTCTAAAGGGATAAAAAGGGACTATAGCAATCCAAGAACCCCACAACAAAATGGGGTTGCTGAAAGAAAGAATAGGACCTTAATAGAGGCAGCAAGATCCATGCTTGCAGACTCTAAATTACCCACTATGTTCTGGACTGAAGCAGTAAGCACTGCTTGTTATGTTTTGAACAGGGTATCCATCACTAGACCTCATTTCAAGACACCTTATGAACTTCTCACTGGGAAAGTTCCTGATATTCATTATCTCAAACTTTTTGGTTGTCAAGTGACCATTTTGAACACTAGTGATCCACTGGGAAAGTTTGATGAGAAAGCTGATGAGGGGTATATTGTGGGATATTCAGCTCATAGTAAGGCTTATAGGGTATATAATTTAAATGCTAAAAAGATTGAGGAGACCCTTAACCTGAGATACCTAGAAGACAAGCCTAATGTTCAGGGTCAAGGTCATACTTGGTATTTTGACCTGGATTACTTAACTGATTACTTGAGCTATACTAGATATGTTGTTAACCAATCTGCAGGTTCTCAAGAGTCTCCCACTAACAATGCAGGTACCCTGGATGATGACTCAGATAGTGAGTCTGAGCATGATGAACAAACTATTGTTGTACCTTCTTTTTCTCCTAACCAGTTTACAGGTGATCAAGGAACTTCTGATGAGCATGAAGATGAGTCACACTATGCAAAGGACCTTGCTAGACTCAAGAAACAAGAGCATGCAGCCAATCAAGAAGCTGATAGGCTTGGTGTGAAGTTTGAAAGAGATGTTGAGGCACTACTTAGACAATCAGCACAAGCAGTCAGTGGAAACCAGGATTCTGCTGACAGTTTTCCTGACAGTTCTCCTGTTTCTCCTGACATCATCAAATCTGCTGACAGTCCTACTGCACATACTCCCATGTCTACTAGTGTGTCCACAGACTTCGAAGAACCATATACACGATTTCCAAGTCCTTCAGACCTTGGTAATCACCAACCCAAAGCTGGCATCTTCACCTCATCTTCCTATGACAGTGATTTTGGACCAACTGTGAACAATCTTGACACCACAATTGATGTCAACCCCACTGCTACAAAAAGGATCAACATTGCTCATCCTCAATCCAATATTCTTGGTGATCCTCAAGCACCTGTTAGAACTCGAAGTATTGTGAAAAGTTATAATGGAACCAACCAGTGTTGCTCAAGCTCTTGAAGACTCAAGCTGGATTGAAGCAATGCAAGATGAGATGCAACAATTCAAGAATCAGCAGGTTTGGATACTGGTACCACTACCTGATGGGAAGATTGCAATTGGGACGAAATGGATTTTGAAGAATAAAAGAGATGCAAGGGGTATTGTGGTCAAAAATCAAAGCAAGATTGGTGGCTCAGGGGTTCAGACAAGAGGAAGGAATTGATTATGATGAAGTCTTTGCTCCTGTAGCAAGAGTTGAGGCCATTAGAATCTTCTTGGCCTATGCATCTTATATGGGTTTCATGGTATATCAGATGGATGTGAAAGGTGCTTTTCTGTATGGTGAAATTGAAGAGGAGGTATATGTCACTCAACCCAAAGGTTTTGAAGACCCAGATAATCCAAAGCAAGTTTACAAGGTTGTAAAAGCTCTCTATGGACTACATCAGGCACCAAGAGCTTGGTATGCTAGGCTTTCTGCATTTCTGCTGAAGCATGGTTACAGAAGAGGTGCCATTGACAAAACACTCTTCATAAAGAAGAATTCTAGAGACATCATTCTTGTGCAAGTTTATGTGGATGACATTATCTTTGGCTCTACTAAAGAAGCTTGGTGCAGGGAGTTTGAGGAATTGATGAAGGGAGAGTTTCAGATGAGTGCTATGGGGGAGCTTACTTTCTTTTTGGGTCTACAAGTTAAGCAGAAACCTGATGGTATATTTATCAGTCAGGATAAATATGTGAGATACATTTTGAAGAAGTTTGATATGGAAAATGTCAGGACTGCCACTACACCTTATGAAGCTCCTAAACCAAAGAACAATCTTGAACCAGATCCTGCTGTGAATGTTCACCTATACAGATCCATGATTGGTTCATTGATGTATTTGACAGCTTCACGGCCTGACATTACATTTGCTGTGAGTGCTTATTCTAGACATCAGGTCACTCCACTTACTTCTCATTTGAATGCAGTCAAAAAGATCTTCAAGTACCTCAAAGGCCAACCCAACTTAGGTCTTTGGTACCCAAAAGAGTCTCCTTTTAAGCTGGAAGCATATAGTGATAGTGATTATGCTGGTGCAAATCTGGATAGGAGATCCACAACTGGAGGTTGCCAATTTCTTGGAAGAAGATTGATTTCTTGGCAATGCAAGAAACAAACTATTGTTGCTACCTCATCTACTGAAGCAGAGTATGTTGTTGCTGCAAATTGTTGTGGTCAGGTACTATGGATACAGAATCAATTGCTGGATTATGGGTCTAATTTCATGAATACCACAATCTTTATTGATAATCAAAGTACCATATGCATAGTTAAAAATCCAGTTTTTCATAATAGAACTAAGCATATTGAGATCAGGCACCATTTTATAAGAGATGCATATGAAAAACATTTGATAAAGGTGATTAAGATTCACACAGATGATAATGTGGCAGATTTATTGACTAAAGCCTTTGATGGACCTAGGTTTCAACACTTACTTGCTTGTTCCTTGGTTAATCGGAGTGTCCATGATTGAGCACTGGGTGGAAAGTAAGTGCTCCAACCATCACTGGATGATGATGATGAGGAGGAGGAGGTTAGATTGATGATTTCTGGTTTGGAAGACATGTTTGTTACTGATAATTATGGTAATATTGAGAAATTAGGGTTTGATGTTAATTCGGGGGTAATTGATATGTGTGAATTGTGATTTGGGGTTATTTTATAGGTGGAGTCAAGGTTTGATGGTAATAAATGCGTAACGGGTGGCACAGTAATACGTGAGATATTTACCCCAGATATTTTTACCAAAGGGTGATTCTGCTGATTGACTTTCTATCAGCAGATTGACCATCATTTCTGCTGAAGCGTTAATTTCAAATGTTGGAGTTACTTTACACGTCAGATCTGGTCAACGATTTGTTCCAATATTCTTGACCATGATTAGGTAACTTCTATTTATAACCTACTTCGCATAATCTTCGCCCAAAATCAACTGATTCCCTCTTCAACCAATTAAAACCTATTTACCATTTACTTGATTCATAACCAATTCTCACAATTTCTTCAATGGCGGCTCTTCAATTTAAGAAAGATCACAACAAAGTTGCTTTTCTGGGTAAAGCAAAGGGACATGAACTGTATGATCCTATGGTGGAGTTCTTGAAGCATTCCAAGATTCATTATGCTCTAACACATTCTCCAAATGTGATATATGAATATTTGGTTAAGCAATTTTGGGCATCTGCTAACAAACGATCTGACACAGAAATTGTAGCTACGATTAATGGAGCAGAGTATGTGGTGACTGAATCATTGATCAGGACAAGATTGCAACTGAATGATGAAGGTGGTGTCGATCACACCAACACTGTAGAGATACTTGCTGGGTTAAGAGTTGCTGGTTATCAAAGTACTGACACAGATATGTGGCACAAGAATAAGTTTTGCCTCATGTGGAGGTTTTTGGTGCACACCTTACTTCAGTGTATCAGCAACAAGTCTGGAGGATGGGATCAATTCTCTACCCAATTGGGTTATGGTATTGTATGTATTTCACAGGGTTTGACTTATAATTTTTCTAAGTTTATTTTTGATAATATGGTTGAAAATATTCAGAAGAAAAAGCATAAGTTCCTTATGTACCCTAGGTTTCTTCAAATAATTTTAGGCATAACAACCCAAGAAAGAGTCTATTGTCCCATAGGAGCTCTTAGTGCTAAATTGTTTGCTTCTATGAAAACTCATTATGTTGGGGCACATCACTCTCTGCTACCAGCTATGTTGCCACATGGCAATGATGATGCTGGTGAGGGTAATGCTGCTGGTACTCCACCCTTTCCAAATGCTGCTGATGATGGTACTCCATCATCTCCTAGTGTTGCTGCTGATGGTAATACATCAGTTTCCAGTGATGAGGGTCCTTCCATGACTGCTGAAGCATCTAATGTTTCTCCTGACAAACCTATACCTTCACCTTTACCCATTTCACCTAGTCCTAGTCCAACACCAACTCATGTTGCTCCTGATGAGCTTGTTCCTGAGGTTGAGGAGACAATTCGGTCTCCTGAAACTCAAGTACCTACACCTCTTGAACCTGAGATTACCAGACTGTCCACACCTAGTCCAGTTAGAGAGCCAATTGATGAAAGCTCTCCTATTTTTGAGCATATACATGTTTCTCCTAAAAGGCCCAATGAAGCTCCCATTACCACTGAGCAATCTGCTGGTGGAGCTGAGGACCCTATTACTCTCACTTCTGTATATGATTTGCTCAACAGGAATGTTCAAGAAGTTGACAAGTTAAAGAAGAAGCTTGCAGATACCAAATCCTCACTTGGTGGTGAGATTGTGGTGTTGAAAAAGAGGGTTCAGGAGTTAGAAGATCAACTTGGGCAGAAAAAGAAAAGGAAGTTTGTGTTTGCCTCTGATGAAGAGCAGGAGGATATACAATTGGATCATCTTGAGTTATTGGCTGAAGCTGCTCAGCAGACTCATGCTTCTTCACCCAAAGCTGCTGAATCATCAAAATCAAAAGAGCCTCTCAAGTTCTATAGAAAGAAGAGAAGACAGTATTTGAGCAAGGATTCCACTGAGACTTCTAAGGTGCCAAGTGTGGATGTTGTTCAAGATACAGTTGATGGTGATCATCTTAAGGCTGATGTTGCTTCTAATGTTGGCCATTCATCTTCAATTCCAGCACAAACTTGTGTTACATCTTCAGAGGTTCCTCCTGTAGTATTTGTTGCTGGGAGAACTTTTGTTCTGGATCCTGATGCTGTTGTCTCTCCTACACATGTTGAAGATACTTCTCAACATGTTTCTAATATTGATGCTTCTTCTGATGTTCCTACTGAGAATATTGACACAGTTCCAATTGTTGATATTTCTCATGATGATTCTTCTGATGAGCCTGCTACCAATGTTTCTGATATGATTCTCTCTGACAAGGTGAAAGGAGTGTTGGATGAGGAAGATCTTGGTCCTGACCTTGTGACTGACAAAGAGAGGATTGAGCAAGCAAGAATGTTGAAAGATTATGAAGATCTGATGAAGAGTCAGGCATTGGCACAAAAACTTGCAGATCAGTTTACTTCAAATTTGCCTCCTAAAAGACAAAGAGAACTGGATGAACTATCAGTTCATTTTACTGATGAGCAGAGGGATTCTTACACTTTTCAAGCTGCTTCAAATCCTACTCTTGCTCAAAGTATTTTGGGAGCTGATTTTAATAGTGAGAACTTTCCTGCACAAATGATGGCTATTGGTCAACAAAAGAAGAAAGCTGCAGCTGAAAAGAGAAAGGCTATTGTTGCACAGAAGGCCAAAGCAAAGAGAGAGAAACCACAGACTGAGGCCCAAATGAAGACTTATATGAGAAATGTGGTCTATAACCAATATACTTCTATCTATAACTCTGGTTTGACCAAGAAGCAAGTCTGGGCTTTACCTGAGTCTGAATTGACAAGTCTATATAATAGGATTATGAAGAGTATTAAACCAGCTTCTAATCCATTGAAAAGGAATGCTGCAAGTGTGAATGCTTCAGAAGCTAAAAGACTCAAGACAGTTGAGATTGTTACTTCATTTTCTGGTGATAGAGAACAGCTGAGCACTCATGCTGTTTCTACTGAGACAACTCCTGAAGGGATACAATCTGCTGAACCTATTGCTGCACCTTCCATTCCCACTGAGGAAGCATCTGAGAGACAACCATCAATGATTGCTGAGAATCCTTCTATTCTTGTTTCTCCTGAAGCTTCATCCAGTGCTTCTGGCACATCTATTGAGCCTGATACCATTCCTTCTTCTGCATCTGTTGAACAAGAAGGATCACATCTTTCCAACTATAATGCAGATATGGTTAGGAGAGCTGAACAAGAAGCAGCTAAGTCTAGACAGGCCAGAGATGTGTTTGATGAATTGTATGAAGTAGGTGGTTCTGTTCCAATTTCCTCTGTTCCGACATTTTCTATTCCTACTGAAGATGCTTCTGGTGCATCTGAGATTGTAAGTTCTTCTTTTTCTATGGGAATTTATATACCTGGTAGGAGGAAGAAAAGGATGTCTCACAGAAGACACATTGCAACACAAAGCTTCTACTTGATTCTGGTATCTTGTATTCTTGTTGTGTGTTTTATTTCTTTTATTTCTTAGTTAAAAAAAAAAAAAAAAAAAAAAAAAAAAAAAAACATTGTATTTTTGTACTAACTTTTCTGCAGGTTTGTTGTATATCACTCTGCTGATGGTTATCAACTCACCAGATGTGACTTGTGTCCTTCAAAGAGTTGGCTAGTCCAAAGGGTACAGCTTTGGTAAAGATACATCAAATCTGTTGATAGCTGTAATGGTTTGCTAAAAACTATAGGGTATGCAACTCACCCATGCTTAATTGTTGAGGGTTGTATGGTCATCAATTCACCATGGATGTAACCCTTTAAGGGATCCAAAGAATTGGCTAGTCCACAAAAGTATGGTTTGTGGTAAAGACATTTGGTATCCATATTTGGTATTCAATTCACCAAGGTTCAGTTGAAACCAAGAATTGGCTAGTCCTGAGCAAACGGCTACAGGTAAAGGCATCTCAAATCCATTTATAGCTGATGATTTGCTAAAAATCATATGGTTATCAGTGTACCATAGTTTTCAAACTTAAACATTTGGCTACTCCAGTAGTAATAGCTATTGGTAAAGAGACATCAAATCCATTATTTTCAATGATTCACCTCTCACAGGAGTTAACACACTTGGATGTGATGAGAATAGTATGAAACTAATCTGTTTTGATGTACACTTTGTCATTTGTTGCTGCAAAGACCTGAAGTTTTAAGTTTTTCCATTCATAGAGATATGGTTCATTTGATTCTTTGCTGCTGATGTTCGAATTCAATCCTCTTATTCTGAAGTGTTACAGATCTATCAAGAATCTTGAACTTAACCATGTCAAATTCAAGATTAGGGGAGGATTGTTGGGAATTCTCCTAAGTAAGAATTATGCGGATGGATTCTGCTGAAGAGCTGGAATCTGCTGAAGAAGTGATTCTACGGAAGAAGTAAAACCGCTTAGTTTGTTTCTGCGGATATAGATATTTCGCGTATTTTGTTATTAGTTAGGATATGCATGAGTTTTATTAGGAAATTATAATGCATATCTTCTATTAGTTTTTAGAATATACGTTTCTTGTGAAACGGTTTAGGGTTCCTTGTCTATAAAAGGAACACATTATTATGTATTATGTACGAGTTTTGAAAAACAAGGTTTAGTTTTAATCAAAGATCCATAGAGGATCAAGTGTTCTTAGTAATCTGTGTTTTTACTTGTGTTTGATTTCCGCTTTAGAATACAAGTAATATAGACTTTCTATTAGTGTGTTTGTGATTACATAGACATTACTAACAATCCACAAGCGCTCAAAGATCTATCAAGGTCTTAGGTTCAACAGATCTAGAACCCCATGGGCTCTAGAGGCCGGCCATACCCTTAGGGTTATGGGTCGGTTTGTGTAGCTTGGAGAGAAAGGTAGGGATAGCCTATAAATACAATTCCATTGTGTTTAGTTTTTCCCTAATCTTGAATCCTCTACAAGCCATTCTTCTCTTCTATAGCTAAGAACTGATCGACACTTTTTAATCCCACTAGGGATTTTGATCCTAGTAAAGCTATCAAGTGTTTGGTTTGTTTTGTGATTCTTGAACCTAGCTTTTCCTATTGGAACGCTATCATTACGTGTGTACAAGAACGAGTGACAAGCTTCTTTTAGCTTGTTATTTTTTGTAGTGTTCGATCCATACACTAAACCCTAATTAGGGTTTATCTTGTTCTTGTTGATTCGATTCCTTGTTCTTGCTAGGAATCAAAAGGTACGCTCTCTTTTAGTTTTAATTAATTATATGTTTATGTAGATCCATTCCGCTGCGTGAGCTTGATGTTTATGTGTTTATAGTATTTTATGATTCACATATTCCAACAGTGGCATCATGAGCCGCGTTTTTTAACATGTAATTAATTACTAAAAACCTTAAAAATTGAATCTTTATAGATACATGCAATGTTTAGCTAGGGTTTTTATTTTTATAAACCCTAATTTGTAAAAATTGGGTCAACACCCATTATTTTTTTTAGGGTTTTAGTTTTTGATTAAAACTTGTAGAAAACCCTAGGTTTGCATGTAATTTTTAGGGAATAATTAATGAATACCTTATGTGATGTCATTAATTATTAGATTGCGTACTATATAGGCTTGTAAATATGTGTTACATGATTTTAAGTGCTATATGGGATCCATGACAAAATCTTGCATATTTTGTCATGGAATGTTTGTTGATTTAATTGCTACATGATTTTAAGATATATCTTAAATTAGGGAAGACCCTAATATATTAATTAAAATTGGTTATGTGCAATGTGGTATCTAATTGATCAAAACTTACGCGGCCAAATTTATTTGGCGTCTGTGGTCCATTGGGTACAATGAGCTCGAAAACCAATGGGAGTTTTATTGATTAGATACATTAAAATTCACATAGATAATTAATAGGATTTATCAAAAAGGTTTGCATGTGGCTATATGATATTGTTAATGATCATATATGTGTTATTGAGTGTTTATTTATTTTTTATTAATTACTTGTTCTTTGTGTGTTTAATTATGATGGATTGTAACAACAAAGAGGGTAATTTTTCAAATAAAAATAAATGAACCTAATAACTATGAAACATTTGTAGTAAACCATTTAATTGCCAAGTCTTATGTGCTGACAGTGGTTCGCTTCGCACGGTAATTTGCTCCCAGGCGAGACTAGCAATTAATAATTTACTACATAAAATTGTTTTAATCAAGAAAATCATAAGTTTTAGTTGATTGATGCGACTGTACTAAGTGGTCGAAGCGGCGGACCTATTATTGACAAAACTATAAAGTGGGTATAAGGAGGCTTGACATTAAATTGTCATCCGAAAAGGACGCGTTTTTGATCACTTTAGGGTGAACGTTTGCTCCTCCGCTCGCCTGTGCGTCAATAATAGACTTTGTAAAGACCAAGAATCGTGTTTTAACACCTTCCGGTGGACGAGGTTCATGAAAGTAGGATCGATCCATGTTTATTTTAGTGAGAAGTGTAGAGAGAAGGTGGAGATAAAACTTTTGATCTTATTTCTGTGTTGAAAGTTACACACAGCCACACCCTTCAAGTGACAACTTGAAGGGTATTTATATGCCCACTTTGACAACTATTAAAGTATTACACAATAGGTCCTTGCACTAAATGCAAACTAGTTGTCTAATTCCAATTCACGTAAATATCGTCCAGCTTTGTTTCTAACAATCTCCCTCCAGCTGGAGATATACGTGAATTGGTTACAATGATTCCTAACAAGTACATAACAATGATAAAAGCCATGCTGAAGTAGAGCAGTCTCCTTTTGAGGATGTCTTCGTAGCTCTTGATCTTCTCGAATCTTTCTCAGCTTGCTTGACTTACCTGCAGAATCACTGTAATGACCTAATTGGGTTATTACTCCCTCCCAATTAGTGAGGCATATTCTTTACATGCTCCCTCCCAAAATGACAACCCGTTTGATATAGCCTTGATGCTTAAAGAAGAAGTTTCTCTGAAATCTTGCCAAATTGTCTTCAGTCTCTTGCACAGCGGAAAATGGATTATAGACTGATGACTTGTAACTTCTTCACAGTTTTGTTTGGGGAGCATCATATCGACATCTTCAGCTCACTTAGAATGCTTCCAGTTCTTCATAAACAGCCCCGATGTACACATTTCATACATTTCTCCCTCCAGGATGATGACGATCTTTCGGACTCATCCTACATATGTGTACATAGACATATCAACTAGAAGCAACATACAAATCAATACCCCATGTTGGATCGATTATACTCTGACCAAACTAACTTGTAGCTTGTCTACGGTTTAACAGCTTTGAATAAATTCAAACCTATTAATAGTGAAACACTGATATACTTTGCTAAGTATGCGGAATCTACTTCAACAAAGCTAAGAAGAATTTAATAAACAAACTTGAATATTATTAAAACCTTGAACCTGCTTTCTTACACAGATTCACTAACAAACTCTAAACTCTAATAATCGTATATCACTAATCGACTATATCTTGTCTCTCTAAAAACACATATATCTCTAATACCAACCTAGGGATCCTTTTATAGGCACAAGGAAAACCCTAGTCGGTTTACAATACTTGAACGACAAGTAAATTCTAATTATAACTCTAATCTAATACGAATATTCTAGATTTACACATTAGACCTTTAACTATTTTGCATGGCAGTCCTTTAACGAGCAGCAGTACTTTCATTGAATAGCAGTACTTTGACTTGAGTAGCAGTACTTTGACTTTTATAGCCCAACAATCCTCCCCTAACTTGAATTCTACTAGCTTGATTTCAAGTTTCTTTGTATGTCTTTAACTTCAACACTTTATCTTCAAGGAAAGGTTGTTTCTTCAAACTTGACTCGTTATTGTTTTGTCATCATCAATGCAAATAGTATCTTCAATCTTCATCAGCAACAATTCTTTTCAGCATCAGATCTTCTCAGCAACTCAGCATCATATTGGCAATATGTACATCAGATCTTACAAGTTTCATACTATTCTCATCACTTCCAGGTGTGTTAACTCCTGTGAGAGGTGAATCATTGAAAACTTAATGGATTTTGATGTCTCTTTACCAAAGCCATTAACTCTGGAGTAGCCAATGTTTAGATTTAGGAAAAACCATGGTACATTGATAACCATATGATTTTTAGCAAATCATCAGCTATCAACGGATTTGAGTAGTCTTTACCAAATAGCCGTTTGCTTTTGGACTAGCTAGTTCTTGTAGTACAATCACTACCATGGTGAACTAATTACCATACAATGGTTTTCCACAGCCTTTACCACAAAGCCATTATCTTGTGGGCTAGCCAACTCTTCACTAATATAGATATGGTGAGTTGAAAACCATACAATTTTTAGTAAATTGCCAACTAAAAACGGATTTGATAATCACATCAGAGCCGTACCCTCATGATGAGTCAAACTCTTTCTTGTTTATTAAACATGGTGAGTTGATTACCATTTGTTGTGTAGTACAAGTACTAACACCATGCTTGTTGCTTTCAAAACCATTTGTTGCTGTTTTAATCTTTGTGCTTCAAAATGTTTTTGCACTTATCAAAAATTACTAATTTTACCAAAAGATTTTACTGGTTTTATGCTGCAAGCAGTACTTTGTGAAAGTACTGTCTGACCAGCAGTACTTTGAAGAAAGTACTTTATTTTTCAAAAGATTTATATAATATTTAAACCATACCAGTAGTTATGCACTAATCTTCAGTTTCTGTAGTCCACTTGATGAATAATTTTATGACCATCAATGCTACTTCATCCTCTAGTTCCACTTCCATTCCATGCTCTAGCATTCTGATCATCAGATCTCTTGTGAGTGGATATCTCTTTTCTGCTAGCATATGAATCATAGTGCCATCTTCTAACTCTAAAACATGTATCCCAACTGATCCAAAGAATCTCCATCTATTAATCTCCCAGTTGTCTTGATTTTCCCACAAAGCACTGTCCTTAGACTCCTCTGTGTCCCAGATTGTTGTGAGATCCCCTAACAATACCAAACCCACTCCTTGTGGTGGAATATGTTCAAAATAAGTTTGCACTTGGAGATATAACTGAAGCATATCATCTCTATCAATCAGATGTAGAATATCCCACAATGAATTAAACACTCTAAAACTTCCATCTTGTCTATGAAAGATTAGATAATCTCCTTCTTTAGATTCTACAACTGAAAAAGTAGATATCTTGGACTTCTTATCAGAATCTTCTTTCAGTTTTGGATTTTCAAAGTCAACAACTCTAAGATAATTTCTGAGCTCATCAACTGTGTCTGTTCTTAATTCAACAGCTTCCTTGAACTTCTTTGATGGCTGTTCATCAGTGACTCTTTTCCTTTTTGAGCTTCTAGTAGCAGCTCTTTCCTTTCTTTTATCTTCAGGCTTGTCATCTTCAAAAGAAATAATGCCTGCAACATCTTTTTGAATAGCTTCTCTAACAGCATCATACAGATCCTTCATCTCTGTATATGTCAATCTAACTAATCCTGTGTATCCTTGACCTTTCAAATAAGTCATCATATCATTCCTTTCTCTAGCTTTACTAATTGGCCTTCTTGATTGAACATTCTTCCTTGATTCTTCAGCATCTATCTCTGCTTGTAATATTCTTGCTGCTTCCTCATTTTTGGCAATCTCAATTTGTCTTAACTGTGCCAATGTCATCTTCTTCTTCTTCTTTTCTATCAAGATCCCTTTGCCTTTATCTTTTGGATCTATCTCTTGTGCAGGTTGAGAAGAAGTATGATGTTGTTCAATCTCATGAATACTAATACCTCTTTGACTTGACATATTAAGCATGATATCAGCAATTGTTTCATCATCACTGTTAGTCTGAGCTATATCATCTTCTTCCTGAGCTGGTTTAGAAGGACCTACTTCCTCTTGAACTTGATTTGAAGGACCAAAATCCTCTTCAAAATCTAAGGTTCTAGGTGTAACAATGAATTGTCTCTCAGTACCTTGTTGAGCAGTACTTTCTTGAGCAGTTCTTTCAACTTCAGCTCCTTCTAAGTTTATTTCCTCAGTATCACCACTTCTCACTTCAACAGTAGCTTCTTCCAAATTTATTTGCTCTGTTTCATCACTTTTCCTTTCAACATTATCTTGAGGAATATCTTTTGGTGGTGTCCTCTGAGTATCATCCATAAATCCAACATCTTGTTCAAAATCAGCATCATCTTCATTCAAATTCTCTAAATTCCTCCCCATTTGGAATGAAGATTGCTTCTTAGACTTTTTCTTCTTAGAAATCTTTGTAGGTATCCTACCAGTCTTCTTCTGAGACTTCACCCATAATCTATGGTGTTGAACTAGTGGCCAAACATACCTCTTTAATTTCTGAAACTTAGTCTTTAATTTGTCTATCTGAGCAGCTTGAGCCTCACTCTCCTTCTTCAGCCTCTTTAACTCCCTTGTTAAAGCATAATTGTCCAACTCTACCTCTTCTTCTTCAAATTGTTTAGACACATTTGTGGAAGAATCATCAATAGGAGATGGTGGATTATTCATACCTTGGTCTAACTCCTCATTAGTAGGAATGTCTATAGGAGCAGTACCTTCCCTAGTAACAGAATGTGGAGAAGCAGTATGTTGAGAAGCAGTAGGTTGAGGAATACTAACTTCTCTAGGAGACTCTTGGCTTGCTGATTCAGAATTTGCTTCTTGCTCTTGCTCTAGCTCTGCATCTCTTACAACTTGTGCAACTCCCAATATATGAGCAGTCAAAGGTGTGTTGGTTCCAGAAAACTTTGCACTTTGTTTAGACAGAAAAGTAAACACCTTTGATGGAAGTTTGACAGTGGGTAAAAAATTTTGAGGTTTAGGGACATCCTCAAGTTGATTGTTCAAAAACAACTGAACAAACCTTGGATACATCAAAAATGGTGAACCATTACTAATATGTGTAAGCATACCATCCAGAATAAGTCTTGAAAAATTGAATCTTCGATTGGTAGCTAAACCCACTAATGCAGATGCAACATTTTGACCAAATTGATCAAAAGAAGTACTCTTGGGACTCAAACAATGAAGTAGAATGTGAATTAGGTACTTCCAATGAGAACAAAACAGAGGCTTTTGAAAAGTAAGCTTCGTCAGATCGCCTTCATAACCTAAAGCACTTAATGTGTCCCAAAGCACTTGCTTTTCAAAACGAACAGCCCCCCCTTCATCATCAAACATCAAAACATCCCTAATCGTGGCCTCGGTAATCCTAATAGCTCGTCCAGCAACCGTAGCCCTAATCAACGAATCATCTTCTTTCGTTGCAGTAGCCCAAAATTCTTGCATCCAGGGACCAATAACATCAGGGTCAACTAAAATAGAGTAGTTGATGGAAGACCCAGTTAAGAAATCAATGATCGCATGAAAATCAAGATTATCCCTTGTCTTGTCCAAATTAGCGATCATATTATGTTTGCTAACAGTAAGGCGATTAGCCATGATGATTTGGTAGAGAAGAATTCGCTTTGAATGTGTGTTTTGATATAAAGATTGTGGTGTAAAAGCGAATGAGGGATCTTAAGTACGGTAAAAGGCGGGAAAATAGGAGTGAGTTTCTTTAAATAGAATGAAAATAAATCAAACTCTTAATAATAAAGTTACCGTTTGGATTAACTTATTATCTCCGCCGTAAGGAATTAATTAACCGTAGCCCCACTAATTTTTGACCGTTGGAACAGTACGTCCACGTAAGCAGTACGTTGAAGCAGTACGTTGGTGAAGCAGTACTTTAGGCAATAAAGCAGTACGTTCCATCATGTTATCCACAATCAATATGCCAACTAAAACCAAGAACTTGTAAAAGGTTCATGCTTTAGTTCCAACTAATAGCTAATGTTGCCTCCCCTCAAATACAACATATAGGCTAAACTAATAACCAATACTTTTATTAAAACTGAATAAAAAGTATTCTAACTAATACTAAAGCCTCCCCTCAAATGTAGCCTAGTAGTTAATCATCCCAATGCTCACAACTAAGTGGTTGAATCTTGAAACATCGAATCCCTTAGTGAGTAGATCAGCTACATTATCATCTGTGTGAACCTTAACCACATTTATAAGCCTGTGCTCATAACAATCCCGAATAAAATGATGCCTAATCTGAATATGCTTGGTCTTGGAGTGATAGACAGGATTCTTCACAATGCAAATTGTACTCTCATTATCAATGTTGATAGGAGTATTCTTGAAATTGAATCCATAATCCAAGAGTTGATTTTGCATCCACAAAACTTGTCCACAACAGCTTGCAGCAGCAACATATTCTGCTTCAGTAGAGGAGGTGGCAGCAATGGTTTGCTTCTTACATTGCCAGGAGACTAATCTTCTACCAAGATATTGACATCCTCCTGAAGTTGATCTTCTATCATAGTTATCCCCTGCATAGTCACTATCTGAAAAGGCTTCTAAGTGAAAAGGTGACTCCTTAGGATACCATAATCCTAACTTTGGTTGATGCTTGAGATATCTAAAAATCCTCTTGACTGCATACATATGAGAAACCTTGGGTGTAACCTGAAATCTTGCACATAAGCAAACAGCAAACATGATGTCAGGTCTGGATGCAGTTAAGTACATAAGACAACCGATCATAGATCTGTAAAGCTTGACATCCACAGCTTGTCCATCTTCATCCTTGCCTAGAGGTTTATTTTTATCAATGGGTGTGGTGGCAGGCCTTAGATTTGGAAGATCAAATCTTTTAAGTATGTCTGCAACATACTTTTCTTGGTTAATGAAGATTCCATCTCTTGTTTGTCTAACTTGAAGACCCAAAAAGAAAGTTAATTCTCCCATAGAACTCATTTGAAACTCCTTCTGCATAAGATCTTCAAATTCTTTTACCATAGACTTCTTTGTAGCTCCAAATATAATATCATCCACATATACTTGGACTAACAGAATATCTTTCTTATCCCTCTTGATGAACAAAGTCTTATCAATTGCTCCTCTCCTATAGCCATGTTGGAATAGAAAATTTGAGAGTCTCTCATACCAAGCTCTGGGAGCTTGATGAAGGCCATAAAGTGCCTTGATCACTTTGTAGACTTTGTTTGGATGTGCAGGATCTTCAAAACCAGGAGGTTGTTTAACATAAACTTCCTCAGAAATTGTGCCATAAAGGAAAGCACTTTTCACATCCATTTGGTAGACAGGAAATCCCATGTATGATGCAAAGGCAAGAAATAACCTTATTGCCTCTATCCTTGCAACAGGAGCAAATACTTCATCATAATCCACTCCTTCTTCTTGGCGATATCCTTGTGCAACCAATCTAGCTTTATTTTTGATAACATTCCCTCTTTCATCTCTTTTAATTCTAAAAACCCATCTTGTACCAATAACTCTTTTGCCATCTGGTAGATCACATAATACCCAGACTTCTTGAAGCTTGAATTGTAGAAGCTCCTCTTGCATAGCTTCAACCCAACTTTCATCAGCTAAAGCTTGAGCTACCTTCTTGGGTTCTTCTTGAGATAGAAAGCAAGCAAACAGGCATGTTTGTTGATCCTTGTGATTCATCCTGTTTTGTTTGTAAACAAAGCTAAGTAAAGCAGTATGTTGCTTAGAAAGGACTTTAACTTTGTTCCTTGTAACCACTCCTGAAGAGGGTGATCCAATAATATTACTTTGAGGATGAGCTTTATGAACTCTCAATGTAGGAGTTGGTGGTACTGAAAGAGCAGACTCTAAGTTAGTAAAATCAATTCCTTTATTGGAGAAAATACCTTCTGGATTAAGCTCATCATCAACTTCTTCTAATCCAGGAATGTTAGCATTAACTAAATCATCATTATCAACATTGGAATCATCAGCATTGTTCCAATGTGATTGCTCGAATACATCAGAAGTTCTGTCAAAAGCATCATCAGTACTTTGATCTAAAGTACTGTGGGCAGTATCTTGAAATTTACTCTTTTTCTTTGCAGCCTCATAAGCCTTCCTTTGTTCATCTTCATAGGATTGTGCTATAGTTTCTTGAAAAAGCATCCTATTAAGTTCATCTTGTATGGCTTGATCTTCATCAGATACTGTATGAGTTGGCTGAGCAGTACCTTGGTCCTCAATAGCAACTTCAGGTTCTTTGTCAGGAACTTCTTCTGGTGTACCATTAACTCCATGAACAATGTATTGTGAATCATCTTCTTTGGAATTAGCCTGATTCTCTTCTCTAACAGGGACATAATTCATAGATGGTGTGAATTTGAGATCAAGATCAAACATCCAATCAGGACCTTTACCTTTCTGAGTTTCCTTATCTTCTAAAAATTCAACATGAAGACAATCTTGTACCTTTCTTGTATTCCTGTTATAAACTCTAAATCCTTTGCTATTTGTACAATAACCCAATAAATATCCTTCATCTGACTTACCATCAAATTTACCCAGAGAATCAATGGTATTCAAAATAGTCAGAGAGCAGCCAAAAGGTTTTAGAAAACGTATATTTGGTTTCTTTCCCATGAGTAACTCATAAGGTGTCTTCATCTGAGGTTTAGTTACTGAGACTCTATTCAACACATAGCAAGCAGTACTTATGGCTTCAGCCCAAAAGAGAATAGGTAATTTGGAATCTGCAAGCATTGTTCTAGCTGCTTCTATCAAAGTCCTGTTCTTTCTTTCTGCAACACCATTCTGCTGTGGTGTTCTAGCAATGCTAAACTCTCTCTTGATCCCTTTCTTGGCACAGAATTCATCCATATGCTTGTTCTTGAATTCTGTTCCATTATCACATCTAATACCTCTTACCTTGAGTCTTAATTGATTTTCAAGGGCTACTATCAGGTCATGGATAGCATCAAAGGTTTCATCTTTAAATCCCAAGAAAAAGACCCAACTAAATCTGCTACAATCATCTGTCACAACCAAGCAGTACTTCTTCTTGTTTAAACTCTCTACTGAAACTGGTCCAAACAGATCCATGTGTAGCAACTCCAAAGGTTCTCTAATATCTCTTTCCCCAAGCTTCTTACATGAAGCTTTATGTTGTTTACCCTTCTTGCAAGCCAAACATGAATGATTAGCCTTGAATGTTTTGGAAGGTAAACCTTTAACTAAATTTCCTTTGACCAGCTTGTTGATGTTCTTAAAATTAACATGACCTAATCTTCTGTGCCACAGATGTGCTTCTTCCAATGATGCCTTTGCTACTAAACATGTTGCTCTTCCAGCAGAATTGAGACTCTTTAAGTCTAAACTGTATACATCATTGGTTCTTGGTACTCTCAATGTTACCAAATGATCATCAACAAATTTGAACTCAGGTGAGAGAATGAGACATTCTGTATCAGTAAACAGGATTGGATACTTCTTGTCACAAATTTGAGATACTGACAATAGGTTGAATTTGAGCTCCTTTACATATCTAACATTCTCAAAATCAATACATCCAGCCTTGATTGTTCCTTTGCCAGTGATTCTTCCTCCATCAGGATCATTACCAAATGCAACTCTTCCTCCATAATATGCCTTAAAGTCTGACAGGATCTCCTTGTCCCCTGTCATGCTGCCAGAGCAACCACTATCAACAATAATATGATCTTTAAGCTCCTCCTCTGGGTTGCCCTGCACATAAAAGAAAAGGGTTAGTTTCTTTTAGGAACCCAAGCCATTACTGACTTGTGTTCCCCTTGTGGAGTGACATACTTGAATTCCTTCAGTATGTAATCTCCACTGGTTTTAAAGGCATGGTCAATGATTATTTGAGTTGGTCCCATGTCCTGTGTTGCAATTTCAACAACACTCCCTGTTTCACCCTTATCTGATGAAAGTACTTCTTGTTCTCCATCAGTACTTTCTTTCTTAACCCAATTTCGTTTGACCTTAGGTTTCTCTGAGCTAGTTACTCTGCTTGAGGTGGAAGACTTTTTATATGAATTGAATCTCTTAGGTCTTCTATGTGAAAAAGTATGAGCAGTACCATGAGTGGGTGAAAACTTATCAGTCCTTGGTGAAGGTACTTCTTGAGACTTATCAGATTGTGAAGGTACTGGTGATTTGGAAAACATTCTTTTCTGGTGAGGGTACCTATAGTCTTTTGAGAAGTTACTATGGTTGACCCTATTTGAGTGATTCCAAACTGGTCTAGTCTCTCTTGACTTATGGGTGGGAGGTCTATTCTTTGGAAACTGACTTAAGTATTCTGAGTGAAAGTCACAGTGCTTAATCAAGTGATCAGGACTATAGCATACATAACATAACTTCCTCTCCATATTCCCAAATCCTCTTCTATGATTAAAAGGTTTCCTGTAGTAAGCAGTATTTTGAAAAGTTTCTCTTGGAGGTACTGCTGAATGTCCAGCAGTACTTTGAAAAGTTTTTGGAGGTACTGCTTGTTTTTGAAAGGCTGTAGGAAACTTTTGATCATTACCCCTTTGAAAATCATTCTTAGGTTTTTCAGAACTAATTCTACCATTAAGCTTCTTCCTAAACTCTAGGTTGTCTACACCATAACGAGAAACATCTGTCCTAGCAGGTTGAAACTGACCAGTAGGTGGAGGAACTGAATGGTACTCCTTATCTTTCTTAAACTCAGGAGGTGATTCACTAATTGGTTCCTCATTCCTAGATGTATTTTCTTCTGAGCTTGTAAGGTCCTCATCACTAGGTGGAATCTCTTCCTTAGCACTAGGTGGAGTTTCTTCCTTATCACTAGGTGAGGTCTCATCTGAACTACTAGCTTCATCATAACCTAGTCCAGCCCTACTGTTTATTACTCTTTGTTTTTCAACAAATTGAACATGTGATAGACCAGCCTGTTTAATACTACCAAGTCTTTCTAACAAAGTATCTCTTTCCTTAGTAATCTTTTCTAATTCAGACACTTTACATCCTAACTTCCATTCACTTAATTTCAATTGATAATCCTGTTGCTCATATTTTTCTGCCCAAGCCACTTCATTATTTTCATGTGTTAATATTTTGGCTTCCATTGACTCTAAAGTTAATTGATAACCAGCTACCTCAGACCTAGCTGTTCTACAATTATCTCTTTCAGTCACATAATCTTTAAGCAACTTTTGATAAACATTATTACACTTAGAGCATACCTCAGAGACATTGGATGAACTTGGTGAAGTGGCTACCATAGCAATCTGAACAGGTTCATCTTCATCCTCCATGCTCCAGTCAAAGCTTCCAAGACCATCTCTTGATTCCAAAGCAGCATATCCAGGTTCCTCATCAAAAGCTGTGCCCCAATCAAACTCTTCCATTGCAACCATAGAATAGGTTACAGGTTCATCATCAAATTCAGCACTCCAGTCAATCTCTGCTAAATTTTCTTGAGCCACCAAAGCTTTTGGTTGTGATTCAGTAATAGGAACCTCCTTTCTTTCAACCTTGGGTTGTTCAATCATCCTGTTTGCCTGATATTTTGCAAACTTGCATTCCCTTGCAAAGTGTCCAAGCTTTTGACAATTGAAACATTCAATTTTAGATTTGTCAAAAGTGATACCTTGTTTGGCTTTGAAATCAATTCCCCTTCCTGTCTTGTTCATGAACTTCTTGATTCTAGCAGTGATCATAGCTACTTGCCATCTTATGTCAATCTCTTCTAAAGCATCTTCTTCAATCTGCAACAAGTCTTCTTGATAGGTAACTGGTAAAGTGGCTTGTTGTGCAAAGAAGGAACATACAATTTCATCAGAATTGGTGTTGTTTGTTGGTGATGGGTTGGGGGTAGTTGTGGTTGTGCAAACATGCTGTGGATCACCAACAGTACTTTGAGAAGGATAAGCAGTACTTTTAGTGGAAGTACTGCTTCTGTTTTCAGAAGATACAAAAGCTATGTTGTGAGTTTTCTGAGAACTGTGACCATTCATCTCTTGCTCGTACACTTTCAGATTGTTGTAGAGATCATCAAAGTCCATAGACTCCAATCCAGGTTGTCCTCTAATCATAGTAGCAACCACATGCCAGACAGATGGCAAACTCCTTAAGAACTTCAAATTTGCATCTTCAACAGATACCTCTGCTCCATATAGTTCTAGCATACTAAGTAGGTTTTGGAATCTGTCATAGGCAGCATCAAGACTTTCTCTTTCACCAACAGTGAAGGTTTCAAATTGCTGCTTCAATAAGTTTCTATGCATCTTCTTTGAAGCATCATTACCTCCAAATCTTGTCTTGATAGCAGCCCATAATTGTTTTGCATCCTTAGCATCATGAAACTTCAATAGGTGTCCATCAGGAATAGCAGACAGCAGTATGTTGAGAGCCTTATCTTGATTTCTCTTTGTAGCTGCTGGTAGGGTTGGTTGAGGTGGTTTGGGTTGTCCTTCAACTTGTAGAGGTTCATCAAGAACAACATTACCATTGACAATTACATCCCATAAAGCATGGTCAGTAATAGCAAGGTACTGCCTCATCTTCATACTCCAGAGATCATATTCTCCCTTCTTGATGATAGGAATTCTGAGTGAGGTGATGGATGGGATAGGTGCAGCTTCAGTCGTCATTGTTGAGGGTTTGTTGATGAATCGGTTTTAAGGGTTTCTTCTTAATCAGAGTCTCCACACAAGCTTTGATACCACTTGTTGGATCGATTATACTCTGACCAAACTAACTTGTAGCTTGTCTACGGTTTAACAGCTTTGAATAAATTCAAACCTATTAATAGTGAAACACTGATATACTTTGCTAAGTATGCGGAATCTACTTCAACAAAGCTAAGAAGAATTTAATAAACAAACTTGAATATTATTAAAACCTTGAACCTGCTTTCTTACACAGATTCACTAACAAACTCTAAACTCTAATAATCGTATATCACTAATCGACTATATCTTGTCTCTCTAAAAACACATATATCTCTAATACCAACCTAGGGATCCTTTTATAGGCACAAGGAAAACCCTAGTCGGTTTACAATACTTGAACGACAAGTAAATTCTAATTATAACTCTAATCTAATACGAATATTCTAGATTTACACATTAGACCTTTAACTATTTTGCATGGCAGTCCTTTAACGAGCAGCAGTACTTTCATTGAATAGCAGTACTTTGACTTGAGTAGCAGTACTTTGACTTTTATAGCCCAACAAACAAACAAATCAATACCCCATGAGTTGGTGTCGATAACTATTCTCTCTACGATTCTCTTAGGATCAATCTCTTCTCAAACCTCTTGAATCAAATCACCGGCTTTTATTAAATAACCACATTTGGAGACAATCAGATATGACCAATTTGAAAACGAAGTAAACATCCCCCCTCAAATGTGACTTAATCTTGTACGATAATGTGACTAAGAACCTATACTGAGCACTACAACGTAACTCCTTAAAGAATAGGTCGTTTCATATACCCATCCAACCTTCCTTTTCTGTATATGAACCTCTCTCGAATTATCCACATCATTGTGTGTCACTGAGTACTTCATCTCAGTTTTGATAGTTAACTAGGTCTTCGTCCATCCACCCCTTGACCTATGAAAACTAGATAATCCAAGACTTAATCACTACACCTATGAGTGCCCAAACAAGTATCTCTAAAAGTCATGCATCCAACCAACCTCTAGACTTTGAGATAAATAAGTACACACGCACGAAAAATGTTACTTCAAGATCAATTCAATAATACCATACTTCTCCCGTAGTCATTTTCTTAACCATAAGAGTTTTAGCCATTGTCATTTGATTGCGATTCTTGATCAGGATCTTTTCAGAAAAAACGTGGTGATGTTGGCAGTTAAATTTGGTTGTTGTTGTGAAGTCTTGTTGTGTTGTTGTTGATCGATGGTGTTGTAACAAATTAAATAACGTTACGAAACTTGATTCAAGTATAATTATGACAAAGTCAAAAGTTTACAATTTCGACAAAAGGATATGTAAATTACAATTTAGATAAACTCGACACTTTCTATAGAAATTTCAATTTGACCAAAATTTATACAAATTATGGCAAAATATCAATTTAGATAGAAATATATCTAATTTATATAAATCGGTAATTTATATATAAAATCTAACACTCTTATACAAGAGGTTAGATAACCGTTTGTCGAAGTATTTTACACTCTTATACAAGAGTAAAAATACCGAGTTCACTTTCGAGTTGACGAAATTACGTTCGAATCAAATCCTTAAAAGTTATCTAACTTTGAAGTCTTTTAAACACAATTGCGAGGGCCAAAAGTGTCAAATTCGAAAGATCTCTTAATTCTGCAGAAAGTTCAGGGACTAAAGTTGCCAATTCTGAAAATTGCACCAATTGCGAGTCCAAAATGTGAATTGCGAGACCAATTTCGATAAAACAACACCAATTGCGAAACTGAAATGCGAGAAAACTGCACCAATTGCGAGACAGCTCTTGAATTGCGACAGAACACTGAATTGCGATAGAAGTTGCCAATTCCGAGACTCAATTGCGATAGAAGTGGAATTGCGAGACAACAGCGAATTGCGACAGAACAATTGCGAGATAGCAGCGAATTGCGATAGACAATTGCGAGACAGCAACCTGAATTGCGACAAAGTACTGCAATTGCGATATTCATGTGCAATTCCAAAACTTTTCACTTTTTCCCACTTTTTGACTTTTGAGTACTTGTGCCCACGTGATATCTTACAACTTTTCACCCACTTGCTGATATTCTTGACAGTTTATACCAACTTGGACCAAGCAAATCAAGTCAATAAAACACTATAATATTCAATAACACAAATCTTATAAAAACTTTGATTCTTGACGATGAAAGATACTCACATGCTTAAACACCAGGTCGCATAAACACAAAACAAACACATCTTTTCATGTTTTTTGCAATTTCGATTCCCAGAAAAACAAAAAACACCCTCGAAGTGCCTTTTTAGGAAAAAAAAAAAACTCACAACAGATGGTTTCTATTAAGCACAAATCGAAACACAACCTTACCTTAAACACACCACGATTTGCCCCCGGTTAGCTCTTGATACCAATTGTAAAGACCAAGAATCGTGTTTTAACACCTTCCGGTGGACGAGGTTCATGAAAGTAGGATCGATCCATGTTTATTTTAGTGAGAAGTGTAGAGAGAAGGTGGAGATAAAACTTTTGATCTTATTTCTGTGTTGAAAGATACACACAGCCACACCCTTCAAGTGACAACTTGAAGGGTATTTATATGCCCACTTTGACAACTATTAAAGTATTACACAATAGGTCCTTGCACTAAATGCAAACTAGTTGTCTAATTCCAATTCACGTAAATATCGTCCAGCTTTGTTTCTAACAGACTTATCAAGTACACCATGATACATACGAAGCATCTTAAGGAAAAGTTGTAATTTGGTCAACGCCTCAATTAAAAACTTTGATGATTTGAGCTTACGAATGAGTAAACTAAGTTTTGTTGAAAACATTTGATACAAAGATGAATGCATGACATCTTTGTACATATTTTTTGATTTCACACATCAAAAATTTAATACCCTTTAAAATTTAAGTGATATGCCGACCAATTAATACGGAAACACCTAAGATGACATTCTACCATTGCTTGCAGCCTCAACTGATGTAGTTTTTTTCAAAGAATGGTAGTCAAAAGGGGTAAATTGAGCACTTTCATTGCTAGCAGCCTCAGCTGATGTGATGAAACGGCGGCAATTTACACATTTTTTAAATTGGTTAACTTAATTAAGCACTTTCATTACTAGCAGCCTCAGCTGATGTAATGAAACGGCGTCAAGGCATACAGATTTGGGGATGAAACATGTTTACATTTTGCAACAGGTGTTGGCAATATAATGTAAGTCCCATGATTCTAGAAATTGCAATTGTATATAGGCAATTGAGTGTAGCTCTACCTTATTGAGTACTTTCATTGCTAGCAGCCTCAGCTGATGTGATAAAACGACGTCAATTTGGATCCTAATTTTCAACGAAAACTAAATGGTTAAATTCTACTTACCGTGGGTGTTTAATTTTCTTGAAAAGTTATTATCGAAAATACTAAATTGAATTTTGGAAATTCTTTTAATGTATTTAATGCAACGTTAAAACCGTAAATATGGGATATTCTTTTAGTAGTAAATTGATCTACACCCGTAAGGGTTTTGGATTGAGTCAATTTTTACTGAAAAGAATAAACCAAGTCTACTTTCCGTGCGAAGAGTAAGACTTAATCCTATTCCTTTTTATGAATGAGAAATGTATAATAGGAAAATTAGAATTGTCTAAATTCTAAGAAATAACTCATGGCAGTTTCATAAATTGCATGGTAGGAGTTATTAAATTAGAAGCTAGACTAATTACTGCGAAATTGGTAAAGGCAAACTAGAATGTTTGATCTAGTTATTATGCTTTAACCATTTACCGGGTGCTACATACCATGATAGGGATGGTAGACCTAACTAAGGAAGAAATTGCATACCAAATTCTTTCAAGTTAATTGCATTGATGGATATTCCATCATTCACAAAGTAGAATACATTTTTGAAGTACCTTAGTAGCTGTTACGTAAGGGATTCATCAAAGGTGTAGGAAAGTAAACAGCACGCTGTTTGCTTTTACTGGTGATGCAACACTTACAATGTTGTCAAATCCAGTGGGAGCATTGTGTTGTAATTAACTGAATAATGAGTTCATGTACTGATCTTAAATTCAGTGGGAGCTACAAGTCTTGGTAGTTACCCGGATTATCTCTAGAATTTCTTAAGATAAAATACTTTCCAATTATAGACACTTGTGGTATTAAGGATAGTCGTGTACGTTTCCTTACTAGACGAGGTGATTCTATGTCTACTTATATCTATGACACAATCATATTGATCAAATAAGCAAACTATTGACGTGTTGTTTATCTGATACGTGATGTTGTTCCATGCACAAGTGGGAGAAATCTTATTGTGTGCAAGCAACAACATAAAGGAATATGATTTAAATGGATCTCTTGACTGCAAGGTCAGAGATTGATGTTCTAATGTGTTTTATACACATTCTAATTTATAGAACACTTGGAGTTCACATCTACTTTCTTTACTAGATATTAATGACAAGGTAAATTACATACTTTCATCATTGCAGCCTCAGCTGATGTGATGAAACTATGTTAATTTACAAGTTTCTAAAAATTATATATTTATTAGAACAACTGTCGATATGATAATAAGACTACTTCAAATGTAAATATTTATGTATTGTTGTAATGACATAAATAAATGAAGTAATCTTATACTACTTCAAATTTAAGTGTTTATGTATTCTTGGAATGACATAAATATATGAAGTAAATAAATTAACTTGAAATAATATTGAAACCAAGTTGTGGTATTCATAATTACTTTAGTTATGCACATTTATATTTATTGTAAAAATATAAATATGAAGTCTTTTGTTGTAAGACTTATAACAAAGTAAGACGTTAACTTGTTAAGGTTTTTTAATTAAAGACATATACAAGAAGTCATTGAGTTGATTAATGACTTATAAAGTAAATTGGGAATATAACAGTTTATGTTTTTTTTTTTTTTTTTGGAAGACATAGATATTAAGTGGCTTGGACAATAAGGCACTTATGTTATAAATTACGCAATTGGCTTGAAAAATCTATTGTACCATTAAATTGACTTAGATGGTAAATGGGTAAGCCAAAACGAAATATATTTATCTCACATATTGTAAGATTAAATTACAATATTAATCCTAATGAAATACATAGTGTTTATGGTATGTTCAGTTAGGAAAATCAAACTCTTGAAAAATTGTTTGATTAAAGATAACTATATCTTCTAATCTTCCTAAAGATATCAAGGCTACAAAATTGAGTATGAATTGGATACACTCAATTAAGACTCCAACCTAGAAGATTAATAAGACACCATTTGATTATGGTATGTGTTGAATCACATTAAGTCTTAAAATTGAAGTTCAGAATTTGTTAAACTACTTGTTGGGTAGGTTATTAACAAATTAAGGTTAGGAACCGTCAATATGTATCTGCAAAGTCCCAAAAGAGAACAAGTTTTGTGTTTCTCTATTGGCCAAAGAATTTATAGATATTCTATAAATTGCAAAAGGAAAGTAGGAGTTTTATCTTGATAAGATAAAATAACAAGATACGTAATCTTCTAAATACACTAGCAAAATCATAATGAGGATTTAACATGTTAGTGTTAAATCTCAAAGATGATGGAATTCTCAGTTCATAGATCCACAAGGATATCTCAAATATTTGTAGAATATGTTGAGGGTTATGAGTTACAGGATCGTGATATGCCTGTTAATAAATTGCAAATGTTATTTGGCAAATTACTCATACTATGAATAACAAGATGCAGTCCAAAAAGATAACTAGTTTGGAAACGTAGTTTATCTTAAACTCTATAGTAACACTATAGAATGGAAATGAATTTCTACAAAGGAAACGAAAATCATAGAGATTTAAATTCTTGTGTAGAAATCATAATGGACAAATTTGTATACATATTTAATGTATGAAAAATTATCAATCACAATTAAGCAATTAAATGTGATTGAAATTCTTTCTAAGCACATTAAATATATAAAGATTATGATTGTCATTATTAGTTTCATTTATATGAAATTAATAATGGAATGTCAAAACTCTTTCTTTAATAATCACTTGAGCGAGGACGAAAAGTAATTGAAAGGAGTGTTTGAATTCAAATAATCTTTAGAAGTATACAAAATGCAAATCATTTGTGAATGGATTAATGCATGCATCTTGAAGATATACTTATTTTTAGTTATTAAATCTAGTTTGATTTATAATTAAAATTAAGATATTTCTTAATATTCCTGAAAGCTAGTGGGAGTGATGTATTTATTTTCTTATTTCATATATGTTGTATAACATATAGGAAGTAACATTCCATTAACATTAACATTATATGTTAAGACTAAGTTTGGAATGAAACTTCACATGGAAATTTAGGAAATAAAAACCTTGAACATTGTGTTTATTGATTATAAACATAAGCGGTAAATAATTGATTCTAAAAGAACATGATATTCTATTAGAAGGACTAGATAGAAACATATCTTTGAAAAGATATGACATGAACAAAATCTAAGTTTAACACAAGGATTTTTCATGTACATCATGTTATTTGTTGTATCTTGCTTGGATGCAAGATGATTGACAACATTAGTATCTAATTAAAAATTAGATAGCTAAGTGTAATGGATATGGTTTAGAATTTACATCCTCAGCCTGGATTTGCTCCAAAATTCTAAATAAGAACCATATGGCAAGATGTTGATATAGATAGCAAATCTTGATAGATTTGAAGATATCAAACATTACACGATGAATATTAAAATTTACAGAACTTTAAAAGAGCATATTGTTGTTTACATACAATGATGCTAATGAGATTGAGATGACACTCAATACTAGTCATGGTAGGAGCTCATCCTTATTAGGAAACCATGTGTACTAGTTATGCTCAATATGAGCATAGTTGCATTATACATAAAGAATTAGAATACTTTAACTACAAGGTTTGGTAGTTTAATTGTCATAAATTCGTGCATGAGGATGTCACGCATTTTATGAAGTATGTGTCAATATCTAGATAGATGAATGCACACATACAAGAATTTCATTATTGAAATAAGTATTCTCAAAATTCTGATAGATCAACATTAGTTGATTTATGCCTTGTCAACAAGTATATGGAACATGACTTGTGGCATAATTCATTAATGGAAATTATCATGCTTGATCTGGTTAGTATTTGGATAAGGGACATGTATACAATTATTATTTTAATGAAATAAAGTGTGGATAACGTTTATTCTCATTTCTAATATTTGTGTTCTATATTTGCATGTTTAAATCCGTGAATAACTTATGTTATTCTAACTTGTCCGTTGTCAATTAATAATATGGGAATATTATTGAACTAAGACAAATGTGAGGATTGGTAGAATGTACTGAAAGGTTGAGACACCAATGTCACATGATATTCAATATTGGATATATTGAATATAGGACTTATCCCAACTACATGATTATAATTTATGGATCATAGTCATTAAGTTAATCATGAATATTTATCCTCAGACTTGAGATACCAGGTGACTGCCGAGGATGTAGCTCATTTTCTGTAAGGTAGTCTAATGCTATCCGTAACAGGTAGTTATAAGGGCTATTTTCGGAGGTGATGCAAAGTTCGAGGGTCAAGCTCGTAGTCAATAAAGGATTTGTTCCTTCAAATTTGTTTTGAAGTATAATACTGCTGGGCCCCTCATAGGGTTGACAAGATGTTTGTGCTGCCGCACCCAAAGTCTATCTGGAAGACGTTCAGATGTTTTGGTAATCTTGATCAATCAATAACAACGAGAAACAGAATAGTTAATTATGGAATGACCTAGATCCATATCCATATTAACGCGGTATTAGAAACAAAAGGATAAGTATGATGATTAAATTCAACACATGGTTTTTCCAGGAAAACCATACTCGATTCGATCTGGGGGCATTGGGATCTGTTAAGCTAGACTAGCCCATGTCATTACGATATTAATGAATATCCAAGTGGGAGCTGTTAGAGTTTATGGATATAAATTAATATTTGTATGTCCAGTTTCGAACCCGAGACTCGGGATTGCACACAATACGTAAGAGTTCTAATGGTTTGAATAAATTAAATATATTTTATATTTATATTTTTTCATTTCACAAAACAAATACTTAACGACAATTAGTACTTAACGGAGTTAGAGATAATGGTCGTTAAAGGACTAACATTGCAAAGATGGAAAGAAGGATCTAGAACCCCATGGGCTCTAGAGGCCGGCCATACCCTTAGGGTTATGGGTCGGTTTGTGTAGCTTGGAGAGAAAGGTAAGGATAGCCTATAAATACAATTCCATTGTGTTTAGTTTTTCCCTAATCTTGAATCCTCTACAAGCCATTCTTCTCTTCCTCTCCTCTTCTATAGCTAAGAACCGATCGACACTTTTTAATCCCACTAGGGATTTCGATCCTAGTAAAGCTATCAAGTGTTTGGTATGTTTTGTGATTCTTGAACCTAGCTTTTCCTATTGGAACGCTATCATTACGTGTGTACAAGAACGAGTGACAAGCTTCTTTTAGCTTGTTATTTTTTGTGGTGTTCGATCCATACACTAAACCCTAATTAGGGTTTATCTTGTTCTTGTTGATTCGATTCCTTGTTCTTGCTAGGAGTCAAAAGGTACGCTTTCTTTTAGTTTTAATTAATTATATGTGTATGTAGATCCATTCCGCTGCGTGAGCTTGATGTTTATGTGTTTATAGTATTTTATGATTCACATATTCCAACAATATGCTGTAAGTTGAAACTCAAGAACCAGCTGGTTAATCTTACCTTGCAATTTTGAACATCCAAAATAAGTTGTTCAAGTTCCGGAAGAAAACTAACAAGCTCAAAGATATCTGAATTTTTGATAGCTATATTTTCGAGGTCGCGTAAGTGTAAAAGTTTAAGTAAGGGGCGCTGAGTTATAAATCTCTCTATATTTCCAGTTTTGAATCCTGCTACCGCAAACAAGTATAACCTCTGTAGCTTTGGAAAACCACAAAAACTAAGTGGCACATATAAACAACAGTTATGAATCTCTAAATCTATAAGGCCTAGGCAAGAGAATATATATGTATGCAACATAAGTGGTCTTGGGTGAAAATTTGTGATTTCCAACTCTTTAATTCCTTTCTCGGACAAAAACATAACCCAAAGACAAACATCCTCATCATCCAACATATTGTATGCCGGTATTCTAAGGAAAAACTTTGTCACGGAACCCTTGAGACAATGAAGAATTCTACTTATAATCTTTTCATTGGAATTGATTTTGCCTTGTTGCCATGGATAGAAGAAATTGTAATCAAATACGAGCTCAGTGCGCAAAGTCCACTTTAACCTAAAACTTTTTGACAAGATACTCGTCCTCACCACATCATGTATTGGCAAAAGATCCATAATATGACTTATCACATTGTCGGGCATGTTACTAATTGCATCATCTGCTTCAACTTCTGATGATAAGTTATGTTTATGTTATGTACCACTTTCTTTGCATAGCACTCAATGACTTTTTAATTGTCATCTTTCCTTATTTTAAGGATGAAGTGGGGAATGTTTCCTGCCACTACTTTTGCTTTAGGGTTATTTTATTTTATTGTATTGCTTTTGTAGCCTTTAAAAAGGCATGTGTGTTTTGTATTTGGGATAACAATGAAATGAATTAAGTCTAAATATTCTCTCTAATGTTCTAGTCTGGCTTCCTTTCTACTTTCTTTGAGTTTGACCCACTCACGGGCATCCTATCCGATCAGTACATATCAGTTTATGGTCTGCCTGTTCCATTATTAATCTAGCAATACAACATATATAAGTCAAATAAGAATAGAGTATTATTGTAAAGCAACGTAATATCATATGCTTAGAACACTTTCATAGCATGCAACTATTGTTAACATAATATTAAACAGCAAATCAATACGTAAAGACAAAAAAGCGAATACAAACATTGAAACAAACCCTAACCTTGAAATCGATTTATGCGAGTAAGGTTTTCTTATATTGAATAAAAAACGCATGATTTATGTATTTATATATATAGTGGTACATACTTTCCATATATGATAAAGTTTTGTGGATTGGACCTACAATAAATAGACTATGATCCATTAAAAGCCCAATTAAATTATTGCATAAAAGCCCACTTTATAAATTACTAGCAGGATACTGTTGATCTCACTTTGGAAAGTATGTAGCTAACATAAATTAAACTTGAGACTTTGTTAAATTCCCTTTTTGCTTTTATTTGGCATGTGCCACTTTAACTAGTATTTGTTAGTAACTTTTGACTGGATATATTATCATTAACATTTGTGGTGCCCAATTACGAGTATTTAACTAATTATTTTTAGAGGTAATTCTTAAACACTCCAAAAGTATATAAGTACTTACCTCATATGCCCCAAAATAATTCTACTGTATTTCTCAAAATGTCCTAGGGGAGAAGGTCACCCCGGAAAGCTTGAGCGACTCTTATAAATTTTTGACATGTGTCCTACCTTTTTACTTTTCAAGTACACCTCCTAGTACTAGTGGGTAAGCTAGTACCCTATGTACTTTCTTGGGTGACTGGGGCCCACTATACCCGAGGCGACTTGTTTTTTGTCTTTTTGTGAAAAAGTAAAGTCTTTAATGTAACACCCCAACCCGACAAGGGTAAAGATATCACAATATGGATTCATATCAGAACAAAACAAAGCATACATCTTACAGTAATACCAAAATTCAAAGGATTAGAAATGAAATACTGATTCTACAAGGTTACAAACGAAAACTTCCAAAACTAATTCTAAAACATAACATCTTCTATCCAACTCTAATCCAGAATAGCTATCAAGCCTTCTAAGTCCAGAGGTACACTCTCACTCATCCCCAGCTTCCTACTAAAAACCTGCCGCAGGAAAAGAAATGCGGCTGAGCTTCAAAAGCTCAGTGAACAGATATATAGATAACAGAAACGATAACAGATAACAGTACAAAGGAAATCAGAAAATACAGATCATACAGAAACAAAATCAAATGAAGGAGTAGGAATAAGAAATGGAATAAATGAAACGAAATAAGAATAAGAAATAAATAAGGTTTAAGAATAAGGAAAACAGAAATCTATCACGAGCCCAGATAACAGATAATATCATCACAGTGTAAACATATAAGCAATATAGAGGGGATACCTCTCAAGTAACCAGATAATATGAGGGGTGACCTCATGTATCAATTGGAGTGATCAGCTCCCAGATAATGTGAAAGACGTATATCGCACACACCATCAGTCACCAGATGTATATATATAACAGTAAACAGTAACAGATAACAGAAATCAGATCAGATCTAGGATGCATCCATACGCCCCAGTAGGCCAGATTCTTCTCCTACATAATAGATAAAATCAGGGACGAAATAGGTCATCACTCTCCTGCCCTAGAGTCATGTCAAAGGTGCATCAATGACATGGACATGAAACCCTCATGCCTAGTGATTGGCTCGGATATCAGACTGTAGGTCAAACAGTCAGATGTCATACACTTATCAGAGTCATATCTAAGGGTTCATGGCAAAAGGTTCGTGTCAAGTAGTTTCAGAATTAAATATCAAAGGTTCAGTATCAGATGGTTCAATATCAGAAAGATCAACATGTATCAGAAGGTACATAATCAAAGTTTCATAGCAACAGTTTATTTAGAAAGGTTTCTATTTAAAAGTCCCATTAAAACAATCCTTCAAAAATGGTTTTCATAACAACTGATCTTACAACATAATTTTCAAAAAAATGGTCTTCCAAAACTTTTAGTAACTTTCATTTAAAGTGGTATCACTTCTTTTTAAAATAGCTTTTCTCATACAGTTTCATATGTAGTTTAAGAAAGGTTCAAAATCAATTAAGTTCAAATAAGGATTTAACAGATTAAGGTTTATATCAAAAATCAAATAAAAGTTTACAACAAGTATATCAGATTAAGGTTCAAAACAAGGTTCACAGATCAGGGTTCAGAACAAGAGATCAAAACAAAAGGCTCAAGAAAGGTTCGAACAAAGAAACACATTAGAGGTTCACAAACAGGTTTACAATCAGAGTTCAGGAAAAAGGTTCAGAATAAAAGAATCATATCAGAGGTTCAAACAAAAGGTTCAAGACAAACAGATCACAACAAAGATCTACAAACATAATGGAACATAGCAATGGTATGGGGAATCCTAATATGGAAACAAGATTAAATCAGAAGGAAGGGAGAGAAACACCCTTACTGAAAAAGGGTAGAATATCTGTACCTTATTAGCAAAGCAAAATAAGCAAAACAGACACGGAACAGACATCAGGACTTCTCCTTCTTTACACATAAAGGAGTAGAAGACGGAATTACAACAGATTCTAATTCAGATTATTACCTTTAGTTTACCATTCCATTTTAAGTAACTTTCTATTTTTAGCAGGTTTCCAGAATTAACAGATTTCCATATTTAACCAGATATTAATATCTCAGATTATGTTAAGCCCTTATCTAAGGCTTATTATGGTATTAAGGTATCTTTTAGCAGGTTACAAAAGTTTAGGGTTTATTATGACAAGTATACATAGTTCAGGGTTTTTATTGTAAATTCATCTAATTCAAAGGCATAAAGTGAAAATACTTTAAGTTACTGACTTAAATACTTATTTTATTCAGAATGACATCTTAATCCTTTTAGTTTCACAAATTACATATTATACCCCTCTAGTTACAATATTTACAAAACAAACCCTAGATTTACATAATTTACAAATTAAACCCTACAATATTCATATTTACCAACAAGCACCATATTTTACATAATTACAGAATGTAACATCAGAATTAAGTATAGTAACATTCAGATCCCTCAGATTTCAAAAATTACACAAATGGTCCCTTAAGTTTACAAAACTTATAAATTAAATCATAATTTCATAACAAATACATATTAAGCCCATAAATCCTCAAAATTACACATTATAATTTTAATATCAGTATTTACTCAGAATAACATCAAGATTCTAGAATTTACACTCTTAGTCCCTCTATTTTAATTAATTACAAATCAACCCTTATAAATACAATTAATTCATTATCTTGCAATATTTACACTTAGGACCCTCAAGTTATATTTTTCCCACATTCCTACAGATGTATATAACATTATAAAAATACCCTACAAGTTTCAAAGTTGGCAAAACATACCCTTACAATTTAAAAACCCATTCGGTATACACTTTTTAATTCCAAAACAAACCCTAATTTTATCCAATCATCATACCATAATTTTCCAATCATTATTAGCATTAATTACATCATATTTCTCAAGATAAACCCTAACCCTAATTCTTACTAGGGTTTAATCAATTTTTCTTTAATCTTCCACAATATCCGATTTAAACAAGAATTAATATCAATTAATCTATGCATTTAAAAATAAAAAGGCTATTTTTACTAGCTTATATTAACATCAAAGAACATATAAAAAAATATGGTTGCACCTCAAAAAATTCATATCACACGATTTACAAATTAAGTGTGTTTTATCCCTTTTATTTTCGTACGCCTTAATAATCAGGCATGATTCGTGTTTATTATTTTTCTTAGGTTATATTCGACCCATAGATCACCAAAAAAATGCTGGATAATATTTTAGAACGTAAGAATAAGTCATGAAAAATCATTACCTCTCGGATGAACACAATCGAAGAAAACAATTACAACGAACAAACGAAGGCTTCTAAATTCAGGTTCCTATTTTTCTTAGCTCCTTAATACTCCAAAGAACTCCAGAAAATCATTAACCCAGGTTCAGAAAGTTGAATGATGGTTTGAGGGAATTTTTCTCAATCGTTATTTAGGTATCGGTATTTTAGGGTTTAAATAAAATAGTTTGTTTTGTATTTATCCTTTTAAACCGACATATAGGAAGCATGGAATCAGAAATTTTGGTTTGTATTTTAGTATAATTAGAACTTTATTTTTTTGTAATATTTTCCATATTTCTTTTGTATTTATCTTAATTATAATCATTTTACAAAATATAATTAAATCAAATAAATGTATTTCGGACCATACATGTATGCATGTGTGAATTTAATAATTTTTGTACACTCAAAATATTAAAATGTTGTCCCAGAAATTGATTTGCTTGATATGTAGTTCGTTTTCAGAAGTTTGGAATCATTTCAGAATTTTATATGTGATTTATTAAGGTTTTATGCTTTCAGGGTAAATTGGTAATTTTACAGATTATCTGAATTTCAGGTATTACAACTTCTTCCCCACTAACAAAAAAAAATTTCATCCTCAAAATTTGCAGGAAGCAGAAAGGACAGAGAACGGAAACTAAACAAAAGACATACCAGACCTAATAGATGATAATCGGATTCTCTCGGAAGAGACGTAAGAATTACACAGGATTTTGACGGATATGTCGTCCCCAGGATTTGATTTGACAAATCAGATTAGGATATACAGGAATAGGTTATCGATCACATTAATTGGAAGAAGTTCTATAACAGAACCTAAGATTATTATCAGAAGTTCAAAGGTCAGCAGAATGCGTGACTAGAATCCAGACGTATCAATTTACAGAACGGTGAAAGCAGATTACGAGTACAGTTAGAATGAACTTACAGTCTCACTAATGCAGATAATCCCAACAGTTATCAGAATTTCTAAAGTTCTAAGGCACTTCTCGAAATATCCTATGCCCACAACAAGTGCACGTTATATGATGTAAGTATTATCACGTTGGCCAGACGTCATAATACTGGCATCATATAAATATGCCCTCATGATGGTCATACTTTATCTCAAGTCGTAAACAGAACAAACTTATCTTAATCCACCTAGTCTTCCTACGGTCTCAGAGGTCATCAAAATCAAATACCCTAACTAAGAGGGGAACGAATCACTCGAAAGAGTTAACGGAAGTCCCAGAATGTCTATCAGAATATGGTACATCAGATCATCCATCATTCGAAAAATTTCACATAACAAAATCATCGTCCGACATACGCAGAATGAACACAGAGCGGAATTACTACAGAGAACCTAAATCATTCAAAGAGTTTTATCATCAGGTAACAGAAATTTAAATAGGTCAAGAGGAAATGAATTACATCATCCCTAGCTTCATCCATCACAATTCATTCTTCCAAACCAAACGTTCGCGTCAGAATTTTCTTCCATTCAAAATCATGATCTCAATTTCCATTCTCAAGTCTGCTTCTGCTCCCAATTCATCTTAGTACAACTAAAATGAATAGAGAAGCAAGACTGCGAGTCTTGGACAAGTCTGCTAGCACAGTTCGGAATTCGCTAACTCAGATTGCTGTCGTCATCGGATTCTTGGTAGTGGTGTCTGCTACAATCTCTGAACGACAATCACATCTACTCTTCCAGAACAAAGGTCATTCCATTTAATACGAAGATGGTCTTCATGTTCCTCGTTCGTCTCAAACCACGAACATGTTGTCATACTATGACAATTGTCCAACTACTCGCGAAAACATGATTCTCATTAGCCAATACAATTGGCATCATTTAAAACTCATGATGGTCACAATGAGTACGAAAACAGCTTTCATGAATCGTTTCAGGGAAACTTCATATCTAAATCACATCACCAATCTTTACGAATAAAACTGAAATACTTTACGGAAGTTGCTCTCAGTTAGTCATCTCCCTTCTTAGGAGTTCTTGTGGTTGCTTCTTTAGTCCTTCAAACATTAAATGAGGTTGTCTGATACAGAGTTTACAAGGATAGAATAATTTAATCATTTATACTCGGAAATGAAAAGTGATTACGGTTGAGATTACGGTTAGGTTTACGATCGTTGGTATGCAGACGCAAAATTTTCTCTTTCTTCTTTATAAATTAATAGGGTATTTAAAGGGGACACTGAGGTGAAACAAAATCATATCTCATCAGTTTCTTCAATCTCTCAACTTCTATAGCATCATGGCTCGTCAACCGAGATCGATTCAGAATCAATTCTACTTCTCAAACGGGAGGAAAACCCAAGAGTTTCATCAGAAAATGCCAGAAAATTTGTACAACAAAACTTTCAATGCCAACACTTTCTAGGGGTGGATACTAATAGGGTGTCAGGAGAATTTAACAATCAAATGAGATCAGGGTACATATTTCCATAGCAGTGTTAAGCTTAACAGATTTAAGCGGTTCAAGGTTATTATAACAAAGTAGGGTGGAGCAGATTGTTATATTTCAGATATGGTAGTCTATGGTAGCTTTTACGAAGAGTTAGCCAGCCAAGGTCCTCGAAATCAAATATATCAAAATAAACAGATCCGCAGAACGAATGTGGTCACTTAACTAGACGGATAGTTCATATGTCAGAGTCAAGTACATGGTTCAGTATAGTGTGGGGATAGGTACGCGAACAGTTCAAGGTGTTGGGGTTTCATTTAGCTATATATCACAAGCGGCAGGTAGGGTGTGAATCATCGGTAATACGGACATCGTATACTGTCAAAGTGAGGCATATGGAACATCGGTTATCAGCATCATCATGGTCGAGTAACAATTCCATACAGAGATAGTATTTGCATCAAATCCTTCCAAAGAAAAACTGATTGGCAAATAAGATTCATCATTCAAGGAAGCAAATAAGATTCATCATTCATGACAGAATAGTATCAGATGATACATTTATATCCAGCATGGGTCATGAATTTATAGAATGGGTCAAACACATTAAGGTTAAATGGTCTTCGGGATGGTCGGAAAGATATCAGACTGTTTATCCAACAGATCAGAAATGAAGGTCAAAATCAGGTAGTGGTAGCAAAAGTTTAACAATCGGTAATCATGTCAGGGGTTCCAAAATTGTTTCAAACGCCAAAGGTGAGACATAGGAGGATAGTCGTCACTATAGAGTGATCAATCAATCAATCCTTATAAGAATAAAATCAAGGTTACTATCAAGAAAGACGGATCAATAAAGAAAAATCTTATCGTTCAGAAGGAGAGTGAAAACATTTTTACACTCGTGGTTAAACACCACAAAACTTCTCATGGGACAGGGATGGTTAAGACGAAATCGAATAGTGTCAGAAGATTCATAGATGATTATCAGAAGCAAGAAACAAATAACAGAATGTATTATGGATATCATCGTTATGGGAATCCTCAGAATGCCCGAAGAGGCATCAGAATGATTAACAAAAGGTTCAGAGGTTGGAGTCGGAATCTGAAGGCAAGGATCAATTAGTGTCAGACAATTACTATGAAATTTTCAAAGCTTCAGGTTTTATTTAGGTTTCAAATCTTAGGTGGTGCAAGGCATAAGCTCTAAAATTTTTTTTTTTTTTTTTTTCCAAATATGGTTTCAACAGGCTTTAACCAAAAGCAAGGCACGAATCAGAGTGGTGCGGAAGCAAGATACTTAAGCAAATGACTTATAGTCTACCCATTCCTCACTGGTCAGAATTTAAGTTCCTATAGGGAAATCCTACAGCAAATTCTCAAAGGTTGTCCTACGAGCGCCTACAGTGGAAACTTAGTGGTCCAGACTTCACAGATCAAGGGTAAATGTATTACGAGTCGCAGCCTGTCTCTCTGACACCATAAATTGTAACACCCCAACCCGATAAGGGTAAAGATATCACAATATGGATTCATATCAGAACAAAATAAAGCATACATCTTACAGTAATACCAAAATTCAAAGGATTACAAATGAAATACTGATTCTACAAGGTTACAAACGAAAACTTCCAAAACTAATTCTAAAACATAACATCTTCTATCCAACTCTAATCCAGAATAGCTATCAAGCCTTCTAAGTCCAGAGGTACACTCTCACTCATCCCCAACTTCCTACTAAAAACCTGCCGTAGGAAAAGAAATGCGGCTGAGCTTCAAAAGGTCAGTGAACAGATATATAGATAACAGAAACGATAACAGATAACAGTACAAAGGAAATCAAAAAATACAGATCATACAGAAACAAAATCAAATGAAGGAGTAGGAATAAGAAATGGAATAAATGAAACGAAATAAGAATAAGAAATAAATAAGGTTTAAGAATAAGGAAAACAGAAATCTATCACGAGCCCAGATAACAGATAATATCATCACAGTGTAAACATATAAGCAATCTAGAGGGGATACCTCTCAAGTAACCAGATAATATGAGGGGTGACCTCATGTATCAATTGGAGTGATCAGCTCCCAGATAATGTGAAAAACGTGTATCGCACACACCATCAGTCACCAGATGTATATATATAACAGTAAACAATAACAGATAACAGAAATCATATCAGATCTAGGATGCATCCATACGCCCCAGTAGGCCAGATTCTTCTCCTACATAACAGATAAAATCAGGGACGGAACAGGTCATCACTCTCCTGCCCTAGAGTCATGTCAAAGGTGCATCAATGACATGGAAATGAAACCCTCATCCCTAGTGATTGGCTTGGATATCAGACTGTAGGTCAAAAGGTCAGATGTCATACACATACCAGAGTCATATCTAAGGGTTCATGGCAAAAGGTTCGTGTCAAGTAGTTTCAGAATTAAATATCAAAGGTTGAGTATCAGATGGTTCAATATCAGAAAGGTCAACATGTATCAGAAGGTTCATAATCAAAGTTTCATAGCAACAGTTTATTTAGAAAGGTTTCTATTTAAAAGTCCCATTAAAACAATCCTTCAAAAATGGTTTTCATAACAACTGATCTTACAACATAGTTTTCATAAAAATGGTCTTCCAAAACTTTTAGTAACTTTCATTTAAAGTGGTATCACTTCTTTTTAAAATAGCTTTTCTCATACAGTTTCATATGTAGTTTAAGAAATGTTCAAAATCAATTAAGTTCAAATAAGGATTTAACAGATTAAGGTTTATATCAAAAATCAAATAAAAGTTTACAACAAGTATATCAGATTAAGGTTCAAAACAAGGTTCACAGATCAGGGCTCAGAACAAGAGATCAAAACAAAAGGCTCAAGAAAGGTTCAGAACAAAGAAACACATTAGAGGTTCACAAACAGGTTTACAATCAGAGTTCAGGAAAAAGGTTCAGAATAAAAGAATCATATCAGAGGTTCAAATAAAAGGTTCAAGACAAACAGATCACAACAAAGATCTACAAACAGAAGGGAACATAGCAATGGTATGGGGAATCCTGTAGGTCACTATAATGATCTCAACAACACACACACACGATCTACTACTTATCTAGATAATAAGCTACGTATGGATAAAAGAGAAATAATCTAAATACGATAAGCTAGAATAAGAGAAATAAGAAGAGAAGAATAAGATGGAAGGTTTTCACTAATTCGATTCACACACGAGCATAGCTTCCGCACATACATAAGAAAACCAACAACACAAATGACTCCCTTGCCTTGTATTAATAGGCATTGGGAGGGGAATAATTCTTAGGAATATTCCCTTTACATGTGATAAGGATTAATTAAATAACATGGCCGGTCCAAGGACTACTATTGAACCGGTCCATAAATACAAACAATATAGTCCTAATTGTGCAACATTAATTAAATGAACAAGACTTGTAAAATATTTAAAACGTGTTCCTAACAATCTCCCCCTAAGTCTTGATCATCAATGTTGCCCGACGTCTTCTTTGCTTCTTAGGCTTCCGACGTCTTTATAATCTTTGTTTCTTTGTTCTTGTGTAATGATGATATGATGTTGTTTCTATCTGCCAATCTCCAACGTCTTCTCGTCTTCTCCATCATGCTCATATATCTTTGATTTGTTTTCTGCAACATGTTCTCACTTTTCAATCTTAATCTTGTGAAAGGTTGAGATGCTTGAACTTTTGACTTTACAATTTCATATGTTGAACTTTTGATGTTACTGAGTCTGTGAGAGAACATTTCTTCAAGATATGAACATGATGGAGTCTTGATGGTCGAACTCCAGCTCCTCAGCAGCAGCAGCAGCAGCAACAGCAGCAACAGCACGAACCAACCGGTACTTACAGGCTCAGACTTGAGATCATCAACAGCATAGTGTGAAGACTTTCTCAAATCCTAACCCAGACCGTTCTGAACCGGATTCCCCCGAAAGGGATTACACGGACACACCGAAGTGCACCCACGATTCAGTGAGTCGCTGGAGATCACCCCACGACTGTAGACCATTTTGGAGCAAAAACACTAAGCGTAACCCACAAGGAGTTACTGAAGTGACCTGCTGTCAGAGTTGTTTGATGTTGTTCTGGCAGGATTTCCATTCAATCATTGATAATCACAAATGTGACTTTTCTCATGAATGTTCTCGGCAGATTGCTAAGATCTGCGAAGGACACTTTTCCTAAATTTACAACTGATGCCCATGATGTAGAACACCAGAGTAATTCTAAGTGTACCTAAGAGATCTTTTGATGAATCTCATGGCTCTAGACTCAATTAGTGCACATTTGTTTGGTCATCGGAGGCGAGGAGCAGATTGCCTCCTTTTCAATATCAACAATCTCGTAATGAGATGTCGATAGATTATGAAGGGTTCTCCGTGTGAATGAAACAAATGTCTTTTGAGAGACACTTGAGTAGCTTAGAAGGTTTTTTAGTGCGTCACTGGGTCCATGACGTCTTTGGTCTTCAATACCGGTGATGCTCATCAACCAGTAGATTATGAATTGAACCCGGTGTCTGCCCTAAGGTTGAACAAATGGAGGGCTATTTCTTTTCACCCTTTTCTTTGCTTTTCTTTTTTTTTTAATTCTTCAACCCCTTCTTTCTCCGTACATTCATTTTCTCCTTTTTTTTTTTTTTTTTTTTATTTTTTTTTATTTTTTTTATATCATACCTAGGACTTTCTAGTCTAAACTAGTGGTATTGTCCTTGGGTAGATCCCTCCGGCTCTGGCGGATCATAGGACGGTTTTCCCTAACCTTAGTCACCTTATAACTCCATGACTATCCTAATGATGCCATACAACCAAAACCATTGAAAATCTCTCAATAGTGTCGATAATTTGTAAAGACATTTTGTTGACACCTTGAGAGTTTGATGATTTTCATAAAGACTCCCCCTTAACATGTGCGCATAAGTAATAAATTTGAAATTTGCACATGCCGGAAAGAGTTGGCACTTTTGAATTGATTGACTTTCAATGAACCTGATCATCGCGAGACACGCTTACATCACCAGTTAGACTGGCTTGAAATTATTACCCGTCCAGATCAGATTTAAAGATTATCGCTCGAAATCGGTACATTCTACTCAGACACGTCCTTTGCGAGACACGCTTACATCACCAGATAAACTGGCTTGAAATTATTACCCGTCCGGGACATGTCCTTTCGACTACTGACTTTCCTATTCGTCAATTCGAGGGTCAATTCTGAGTTTGAGCACACGAGATTCCAGCAAATGAGACATCATATTTTAATCATCTGTTTCTTCTCCCCCTCAAAAATAGCATACTCATGATGTTTTTGGAAAAACGTTTATGATTAAAATATGCTGTTTTTGAGTTTTAGGGAAGAAGTTTCAAGAACTTTGATACTTCTTTTTGAAAAAAGATTATATTTGTAAAACATTCTGATTTTAATTCTGCTCATAAGTAAGAAGCTTTCGCTCCTTTTTCAGGATTGAGGCACTGAAGCGTACCTCAGGGTCCTTTCTTTGGGGTCCGGGTTGTACACTGTTATTTGTGCACAAGCCGTAGTCATATTCACAGTCATATATAAGTAAGAATATTGAATGAATATTGAATATTGAAATCAAATTCTTACAAATTAACCGCCTCTGCCAAAAGTGGTGAATTTTGGATCTGTTCTCTGGAATAATCTGATGGCAAATGGAGGACGACCACCAACATAAGTTTCCAATCTCCTCATCTGATCCCTTCGATAGAGCCTTTCTTCGATTGACCAGATAAAATTCTTGACCTGCCTGAGCTGCTGATGATTCCATTTCTTGTGCTTCTTCAATATTTGATCCTGAACCCGTGTGACTAACCCATCTCGAACATTCTTTAGAGTGTCGTCACAGAACTTGTGAATCTCTTTATGAGGCATGAAACGGTTGGTGTTTGTGGCACTTCTGTAGACGAATCCGAAGACAGGGTCGGTCTTAAGCAAGTACTGAGGTTCCTTGTTGTCAGTGAGAGTAAACATGGGATCCTCAAGATTCAGTTTCTTCTGATAACTTTCAACTCCAAGTTGAAGATCTTCTACACGTTCTTTTATCACTGTTCTTCTGATGAAGTGACATATAGTAGTGCTAAATGCATACAGAAGAGTGGGATTGAGATGATTCAGCTTCCATTGGACTTTCATCAAATACAAATCTTCAATGTCGTTGAGACTGAGTTCAGGAAAATCTGCTTCATTGAACGTGTAAATAAGATTATCTTGTCTGCGAACCGTGACTTCAGAGATGAATGTGTAGCCAAGCTTTTGAGATCCTTTAGCATCAAGCACTGCCTTGATACGAAGATCACTGTACACCTTTTCACGAGATGCCATGAGGACTAGCTTGCACTTGTACCATGATTTACGTTTGTCAAACCAATGGTGAATGCCAAGTTCAGCATCACGATCATATTTAACCCTTTTGTTGATGAAGAGTTTGCGATGTCTAGCTTCTTCTTCAATGGCAGGATTGGTGTAATTCGCAGCAGGAGTGAACGTTATTGAGGTAGCATACTTGATTTCACTAGAAGCCCCATGTACAAGTAGTTCCAGATCTTGGTTGAAGAAGAATGCAAATGGAATTTCTGACGTTCCATGATATGGTCGTATCACAGGAAGTGGTTTTGTCCAGTCCGTGATGTATGGACGTTTCTTGCTGTCAAGTCCACCTTCTCTGTATACATCTGGATTTGTCCAATCGAAGTCTTTGGATAATGCTCTAGCAATATTCTCCAGATGATATTCCAACTCAGCAGCACTTGCAGACGTATCCTTTAAAAGAGTGAAAGCATCATTTTTGATTCTACGAAGCTCTCTTTTAGTCATCTTCTTAATGTTGAAAGCATGTTTGACTTTCTGATTGTATTCAAACGTGCTATCTTCTAATTTTGAAGCTTCGTCGTCGATGATTTGGGCCTGTGCAAGTTGGTCGAACCAGTTGTTTCCATGTAAGTCTTCATCAGTATCTAACCATGTAAGCACAACTGGTTCTTCAGAAGATTTCATACTGCTGGATGGTTTGGCTTTTGCTGGTTTTGGAGGTGATTGAAGTGGATCATCTTGAGGTGGATCATCTTGAGGTTGAAACTCAACGTCATCATTGATGAAATGTTCAAAGTGATGCTCAGTTTCCTTAGGACCTGATTCTTGATGATTTGGAGATGGTGGAGAAGTTCTCTGTGCTGGTGGTTCCTGAATGTGAATACCAGATCCACTCATAGTCTTTTGTTTCTTTTGTGTAGAATTTGGATCTGGATCCTCAGTGTCGTCATCACGAATCCTTTTTCCTTTATCAGCAGCAACTTTGCAAGAAACCTTTTCAATATGTGCCGCAATAGACTTCATGAGACTAATATCTTCAGGAGAAGGAGATGTCATAGCTTGGAATCTGTTGAGAAGTTCAAGTTTGAGTTCTTCTGTGGTGAAGTCTCTGAGTTGCCTGAAGCCAGAATTGAGGATGATTGCTTCTTTGACCTTGATATCAAGTTGAGTGTTGACATTCTCGTTAATATTCTTCTGTAGATCAGCGGTAAAACGTTTGACATAATGTCTTGTCTTACTTTTGATATTATCTTCTATATCAAAAGAAAGAAACTCATCCATGTTCTGCTTTGTTTCTTGCATCTCCTTGACTTGTTCAGACAAACCCTTTATAAGATTTTGCATTTCTGACATCTGCTCTTGCCATCTGCTCTCTCTTCTTGCTTGAGCAAGTTTTGCTGCTTTCTTGATTTGCCTGGATATTGGTGAGAGAACTTCAACTCTTGTGACTTTGGCGATTTTATTGACTTGTTTGCCTTTTATGACTGTTTTGATTCTTTCTGCCAATGTTGCTTTGCCTTTGTTTGGTGGTGACTTTGATGGTGATGGAGTGAGTGATGGGATAGATGATGATGAGTTAGGAGAAGCAGAATCCTTGTGAGATGAAGATGAAGGTTTTGAAGGTTTTTCCGGTGATTCTGGAGGAGTTTGATGCTTAGGAGGTGACTTAGGAGGTGAGATAGGTTTGGGAGAAGGAATGGGAGGAGTTTGATCACGTGGTTGTTGTTGAGGAGATTTGAATGGATCATTCAATGGAGAGATAATGTAGTTATCTGCTTCCTCATCCTCCTTTTGTTTCCTATCCATTTCTTCCTTCCTTTTCCTTTCTTCTTCATTAAGTGCCTCCAGCTCATTTGCAGCTTCTGTAGCTTTTGATCCAGTGATTTCTTTTTCTTCATCAGAATTTCCCCATTCATCAGTGTCAGCATGGTGATGTACCTCCTCTTGTTGTGGAATGTCATCAAACATTGAGTCGAAAATTTCATTTTCTGTAAAGATTATCTTTTCAGACTCTGATTGTGTTTGATTCTCCAAGTTGGTTTGATTGACTGAGCTTGATTGAGGAGGGGGAACCGTAGTTGTAGCCATAACGGGTTGATTAACCGTATCTGGCTTAGCTGTGGAAGATTGTGAGACACCGGGTTGATTAACCGGATTAGGGGATGAAACTGGTGCTGGAGAGACTCCTGATCCTCCTGCTCCCTTTGCAATCTCTTCCTTCTTCTTTTCTTCCAATTCCCTCAAAACTTTCTTCTGTAATTCTGCTCTTCTTTCTTCATCAATCTTCTTGTGCTGAATACTTGCCTTAGTAGCATTCTCTAAGTCAATCTCTGTTTGAAACTCGACTTCTTGCTCATTAAGTATTTCTACTTCTGGTTCAGTGTCTTCGGAGGATTCAGAGGATTCATCACGAATACCAATTTCTTCAACTTTTGGTTTCGGAGCAGTCTTAATAATTCTCCTTTTGCTTGTGGTTGGTTTCTTTGGAGCACTTGATGCACTTCCAGTTTTGCTAGCTCTACTGCTTTTGGAACGAGTCTTGGAAGAACCTGTTCCCTCAATCATTTTAGTGATGCCAACAAGCTTCTTCTCATAAGCTTGAATGTAATCTGCATAAGCAGGAGTTTCCTTGACCTCCTCAGTAAGTAAAACACCAAACAGCTTAAGACCTTGTTTGTGAGTGCTATCCTTTGGAAAGTATACTGATTTGAAGTCAGTGTCCATCTTGATCACATGTCTTTCTCTGTCTTCGGGACGATTAGAAATATCATGATGTTTATCAAGAAGAAGACTGATTAGCAACTTAGTGTAACGAACAAATGGGATTTTAGTCAAGGGTTTTCTGAGTAGACCATGTATTTGATGCATAAGGTCTTCCCAGATAAGAGCAGCAAAATCAAGGTTGTGTTTGGTAACAAAACCCCAGAAGAGTTGAGCATGAGAAAGTCTTGGATGTTCGTGTCCACTGTCTCTTCCAGACACTGATCGAATCAGAATATAGTACATAGCTCTCCATGGTTGAGGAATGGATTTGGCATTGATATTTGAGAGGATGTTGAGTGGAAGATCTGGATCAACATCATATCCAAGGCCAATGAGAAAGTTGAGAATGTCTTGTTCAGTGGGTGCAGGCCAGTATCGTCTTGAGGTCTCCGGTGGATCTGGTAGAGATAAAGCTTCACGTAGATGTGCTAGAGTGACCTTGACTTGTTTCCTGTCAAGAGTGCAGGTGAAGAATTTGTTGTTGTCATCTGGTTTGATAGTGCTCCACATCTGATGAATGTAAATCTCTGGAATACTATCTGAATCTTCCAAGATACTCCTGCATTCATGTCTTTTGAGGATTTTGATGACAATTCGACAACTTGGTTCAGCACACTTGATATTATCAAAGACCACTCTTGAATTGTTCTTGCCATACTTAGCCTTGAATCCTTGTGGGAATAACTCTGCTTTGGTGATAGATGGAAGTGGTTGTTGTTGTTGTGAAGACATTGTGGATGATCTGAAACAGCATTATGACACCAAATTTGCAGGATATATGTGTGTTAGCATTATTTGAAATTGAGAGTTTGCACATAACATCCTTTATTACTGAGCAATCGTTAATCTGTGAATTGATCATTTTAATTTGCATAAGAAATTTTCTCATAAATTTGACAAGACTTAAGGGAATTAGAAATTTCAATGAAGTTAGTAATTTCAAAGGCAGATAGTCAAAAACAAGAGATTTTGACAAATGCGAGAAAAAATTACTAATTGCAAGAGAAAAATACCAATTGCGAGAAAAACTTGTCAAATGCGAGAAAATTTCCAATTGCGAGAAAAATTTTCAATTGCGAGAAAAATTCCAATTGCGGGAAAAATTCCAATTGCGAGAAAAGGTTTTTCAATTGCGAGAGCACATTACCATTTGCGATAGCTAATACCAATTGCGAGAGCAATGGCAATTGCGAAAGCAAATGACAATTGCGAGAGCAATTGCAATTTCGAGAATATCTTATACAAGAAATTCCGAACCCGTTTTGACGATGATTCATTCACAAAAATTTTGCAATTCACAGATTAATGATTCCACACCAATTGCAATAGGTTCACTAAGCTATTTTACTCATTTTGTCCAATTTATAACACTTTCTAACCACAAAATCTATAAAATCAAACTGCTTGTGCTTCGTGTTCTTGATAAACCCTAAATCTCAATTAATGATTAACGAATGTTTCTGGGCTTAATCTGAGGCAACAATTGTTCAATTCTAATCATAACAACAATATTACAACACTTCAATCTCACCAAAACATTCACATTCGATTTTCCCCAAATTATGAACATAAACCCTAAAGCTTCGAGTAATCATTCAGATGTATTTCTGGAACAATTAAGCATGCATTTATGTTACATAATCAAGAACTAAGTATAAAAGTACAAGCATTATCACGCAAAACACATAGGATTAAAAAATCCCAAATCTACGCAAACCCTAGAAATTCGACTAGTCATTTTACACAAATTCCACCGATGGATCTTTAATTCCTTGAAAACCATATGTTATAATCACTTAAAAATCATGAAATCGCTCACAAATTTGTTAGATCTTGAACGGATGATCAGAATGAATTATGGCTGTTGATTGGGTTGTTGGATGAAAGTAAATGCGAGAAAGGATTTGCAGAGATAGTAAATGCCTTGAACAGTTAATTCTGATTTGCATTTAAGTCTTTACTATTAACTTTTATCCTATGGTCACAATTAGTCCCTTAACCTTAATCCTTAGCACACTAAATCCTAACCACACGATTTTCAATTTGTAACACTTTTAGTCCTCTAACAATTTGTAACCATCAAAGTCCTAACAATTAAACAAATAATCCTTAGGGTACCAATACAAAGCAACAGTGTTACAGAAAATATGCAAGTACAAATTTGTAAAAAATTTGTAAAAAATGTTGTGTCTCCCCCTCAACATTTGTTCAAAAATGAATAAAGACAATTTTGAAATGAACAAAATGTTGAATGAGAATTTGTACTTGCACACATTTTTTTTTTTTTTTTTTTTTATATGTTATTTACAAGATAGTTTGGATGTTTGACTCAAGTATTAGTTTTTGAGAAAGTTTGACAATTCTTGAGGAGTCAAACATCGCATTCCAATTTGGTGAACCAATTTCACAAAACGTTCATGAGGTAAAGCCTTCGTGAAAAGATCCGCCAATTGGTGTTCCGTTCTCACGAAATACAACTCAACGGTACCCTGCTCCACATGTTCTTTGATGAAGTGATATCTGAGAGCGATGTGTTTGGACTTGGAATGCTGCACGGTGTTGCATGAGATAGCAATGGCACTCTTGGAGTCGCAGTACATCGGGATTTTGTTGAATATGTACCCATAGTCCATCAGTTGTGATCGCATCCAAATGATTTGAGCACAACAGGCAGACATGGCTACATATTCTAATTCCGTGGATGATAGAGACGTACAATCTTGCTTCTTGGACTGCCAGGACACCAGCTTATCACCGAGGAATTGAACACCACCAGATGTACTCTTTCTTGTATCAATACATCCCACATGATCCGTATCTGAAAAAGCAGTTAGTGCAAAACCAGAATCCTTTGGATACCAGATCCCCAAATTAATGGTTCCCTTGATGTATCTAAGGATTCTTTTAACAGCAGATAAATGTCTTTTTGTTGGGTTAGATTGATAGCGAGAACACAGGTATGTGGCAAATACAACATCCGGTCTGCTAGCTGTGAGATACATAAGAGACCCAATTATACTACGATAATTTGTAGGATCAGTGGGTTTCCCATGTAAATCAGCATCTAGCTTCGGGGATGAGGAGGCCATTGGGGTGTTATAGGTGTCACTAGTTGTCATGCCATGCTTCTTTAATATCTCTTGTGCATATTTAGACTGACTCAAGAATATACCACGAGGTGACTGGTGAACTTGCAAGCCTAGGAAAAAGTTTAATTCACCGATCATGGACATCTCAAAGTTTTGTTTCATAAGTTTTGCAAAAGCGTTTGAGTACTTTTTATGGGTAGACCCAAAAATGATGTCATCCACATAAATTTGTACGATGAGAATGTCCTCCCTGTGTTTTTGTATAAACAGAGTCGGGTCCACAGATCCTTTAGTAAAATGATTAGCAAGCAAGAATGCAGCAAGTTTATCGTACCATGCCCTCGGGGCTTGTTTAAGGCCGTAGAGAGCTTTCTTAAGCCTGTAAACATGTTGTGGATGTTCTGGATCGACGAAGCCCTCTGGTTGTGAAACATACACCTCCTCACGAAGTTGTCCGTTCAAAAATGCTGTCTTCACGTCCATTTGATAAACTGTGATGTTTTTATGAGCCGCGTACACCAGGAACATTCTCACTGCCTCTAGCCTAGCCACTAGAGCAAAAGATTCCTCAAAATCAATTCCCTCTTCTTGGCTATACCCTTTAGCAACCAACCGAGATTTGTTACGAATAACCACTCCCTCTGCATCCAGCTTATTTTTCCAAATCCATTTTAATCCCACAACATAAACTCCATCCGGTTTTTCAACGAGTTCCCAGACTTCTAATCTCTTGAACTGATCCAACTCTTCTTGCATTGATTCAATCCAATTGTCGTAAGTCAAGGCCTCTTTGATATTTTTCGGTTCAGCTTGACAAACGGTGAGAGCGTATATGCAGGTTTCACCATCTGTGTGAAGTTTCTGTCGTGTCATAACTGGTTTATCTGGATCGCCAATCACATTAACTAACGGATGATCCGTTGTCCATTTATGAGTTGATGGGTAGTGTTGAATGTTTTGATGATGATATGACGGGTCCATATTGCTCGAGGATGATTCTCCGGTATCTGGAACAGTTGGTGGTGGAGCAAATGGATTAAAGAAGGCGTTCCCGTCATATCCTGAGGGTGGTGGAACATTGTTAGAAATGGGGGATGAATCTTTAGCTGCTGGTTGAGGTGTTTTCTCCATTGATGATGATTGTTCAGGTTGTGGTGCATCGTCAGCAACTACTGTAGAGGTAGATGCTGATGGATCAGGTGCTTGATTTGGAAGTTGTTGAGCAGCGGAACTGGTGGAAGCATCTGATGCACTAGTAACACGAACGTCATCGAACATAGGTGCAAACAAATCTTCCAAATCCTTCCTGTTGAAAGGTAGGGGTGCAGATGAAGATTCAGGGAAGTTAAGACGGTTATGTGCGGGTTCCAAGCGGTCTTGCTCAGAAGCCATTTCAGTGAGTTCATCAAAATTAGCGTGTATGGTCTCTTGAATTTCCCTAGTCCGACGATTCCAAATTCGGTAACCCTTGGAGTTTTCACAGTATCCTACAAAGATCCCAATATCTGCTTTAGCCTTAAGTTTACCAAGATCATCTTTATCATTCTTCGGGTAACACAAGGCTCCAAAGACATGAAAATGGTTGATGTTTGGTTTTCTTCCTTGTATAATCTCATATGGTGTTTTGATGTGTCTTTTGGTGATCATTGCACGGTTCTGAGTATAACAAGCAGTGTTGACAGCTTCAGCCCAAAGATAATCCGGTAATTGAGCATTGATCAACATAGTTCGAGCTGCTTCCACGAGCGTCCGGTTTCGTCTTTCAACTACACCATTTTGTTCCGGAGTGCGGGCTATGGAAGTCTGATGAACAATCCCATGTTTCTCTGTGAAATCCCGAATGATTTGATTCTTAAATTCAGTCCCATTGTCTGTTCTGATGATTCGGACGGTGTTTCGGACTTGAACTTGAATCTTCGTGAGAAACGTGATGAGGATAGACGGAACTTGATCTTTAGTTCGAAGGAAATAGACCCAAGTCCATCTCGAATAATCATCTACTATTACCAGAATATACTTCTTCCCGTTAATACTCTGAACGCGCATCGGACCACACAAATCCATATGAAGCAGTTGTAGGACATGGTCTGTGCTGTGTTCTGTTTTGGGAGGAAAATGGGCACGATGACTTTTCCCTTGTTCACAAGCAGAACACAAGTGATCCTTGGCATATCTGAATTTTGGTAGACCGTCAACTAATTTCTTCTTGGCAAGATCAGTCATGGTTTTAAAATTGAGATGAGACAATCTTTTGTGCCATAACCAAGCTTTCGTGGGATGAGCCTTGGAGAGTAAACAAATAGGAGAAGAAGCTGTCATGCCGTCAAAGGAGATTGAATACAGACTTGTTCCGCGTTTCCCTTTCATAAGGTCGTTCCCTTGAAGATCACGAATAAAGCATGTTTTCTCCCTGAATGCTACTTCCAAGTCTCCGTCGCAGAATTGTCCTACCGAGAATAAATTATGACCGAGACCTTCAACATAATATACACGGCTTATTTCGATGTTCCCATTAATATAATCCCCATAGCCCATAATTGCAGCGAAGTGATCATTCCCGAATCTGACCGTTCCGATAAACTTTGCAACAAAGTTCTGAAGAAGTTTGAGATTGCCGGTCATATGTCGGGAGCACCCACTATCAACAATCCAGAGGACGATTTGAATCACCTGCATCACACACATTGGAAACAGGTGGAGAATTGATAACGGTTGGATCCGCTGGGTTAGTTACACAAGAGGTTAGTATTTTAGGTAACCATTTAAAATCAAAAGTGTTCTGTAACCAGCGTTGCCAGGTCCAACTAGTCTCTGCCTTTTTCCTAAGGTATGCACTAGGTGATTTTTTGGTCTTGGATTGGGGCTTTTCTATTTTCTCCTCAGAAAGATCTAGTGGGGGCATTCCTAATATGGATTTTGCAATGGTTTTAAGCCTAGAGGAAGCGCCACTAGTGCGTTTCTTTCTCTTAGTCAGCAAAGTTTTAGCAACACACTTTGTATGATCACCAGATAGTATGCTATGACGACAAAAGACACAAGTAGCATCAACCAAAACATCTTCATTAATATTTAAAGAGTTATCATTTGTTACATCATTCTTAGAACTAGACTCTGATAAGTGCAACTCTATTCCTGATGTTACATTTATTTTATTCAAACTACTTTCTGGAACTTCTTCAGACTTAGATACTTCCTTCCTAGATTTCTTGACTCTATTCTTCCTCTGTTTCTTGTGAGTCTTGGAATGGTTGATCTTAGAGGTGGTTTCTAGTCCTGTGGAAGTACAAGTAGTTGAATTAGTGGTTGTGTCAGATGCTTGAGTATGTTCTTTGTCAACTACATACATTCCTGGAGCAATCTTATGAATGTTTGCTTTGCTCTTGTCTAAAACTCTGATCTTCTTCTTCAAATCAATAATGATGTGTTGGAACTCTTGATTTTGTGAGTCTAATTTCCGGTTTAGGTAGACTGTGTCATTTCTGTTTTGAATAACTTCATCCAAATCTTTGTTATTTTGAAACAGTTTAACTTTTAAAAATGCTTTTGTTTCTTTGTTCTGTTCATGACTGTCTTGAAATGATAGAGATTCCATGAGATTTTGAAATTTGAGTTCAAATTCAAGACTTCGTTTTTGACACCAGTCCAACCTTTTTTGAAGATGAAAAACTTTGTTTTCCACATCACTATTGATCTGTCGAAGATTCTCATTCTCATGTACCAGATTATCAATTTCCATATTCAACATCTTAATATCCACAGAATGATCATTCACAAGTAAAGCATTACCAGATTCATAGAGCGAATTCATAATCACAGAGACCACGTCATAACACAAGACTTTTTCCAAGAGTCGATCATTTTCTTTTGCTAAAAATTTCTTTTGAAGTTTTTGACGTTGAACCTTGTCATCTTTAGCTTTGAAAATGGATTTCATAGATGCTAGTTCTGTATATAACTCCTCTTCCCATCTTGTTGCACCCTTTTTCAGATTTCTGACATGAGGAAGAATTTTCTTTTGAAGAATCTCCTTCTTTTCTTTCTGAACAGGAGAAAGAAAAGACGAGATAGGAATTTGAGAACAGAACTCAATTTCATTCTCCAAACGAGAAATGTCATCCATAAATGTCTGAAAATATCGAAGAAACCAACATTCTTTAGGCATTTGTGGATCAACAGGATCCTCTGTCAAACAATCTTTAAATTGTACACCAGTCGTAGGATCAGAAGTTATAGACGAGGGAGCACTTATGTTTGTGTATGTTAACGTTTGTTCTGGATGATCCTTAGGAGGAACAAATGATTTGCTCAAATGAGGTCGTGCATTATAATCGTAATGTACTTTTGAAAACTTTGTTTGTGACTTTGATCGACCCTCAATCTTGTTTTCAAGAAAATCAGTTTCTTCATCAACAGAATACATAACAACACGTTGAAAGGAATCATCTAACAGAAATGTTGCATTGTATAACTTAGGATTCTCTTTGAGTGCTATGTGTAATTTGCGGGGTGTATCACTGCCAAGTGCAAAACTTACTCCTTTAGGACTTGGTTTTACAACATTTTTCTGAATTTGTGTTACAGAATTACCCGTTTTATACACAACGTTTTGAAAATCTTTGAGTTTGGTTTCCAAATCTAGAATTTGATCAAGATACGAGTCAACACATTTCCTAGTGGCTTTCTTTTCTTCAAGAAGATCCTTCTAAGATGCAGAAAGCTCAGATTGAGTTTTCAACAACTCAGAATTTAAAGTATCAATTTGAATTTTAAATTCAAGTTGATCCTTTTCTTTCTGAGAGAAAAGCTCAGCTTTGGCAATGGTTAGCTCACGAACTTGACTTTCTAAATTTTGAACTTTTACATACTCTTGTTGGAAAGCCGTTTCAAAACCTTTTTCACGTTTATCTTGTTTTAGATATCCGGAAAGTTGTAATTTATAACACTCATTATCCTTTGTTAACACTGCAATTTTCTCTTTGAGCTTCTGATTGATGTCATTGCATTTTTCTATTTGTGACTGGGTGGTCAATAACAAAGCCTGTAAATCCGAATCTTGATCATTCAAATGATTTTTTTGTTCAAGATGATCACAATTGGCATCATCGATGAGATCATCAAAGGAAACAACTGTTTTATCATCATCAAATGATACAACCGTGTTAACTTGATCATCGGATGGTGATGAAAATAACTCATTTTGAACAAAAGTTTCGTTTGTAGATGAAGATACAGAAGGTGAAGCAATTTCATGAATAAGGTATGTAGGATCGGGTACCTGAGAAAGACCATCAGTATCATATACTGGGCCTGACTCGGACATATTTATTTCATGCATGTTAGCCATAAGCATGACTGCAGCGTTTGCCTCAAGGTCCTCCATCTCATCATCTGATTCCACATTTGCCATAAAACTTTGATCATTCTGAGTCATCATACCAGCAGCTCTTTCATCTTTGAGTGCCATCATAAGAGCCTCTTTGTGATATTGTCTGCCCATTGTTCTCGGCTTCGGACAAGCATTAGCCATATGACCGTTCCCCCCACAATTGTAGCATGTGATAGACGTATTAGCAATGCCTTTCTGACCATTCCCAACATTCGAATTTCCTCTCTGAACATTCCCCATACCATTTCTGTTTGCCCCTGCAGAATTGAACCGATTTCCTCCTGACTGAACCCTTTGATTACCATATCCATGATTTCCCGAACCATATCTTCCTGAAGACCTGTTTTGAATTTCAACTCTGCCATCATGAACAACTGCCTGATTCCTGGTATTTGAAGATGAACGAAGACGGTTGTTGGATTTGGTGAATCTGCCAAATGCATTAGCAATCAATCCAAATGCTTCATTAAGTGAATTGAAAGCATCCTCTTCTTCATCATGATCTGCATTTGAGTACAGCATTGAATCGGTGTTGTTGTATGGAACCAGCTGGTTATCAGAGTATTCTTGAGGTGCTTCATAAGGAATGATTTGATTATGAGGTTGGGGTGGAATGCTTGGTTGAAAAGATGAGTTGCCAAATTCCTGAGGTGGTAAAGAGAAGTTAGATTGAGCAACAAGAGCAAGTGAGTTTAGTGTTGGTGCTGGTGTGAAGCCTCCTCGTGCTGCAATTTCTTTATCCACTTCTGATTGATGTTGTCGGAGGTAATCATACATGAGTCCATATTTGACATCACCAATTTTCTTTGTCTGTCTCACAAAAGTTGCATATTTTTGCCATTCAGGACCAAGACATCCAAGGAATTTGGAGTTGACAGCAATCTTTGGTAACTTTATATCATGACGATCAAGGTCATTGATAATGTTGGTGAAACGGTGGTAGTAAGATTCAATGGTTTCCCCTGGTTCCATGATGAAGTGAGTGTACTCCATATATAACTTGGACTCAAGATCTTCTTGGTTTAACTCTGTTCCTTCCATGAGAAGATGAACATGTTCCCACATATCTTTGGCTGTCTTTTGAGCATCAATACTTCGGTAGATAGGATTGGGAATTCCTTGAAGTATGAAAGACATAGCCAATTGGTTTGCTTCTTGCTGTAATGTTTGCTCAGTTGTGTAGTTGGCAACCGGAATGGGTGTGGATGTTTCTTCTCTCTCTGGAGTTGCTGAAACCACAGTAGCTGGAATAGGATAGGGTCCTTCTTCAATGACCTTCTTGAGATATTGACCATGGGGTTTTTTAAGTTCAACAAATCTGAGGAATCTACTAGCCCATTGCACGTAGTTACCCGGAGTTAGCATTGGTGGAGTTTCTTGACTTCCAGCTTCATGACGTGATTGCTGACTACTTATTGCTTCACACATCTTGTTAAACCAATGAGGTTCTCTGGAGTATGATGAATAATTCTGCAGTTGTTGATTCTGTTGCATGATTTGTTGTGGGGATACTTGTGGTGGAGAGAGAAATTGATGCTGTTGTACGAATGCTTGTTGTTGTTGATACTGAGGATGAAATTGCTGTTGTTGAGGATGTTGCTGTAGCTGATAGTAGTAGTTGAAGTGAGGTGGTTGAGACATTTTGTTGGATCTTTAGATAATTAAGATGTGTTTTAAGATTTATGATGTTTGATTTTTAAGTTTACTTAATGTTCTTAGTCCAATTGCGAGAAACACTGTTTGAATTGCGAGAGATTCTGAATTGCGATAGAGGTTGTCCAATTGCGAGAAACTTGAGTAATTCCGAGAGATTTCTCAAATGCGATAGAAAATTGTAATTGCGAGAAACAATGTCAATTGCGATAGAACTTAGCAATTGCGAGAGATAACTCTGAATTGCGAAAGATCAAGCAATTTCGAAAGATTTTTTTCAAAATTACAATTTCGATCACGTTCTCAAACTTTTATACAAAAGATGAGAATAATTCCGAGTCGAGGTAGTTTCACTATCTTTTACAAAGAAGGAAACACCGAGTACCAAATCCGAAGAATCTGATGAATTGCGAGAAACCCTTAAACTAATCCAATTGCGAGAAACCCTTAAATCAGCAATTCCGAGAAACCCTTGTGACCAAATGCGAGAAACCCTTAAATTGTTGCAGACCAATTGCGAGAAACCCTTCTTCTTCGAATTTCAACCCAGAACGTTGTAGGATGATGAAAAATGTAAATCTAATGATTATTAACGATTAAAACAATGAATTTGCACCAAATTTTACCACGTTAACTTGACAAAACGAAGATTTAATGAAAAGACTTTAAACAACGATTCGCAAAACTCACGTTAATCACACTTTTGACGCAAATGAACTTCAAAAAAAAACTAACGTAAACTATTCAAACCAAATGAAATACCGATTAGATCTATTCTTAAAACACGAATCCTAAATACCTTTGGCGTATGATACCACTTGTAGGTCACTATAATGATCTCAACAACACACACACACGATCTACTACTTATCTAGATAATAAGCTACGTATGGATAAAAGAGAAATAATCTAAATACGATAAGCTAGAATAAGAGAAATAAGAAGAGAAGAATAAGATGGAAGGTTTTCACTAATTCGATTCACACACAAGCATAGCTTCCGCACATACATAAGAAAACCAACAACACAAATGACTCCCTTGCCTTGTATTTATAGGCATTGGGAGGGGAATAATTCTTAGGAATATTCCCTTTACATGTGATAAGGATTAATTGAATAACATGGCCGGTCCAAGGACTACTATTGAACCGGTCCATAAATACAAACAATATAGTCCTAATTGTGCAACATTAATTAAATGAACAAGACTTGTAAAATATTTAAAACGTGTTCCTAACACTTGTAGGTCACTATAATGATCTCAACAACACACACACACGATCTACTACTTATCTAGATAATAAGCTACGTATGGATAAAAGAGAAATAATCTAAATACGATAAGCTAGAATAAGAGAAATAAGAAGAGAAGAATAAGATGGAAGGTTTTCACTAATTCGATTCACACACAAGCATAGCTTCCGCACATACATAAGAAAACCAACAACACAAATGACTCCCTTGCCTTGTATTAATAGGCATTGGGAGGGGAATAATTCTTAGGAATATTCCCTTTACATGTGATAAGGATTAATTAAATAACATGGCCGGTCCAAGGACTACTATTGAACCGGTCCATAAATACAAACAATATAGTCCTAATTGTGCAACATTAATTAAATGAACAAGACTTGTAAAATATTTAAAACGTGTTCCTAACAAATCCTAATATGGAAACAAGATTAAATCAGAAGGAAGGGAGAGAAACACCCTTACTGAAAAAGGGCAGAATATTTGTACCTTATTAGCAAAGCAGAATAAGCAAAACAGACACGGAACAGACATCAGGACTTCTCCTTCTTTACACCTAAAGGATTAGAAGACGGAATTACAACAGATTCTAATTCAGATTATTACCTTTAGTTTATCTTTCCATTTTAAGTAACTTTCTATTTTTAGCAGGTTTCCAGAATTAACAGATTTCCATATTTAACCAGATATTAATATCTCAGATTATGTTAAGTCCTTATCTAAGGCTTTTTATGGTATTAAGTTATCTTTTAGCAGGTTACAAAGGTTTAGGGTTTATTATGACAAGTATACATAGTTCAGGGTTTTAATTGTAAATTCATCTAATTCAAAGGCATAAAGTGAAAATACTTTAAGTTACTGACTTAAATACTTATTTTATTCAGAATGACATCTTAATCCTTTTAGTTTCACAAATTACATATTATACCCCTCTAGTTACAATATTTACAAAACAAACCCAAGATTTACATAATTTACAAATTAAACCCTACAATATTCATATTTACCAACAAGCACCATATTTTACATAATTACAGAATGTAACATCAGAATTAAGTATAGTACAATTCAGATCCCTCAGATTTCAGAAATTACACAAATGGTCCCTTAAGTTTACAAAACTTATAAATTAAATCATAATATCATAACAAATAAATATTAAGCCCATAAATCCTCAAAATTACACATTACAATTTTAATATCAGTATTTACTCAGAATAACATCAAGATTCCATAATTTACACTCTTAGTCCCTCTATTTTAATTAATTACAAATCAACCCTTATAAATACAATTAATTCATTATCTTGCAATATTTACACTTAGGACTCTCAAGTTATATTTTTCCCACATTCCTACAGATATATGTAACATTATAAAAATACCCTACAAGTTTTAAAGTTGGGAAAACATACCCTTACAATTTAAAAACCCATTCGGTATACACTTTTTAATTCCAAAACAAACCCTAATTTTATCCAATCATCATACCATAATTTTCAAATCATTATTAGCATTAATTACATCAGATTTCTCAAGATAAACCCTAACCCTAATTCGTACTAGGGTTTAATCAATTTTTCTTTAATCTTCCACAATATCCGATTTAAACAAGAATTAATATCAATTAATCTAGGCTTTTAAAAATCAAAAGGCTATTTTTACTAGCTTATATTAACATCAAATAACATATAAAAAAATATGGTTTCACCTCAGAAAATTCATATCACACGATTTACAAATTAAGTGTGTTTTATCCATTTTATTTTCGTACGCCTTAATAATCAGGTATGATTCGTGTTTCTTATTTTTCTTAGGTTATATTCGACCCATAGATCACTAAAAAATGCTGGATAATTTTTTAGAACGTAAGAATAAGTCGTGAAAAATCATTACCTCTCGGATGAACACAATCGAAGAAAACAATTACAACGAACAAACGAAGGCTTCTAAATTCAGGTTCCTATTTTTCTTAGCTCCTTAATACTCCAAAGAACTCCAGAAAATTGTTAACCCAGGTTCAGAAAGTCGAATGAGGGTTTGAGGGAATTTTTCTCAATCGTTATTTAGGTATCGGTATTTTAGGGTTTAAATAAAATAGTTTGTTTTGTATTTATCCTTTTAAACCGACATATAGGAAGCATGCTTTCAGAAATTTCGGTTTTTATTTTAGTATAATTAGAACTTTATTTTTTTGCAATATTTTCCATATTTATTTTGTATTTATCTTAATTATAATCATTTTACAAAATATAATTAAATCAAATAAATGTATTTCAGACCATACATGTATGCATATGTGAATTTAATAATTTTTGTCCACTCAAAATATTAAAATGTTGTCCCAGAAATTGATTTGCTTGATATGTAGTTCGTTTTCAGAAGTTTGGAATCATTTCAGGATTTTATATGTGATTTATTTAGGTTTTATGCTTTCAGAGGTAAATTGGTAATTTTACAGATTATCTGAATTTCAGGTATTACATGTATGGTCCCAACTAACTTTTGACTTGATATATTATCATTAACTAGTATTTGTTCAAAATTTTAAGGTATTACATGTGCCACTTTAACTAGTATTTGTTAGTAACTTTTGACTTGATATATTATCATTAACATTTGTGGTGCCCAATTACGAGTATTTAACTAATTATTTTTAGAGCTAATTCTTAAACACTCCAAAAGTATATAAGTACTTACCTCATATGCCCCAAAATAATTCGACTGTATTTCTCAAAATGTCCTAGGGGAGAAGGTCACCCCGGAAAGCTTGAGCAACTCTTATAAACTTTTGACACGTGTCCTACCTTTGTACTTTTCAAGTACACCTCCTAGTACTAGTGGGTAAGCTTGTACCCTATGTACTTTCTTGGGTGACTGGGGCCCACTATACCCGGGGCGACTTGTTTTTTGTCTTTTTATGAAAAAGTCAAGTCTTTAAAAATAGGGATAATTAGTATATTGCCCCAGTTGCCCAATGCGTTTGTTTATCCGCCCCGATCTCACAAAATTCTGATATTAGATCAGGCAACTGGGCATCTCGACCCACAGATGACAAGTGTCCTTCAGTTGCCCAAAAAATAGTCAGAAAGTGACACTTGTCACTTGCAGAAAAGTGACGCTTGGCAGGTGCCCAAAAACCTGGTCTAATATCAGAATTTTGTAAGATCGGGTCGGATAAGCAAACGCATTGGGCAACTAGGGCATATTAGTAATTATCCCTTAAAAATAATAGAGTTAACTACATTTTTGGTACTTGTGGTTTGCTTGGTATTTTATTTTTGATCCAATTTTTTAAAATCATATAAACACAAATACATAAACACAAACACTGACACTAATCTCTCTCTCTCTCTCTAAAATCTTCTCTTCCTTCTCTCTACCATTTTTTGCCACCAGGTCACCACCCCCAGCATCACCAACTGCTACCAGACAACACCACTTCATTTAGTTAACTCTTTTAATAATGGACTAAACTGCTACCACTTCCACACCATCTCCGGCGACAAACCAACCGTCGGATCTGTTCGGATCTCACCACCTCACCTCCACTCGAGCGTATCGTTTCCGACCACAACAGAAACAGATGAAGAACAAAAAAGAGGAGTCTTTTTATTCGTACTGTTCTAGCTTCAGGATATGTATATAGGTCTTCAAAACATGCAAGTTTTTTATGATGAAGGTGGGGGTTTGAAGAAAATAATGGTTTTTTGTGTGTTTGATGATGAATGTGAAAGTATTTTTGTTTTTGTTTGGTTTTGATATTTGTGTGTTTCTGGTTTTCTTTACTTGTTAATGTATCTCATTTTAACTTTAAAACCACTAATGGGTTTTTATTGTGTTTGTATTTCATTGTACATGTGTTAAAATCATGATAGATTTGGGGTCTCATGAAAAAAATGTGTGTATTTATTTTGGTTCAACAAAATCAAAGATGGTGTGAAATAAGTGAAGAAAAATTTGACCAAAAATGAAATACCAAGTAAACCACGAGGACCAAAAATGTAGTTAACTCTATTATTTCAAAAGACTTGACTTTTTCACAAAAAGGCAAAAAAGAAGTCACCCTATGTAACACCCCCAAAATCAGAATGCAGCAGAATTAACATCTGGGTGTTACTTAACTGGATCATAATATAAGTAATAGAGAACGAATTTTATGAAATTTGTTTTAAAAACTTTATTAAATAAAAATAAGTTTTACATAATTGAAATGCGGAAAACAAAGCTCATTGTTGTTATTAGTTGTCCCATAGTACAAAAACTCTGGTTATGAGTGTTATGTGTATACTCCAAAAGTGTGTCTATGCCCCTGCCACGCACTGCCTTGCATCATCATATAGTAAACAGCTAAACACCTGAGAAAAACATGCTAAAGTGTCAACACAAAGGTTGGTGAGTCCATAGGTTTACATAAAGCAGTAAAGTTGGATCATTAAGTTTACGAGTTAATATTATAATGTGCATAATGTTATACGAAAGGCTACTACGCTGCACTAAGTTCCATGTTACCGAAGCTATGACAGTGTGCATGAAATGAGTTCATGTAATAATAATAAGGCCCGGCAAGTGTTCTATCCCTTGACACTTGTAATTCGACATGGTATACATCCGTTTGTCCTATCTGGACTGTTGGTTCTCCAACACGGATGGAGGTGTCACCCTAAATAGATCTATTTATATCACTCGTGCTCCCCAACAGGGAATTAATGGTTCATGAGTATGGGCATGAATCTGGGATACCGTACTTAGGCTAACACGTAATAGTTTTGCAAACAAAAGCATTGTTTAAAATGATCCATAAAAGCAAGCATGTTTCTCACCCCAAATAGTTTAAAACAAGTATTGAAAGTAATAGTGGGGCTATGACTCACCTTGAGTAATATCAGCAAAGTGAAATATGAAATTAAGCAAGTTATGGGAACGGCTTCAACACACTACCAGAATTAATAGTAAAGTCTGAGTTTTTACAAGTTTGGCTCAGTTATGTACAATGAGTGTGAAAACTAGTAATGGATAACCATTTGGTTGGTGACGTGTGAGTTTGATAAGCTTAAAATATTTAAAGTTCAAAAATAATATTTTACATAATATTATCTTGTTTTTATGTTTTTGATTCCAAAATTATCGTTTCCTCGAGTGTCGTTGAATATCACGTTAAGTTTATTCGTTAAAAGTTTCGTTAAACTAATATAAACGTAACGAATAATAATAATAATGTACTGAAACGAATAATAAATGTACGTATGCAAAAGAGATATGCAAAATATAAATAGAAATAAACAATCGAAATTGTTATTGTCCAGTCCTTGTACTTTTCCAAAATGTACACTTTATACCCTAACGGTGTAGGTTGTAACAATTCGCATTATCAGGTTTGTTGACATAAATAATGCCTAAAAAACATTATTCATATCTCTATGTTTTAATGATCACAAAATATAAACTCATTAAACATAAACTTATCAAATAAACAAGTATTTAGTTGTAAATATTCATTTCTACAACTTAATCACTTAAGGTATGAATAAACAAGTGCTTAATGCATTATATGATCAAAGGAACATTTTCTTAATAACTAGATTTTTTATAAAACATCAAAAACATTTTATATATTTTTGAAAAACATTTTTGGTATTAAATAAAAATGTTTAATCTTTTATAAAAATATGAATTCAAAATTTTAACCAAAATCAGTTAAAATGTTCCAGAAAAACCTTCCCCACAAAAAGACAAATCTGGACAACGGACACCTAGGGCGGCCCCCTTAATTTTACTAGACGGCCCCCTTAAAATTAAGGGGACCGCCCCCCCTATTTAAGGGGCCGGCCACGCTCCAGTAGGTCTCCAGCTGTCCAGTTTTTCTCCTATAAATACCAGCCTTCTCCTGGATTTTTACTCACCTTTTGCACACTGAAACTTTCTGTTTTAAATCACATTTCATATCTTCAAAAAACCTTTGATCATATAATCTTAAGCTTTGGTTTCTAAGTGATCCAAGCTTCCTCCATTCAAGTGCAAAAGAAGAATACTCCTTCAACAACTAGAGAAGAAGTATTGCAACTTAGATACCTAAGTTGTTTGTGTCATCATACATTTGTTTATAAGTTGTGTATTGTTGTTAGATAGTTGTGTGTATAATTGTTTGGGATAGGTTAGTGTGTAAGTAGAGAAGTTGTGTTGTTAAGGTGAGTAAGTAGTGAAGGTGTGAAGAAGTAGAAGTGTACATAGGTTGTGCTTAGTTGTGAAGTGTCGTGAAGAAGTAGTGAAGAAGTCGTGAAGAAGTCGTGAAGAAGTTGTGAAGAAGTCGTGAAGTAGTCGTGAAGAAGTCGTGAAGTAGTCGTGAAGAAGAAGGTGTGATTAAGTCGTGTTTAAGTTGTGAGATTAGTTCTAGCTACGATTAGAACTCGACATCTAGCTTTGTGTCGTTAAGCCGGTGTAAGCTAAAGTTGCGTATGGTTTTCTCCGCCATAAGGGAGCTTGTTGACATAGTGAAGAAAACTCTCGAGTTAGGTGCTCGGGGAGTGGAGTAGGGCAAGGAAGGTGTCCTTGTAGCCGAACCACTATAAATCTCTTATCTCTCGGTTAGATCTTTCCATCTCTAGCTTTCATTTCATTTTATTACCTTACTTGCATTACTTATTTATATTTACTTATATACATATTGTTCATATTGTTCAAGAAGTTGAGATCACATAAATTCGAATCAAAATTTTAAAAAGTAAACAAAGTTTTCAAAATAAAATTTAAAATGACATAAAACTATTCAACCCCCCTTCTAGTTTTCCACAAGGTTAATTTCTATTCCTGAAATTTTTACTATTTACTGCATTTGCTAAATTTAACACAATCATCACAAGTTTAAAAGCACTTGATGAGACTTTTTCTAGCAAAAATTGTGTAAGGAAATTTCTTAGAGCATTACATCCAAAATGGCGCGCGAATGTCACGGCGATTGAAGAGTCAAAGAACTTGATAACGTTATCACTTGATGAGCTTATTGGCAACTTGAAGGTTCATGAAGAAATTATAAAGAGGGACTCGGAAACGGTCAAGAGCAAGAAAGATCAAATCAAGTCTCTCGCGCTAAAAGCCAAAAAGGAACTTAGTGATGACGATGATTCAAGTGACGATGGTGAAGACGAAGAATATGCAATGGCCGTTAGAGAATTCAAGAAATTCTTCAAGAGACGAGGAAGATTCACGAGACAACTGCGAGATGAAAGAAGATCGCTACAAAGAAATAGAAATGATAACTACGGGAAAAGAAAGTGCTTTAGATGTGGAAGCCAAAACCATCTCATTGGTGAATGTCCAAAGCCACCGGGTTATGATTATGAAAGCGCATTTGTTAGTGGAACATGGAGCGATAGCGACAAAGATGAAGTGGATAAAGCAAAAGACGAAAAGTGCCTTGTAGCTCAAGCCACCGATGAAATATGTCTTGGGATAAATTTGGAGCCCAACGAATGGATTAAGGATAGCGGATGCTCGAAGCATATGACGGGAAACTGGAAGCTATTCTCCTCCTACAAGGCATACAACGGAGGTAATGTTATTTTCGGTAGTGATTTTCGTGGAAAAATCATTGGCAAAGGTACGATTTCTCAAGACTCCCTAACTATTGAAAATGTTGAGCATGTAGATAACTTAACATATAACTTGCTTAGTATAGGAAAAATATGCGATAATAAGTGTAGGGTTACTTTTACAAGTAAAGATAGCGAAATAGTTAAGGACGGAAAGGTCATAGGTAGAGGAGTTAGGAAAGGTGGCGTATATGTTATGAAACTAGGAAATAAACCGGAAGATAAAATATGTCTAGCAACCTTAGATGAAAACTCTACATTGTGGCATAGAAGATTAGGTCACACAAATATGCAACAAATACAATCCCTAGCCTCTAAAGAATTAGTTAGAAACTTGCCTAACCAAAGATATGACCAACACTTTTGCGATGCGTGTAAAATAGGAAAACAAGCACATGCTAGTCACAAAGCTAAGAATATAGTCTCCACTACTAGATGCCTAGAATTATTACACATGGACCTTTTTGGTCCAACCGCTGTGCGGAGTTACGGAGGTAATCGTTATACCTTAGTAATTGTAGATGACTATTCACGATACACGTGGACTAGTTTTTTAAGTGATAAAACCGAAGCCTTTAATAAATTTGAAATATTTAGTAAAATGATTCAAAATAAATTAGGATGTTCTATAGTATCAATTAGGACACTTGGAGATGGAAGTCTTCTTTCGTTTCTCGACAGTGAAGTAAGACCCGAGCTCTCTTCTTGAATTGCCCATTCAATGAGCATTCTCCATATTACGCCTTGAAGAGGACTCGAACCTCCACGCTCTTGAGCACAAGATTTTGACCATGGTCGGGAATTTGATAACGAAGTGCAATTCGGAAAATATTGTGATTTAAATGGGATATCTCACAATTTCTCTGCTCCTCACACTCCACAATCAAATGGGGTAGTAGAAAGAAAGAATCGAACCTTACAAGAAATGAGTAGAACAATGCTAAATGAACAATCTATCCCACAAAAATTTTGGTGCCATGCCGTAGATACATCAACATATATAATAAATAGAGTCTCAATTAGGAGAATCTTAGGAAAAACCCCATATGAGTTATTAAGAGGTAGAAAACCTAATCTAAATTACTTTAGGGTATTCGGGAGCAAATGTTTTGTTCTCAATACAAAAGACTACCTTACTAAGTTTGATCCTAAGTCGTACGAAGGAATCTTTCTAGGATATTCGCAAAATAGTAAAGCATACATAATACTTAATAAACACACTATGAAAGTAGAAGAGTCCTTAAATGTAACTTTTGATGAAACTCCACCACCACCTAAGACATTGCCCCTGGAAGATGATGACCTAGTTGAAGAAGAAGCTATTGAGGCTAGTAAAATTAAACCCTTAGGCGATGATAATGAAGATATAACATTAGGTGAAAACGAAGTAGTAAATGTTAAGGAATCTAAATCACACCCGTTAGATAATATAATAGGAAACCTAAATCAAAGAACCCTTAGATCACAAGCTCAAGATAAAAATAACTTCTTTTGTTTCCTATCAACTATATAACCTAAAAATATAAATGAGGCATTAAAAGATGAAAGTTGGGTTATGGCTATGCAAGAAGAACTAAATCAATTTAAAACTAATGACGTTTGGGAACTAGTCCCAAATCCCATGAACATGACCATCACAGGAACTAAGTGGGTTTATAGAAATAAGCTAGATGAAAATGGAATAGTTACTAGGAACAAAGCTAGGTTAGTTGCCCAAGGATATAATCAACAAGAAGGAATAGATTATGACGAAACTTATGCCCCCGTAGCTAGATTAGAATCCATAAGAATACTACTTGCCTATGCATGCGCCCTAGATTTTAAGTTGTTTCAAATGGACGTGAAAAGTGCATTCCTTAACGGTTTTATCAATGAGGAGGTATACGTGGCACAACCTCCAGGATTCATTGACTTCGCAAAACCTGATTATGTTTATAAACTCAAGAAAGCTTTATATGGACTCAAACAAGCTCCCAAGGCTTGGTATGATCAATTAAAGGCATTTCTTATTAAACATGATTATTCCATGGGAATGGTAAATAACACTCTTTTCACGAAAAAGAAAAGCCCAAATCTCATCATTGTCCAAATATATGTCGACGACATTATATTCGGATAGACTTGTCAGGATATGTGTGATGAATTCGCCAAAATCATGCATGATGAGTTTGAGATGAGTATGATGGGTGAACTTAATTTCTTCCTAGGATTACAAATAAAACAATTAGAAGATGGAATATTTTTTAATCAATCTAAGTACATTAAGGAAATGCTTAAGAAATTTGGATTAGAAGACGCTAAGCCCATGAAGACACCAATGTCTACAGAAGTAAAACTCACAAGAGATGAAGAGGGTGAGTCCGTAGAAAACACTAAGTATAGAGGAATGATAGGTAGTTTACTATACTTAACGGCAAGTAGACCGGATATCATGTTTAGTGTCTGCCTTTGTGCTCGCTTTCAAGAGGATCCCAAAACCTCTCACCTAGAAGCGGTTAAGCGTATCTTCTGATACATTAAAGGCACTATACACTTAGGATTATGGTATCCTAAGGGATCGGGCATAGAAACCATCGTCTATGCGGATTCGGATCATGCGGGAGACTACGTGGATAGACAAAGCACTAGCGGAATTTGCACATTAATGGGATGTTGTCTAACATCTTGGTTCTCGAAGAAGCAAACCACTCTTGCTATTTCTACCACAGAAGCCGAATATGTAAGCGCTGGAAAGGCATGTCAGCAAGCACTATGGATGAAACAAGCTCTTGTAGATTATGGCATTAGGTTAGATGACGTCCCAATTATGTGTGATAATAAAGGTGCTATAGATTTAAGTAAGAATCCCGTTTAACATTCTAGGACTAAACATATAGAAATACGCCACCACTTCCTCCGCGATAACGTTCAAAAAGGAAACATATCTATAGAAAAGGTTGCATCGGAAGATAACTTAGCAGACATATTCACTAAGCCCCTTAAGCGTGAACTCTTTAACCACTTACGTTTAGGCCTAGGAATGATGGAACAAATTGACTGAATTTTCTGCATTTTTGGTAAAAAAAAATTTTCAGATGGGCGGACCCCTTAATGTTATAAAGGCGGTCCCCTTAATTATTAAGGGGACCGGCTTGTCATTAAGGGGACCGGCCATTTGTCTATAACAATTTTTTTCTGTTTCCTCCCATCTGAGTCTAGGAATCTGTTTTGCACAAAATAAAAGATTGGGATATTTCTTTGCATAAACATATTTATAAACAAAACCCAATCAATTTTCTACAAATCATTCTCACATCTAGGAAAACACATGAAAACCATTTTTCTTACATTGTTGAATAATGCTAAAAACATTTTTTTTCATGCATAAAGATCTCACATGAATTGTCAAAGTATATAATCTAATATATACATCTTTGATATTCATATATTGAGCAAAATCAAATCAAGGAGACCTTGGATTGTTTCTTAGGAAATTTTTGCATTTAGGAGTCGAAATAATCAAATCTCCACATTTGTTGCATATAGGCACACACTAGAACAAGCTTATTAATCACATCCTCACAATTGTTCCATCATCTATTCCCCATTAGTTTCTAGTGCCTTTGCTTCATTACCCTTGCATTAGATGATTAGGTTCCTTAATTCCCTAAATTGCTAGATATTAATTATTGCTTGTTTATTTATTTATCTTATATGCATGCTTAATATGTTTCTCTATTGCCTCAAAAAGTGGGACTTGCCTAAAACCAAAAGCTCCAAACATAGCCATCCTCACCTATTTCTGCAGAAAAACCCATTTCTGGAACCCAGAAAGGTACCAGATGGGCGGCCCCCTTAATTCATAAGGCGGCCCCCTTAATTATTAAGGGGACCGCCCATAATTAAGGGGACCGGCCATCTGCTGGACGGGTTCACAGAATCTTTTTCTGCTTTTTAGCCCATTTGATCCTATACTTCCCCAAATTCACAAACACATTTTGTCCTAATCACCCAACAAGCCTATCTATTCCTAAACAACACAAATCCTCCACTATAAATAACCCCATATCTCACCACATTCAATCATCCCATCATGTCTTCTCCTATCAACCCAAAACCAAAAACCTCAAAGCTAGCAAGGATGACCTTAAAACCCGGGTGGAAAAGAAAACCTCACCCTCACCACAAGCCCATTACAACTAGACAACCAACACCTCCATCATCATTCATCCCCAACTACTCTCCAAGATCACAACCTCATTCCATTGAACCATTTCACAAACCCGACCATTTTGGCCAAACATCCACATTCATTCCAAACTACTCCCCTAAACCTCAAACCAACTTTAATGGAATACTTGAAAACCCTCATCACCTTGGTCAAACATCAATCCTTTCACCCCAATACCATCCATTTCCACCAAATAACCAAATCCCCATTCATGAAAGGCAAAAGCTTCATGAAGAGATTAACCAAATCAATGATCTTAATGATCTCCTTGCTATGCACCTCACACAACGCAACAAGGGACAACCTCCATCCTCACCTTACTCAAATTGCCTACCTCACTCTCTTAACTTGGATCAAGTTACAAACCACACCCACTATTGCCCTTGTTGCATCTTCCTTTAAAAACAAATTCTCCACTTAAGTGAAGATATTTCTTGGATCGAATATCTACTCACTCGTCCCCATCCCATTCCTCCACTACAACGATATAACATCAATGGATCCGCTCCATTTCCCTCACCATCACATAACTAAAACCCATCCACATGCTTTCCGCCTCAAAATAAAATCCCTCACCCTTTTGTGTCGCAAGCAAGTCCAATCGCTCTCTTTGGCAATATGAGGACCATTAGTATTTCTAGTTATGTTGTAATCATTATGTTTCAAGTATTTTATGTAATGTAATGATGATTCATATGTTATATATAATCATCTTGAATGCATTAGTTGGTTGTTCTAAATATTTTTGCTATGTATATGTATCTTGTGTCTCCTAACTTGTTTTTGCAGCCAAGATTTCCATAGCTCGTCTCCTTGGTGCCCTCGAACGAGGGGGAGTAAACATCAAGGCGGAGTTCTCGTCCCGACAAATTTAGTTTCTAAAACTTGTTGGCATAACCTTTTTGATTCAACAAAAAGGGGGAGAAGTGAATGTAAACTCACTAAATACTTGTCCAAAAATAAATTTTTGGATTTAATAAGTTTAAGTTTTGTAATCATCAAAAAGGGGGAGATTGTTGACATAAATAATGCCTAAAAAACATTATTCATATCTCTATGTTTTAATGATCACAAAATATAAACTCATTAAACACAAACTTATCAAATAAACAAGTATTTAGTTGTAAATATTCATTTCTACAACTTAATCACTTAAGGTATGAATAAACAAGTGCTTAATGCATTATATGATCAAAGAAACATTTTCTTAATAACTAGATTTTTTATAAAACATCAAAAACATTTTATATATTTTTGAAAAACATTTTTGGTATTAAATAAAAATGTTTAATCTTTTATAAAAATATGAATTCAAATTTTTAACCAAAATCAGTTAAAATGTTTGAGAAAAACCTTCCCCACAAAAGGACAAATCTGGACAACGGACACCTAGGGCGGCCCCCTTACTTTTACTAGGCGGCCCCCTTAAAATTAAGGGGACCGCCCCCCTATTTAAGGGGGCCGGCCACGCTCCAGTAGGTCTCCAGCTGTCCAGTTTTTCTCCTATAAATACCAGCCTTCTCCTGGATTTTTACTCACCCTTTGCACACTGAAACTTTCTGTTTTAAATCACATTTCATATCTTCAAAAACCCTTTGATCATATAATATTAAGCTTTGGTTTCTAAGTGATCCAAGCTTCCTCCATTCAAGTGCAAAAGAAGAATACTCCTTCAACAACTAGAGAAGAAGTATTGCAACTTAGATACCTAAGTTGTTTGTGTCATCATACATTTGTTTATAAGTTGTGTATTGTTGTTAGATAGTTGTGTGTATAATTGGTTGGGATAGGTTAGTGTGTAAGTAGAGAAGTTGTGTTGTTAAGGTTTGTAAGTAGTGAAGGTGTGAAGAAGTAGAAGTGTACATAGGTTGTGCTTAGTTGTGAAGTGTCGTGAAGAAGTAGTGAAGAAGTCATGAAGAAGTCGTGAAGAAGTTGTGAAGAAGTCGTGAAGTAGTTGTGAAGAAGTAGTGAAGAATTCGTGAAGTAGTCGTGAAGAAGAAGGTGTGATTAAGTCGTGTTTAAGTTGTGAGATTGGTTCTAGCTATGATTAGAACTCGACATCTAGCTTTGCGTCGTTAAGCCTGTGTAAGCTAAAGTTGTGTAAGGTTTTCTCCGCCATAAGGGAGCTTGTTGACATAGTGAAGAAAACTCTCGAGTTAGGTGCTCGGGGAGTGGAGTAGGGCAAGGAAGGTGCCCTTGTAGCCGAACCACTATAAATCTCTTGTCTCTCGGTTAGATCTTTCCATCTCTAGCTTTCATTTCCTTTTATTACCTTTCTTGCATTACTTATTTATATTTACTTATATACATATTGTTCATATTGTTCAAGAAGTTGAGATCACATAAATTCGAATCTAAATTTTAAAAAGTAAACAAAGTTTTCAAAATAAAATTTAAAAGGACATAAAACTATTCAACCCCCCTTCTAGTTTTCCACAAGGTTAATTTCTAATCCCGAAATTTTTACAATTTATTTTTACTATTCATTTTCACTATTCATTCCCAAAATTTTTATTTCATATTCTCGTAAGATAAATTATTTCCATGATAAAATAAAAGTTTGACGCTCGTCGAGTCATTTTCGCAAAAGTTATTAAAAAACTATATGTTTGGTTGAAACGCCGTTTAAACATCCTGCGCATAACGAAAACCAACTGCGACAATTTTCCTCGCATCAGATTAATGTTTGGTACAATCACAATCAATTAGAGAATCTTTTATTTAAAAGTTTAAATATTACCAAATAGACCATGTGTCTTACAAAACAAAAATTTCGTTTTAAACACTTTTAGTTATCCGCAACCTTAGCCTATACCTGCATCACATTTTCTAAGACGATTAGAAGCTTTTATATTATTGGAAAAGTCAACATATTTTCCCTCCTCCTGTGACCAAAAATCATTCATTGATTTTATAAATCATTCCTTGATTTTTAACACTTACGGTTTTACGTCTAAATGACATTTAACACCAACCGAAACTAGACTAAGCCTAGCCTAGACATTTTAAGCCTTTTAAGTTCATTATAATCATATTAGAAAAGTTACATTTTTCTTTTCTCAGTTTTACGCAACTTTCGTACGTTTTACGTTTAACGCGTTTTAAACCCACGTTTCCAGCGTTATCAGCGTTTTCGCGACCCAATAAACTTATCACTCATTTTTATAAGATAATAATGAGTATATTGACAAGTTTAATCATTTCTATAAGTTTCGTATTTTTACGATACCCGGTTTTACATTTCGTGATTTAAATACTTAAGGATAGCAATTACCGGGACAAAACTAACTCCGTAAAAGCAAGATAATGCAACAAAATTATCAAGCTTCTCATGAAAGCCTCATGAGGCTTGTAAAGGAAGCCACCAAGGGCACTTGTCTTGATCCTAGCCATTGTTTCTTTAGATGTTTACATGTGTAAAATTTATTTACTAAACTAACCTAAGATTTTTCCTATAGATACCTAGCTAAACACATAGAAAAACTTGCACCACACCTTCTTATAACCTTAAAGTCCTCAAACCAAAGGCACTTCTATTATATTTCATAAGAAAGTTTATGAGTTCTTGAGAAGAAACTAGGTTTTGATCTTGTTTTCTTCAAGTTTTCAAGAAAGAGACGTTATAATCTTCAAATAATTTCAAGTCTCCAAAAATACTTTGTTATTATCTTCAAATCACTTCGGGTTTTCAAAAAGACGTCGTTATAATCTTAATTTGGTTTCGGGTTTTAAGGGAGGAATTGTTCTAAGTTCTTGTTCTTAGATCCTTGATTTCCTTTCTTAAGTGAAAGCCAAAAGTTGTAAAAAAACTAACACCCACTCCTGCTCAACATCATTTATATGTTTCTTACCTTTATTTCATGCTATATATGGTCCTTATATTATGTTCATGATTTAAATACTTATGGATTTTGTTAAGTTTATTTATTGTATTTACAAACTCTTAATGTGTCATATAATCAAGTAAACAAAATATATTTTCTATCGAATACTACAACACTAGGGAGCTTTATGTGAGGGGTTTCATTTGGGTAAACGGATCGAAGAGTTGCTGGATTTACAAATTAAAGTGTCCTAGCTCCTCGAACGTTTACTACGTGACCTCTGAATTATGATGGCCCGAACGGTAGTACGAGATATACAAACTAAACATGTTTCATAAACCATCTTTATACAACGACATACACAACATACTAAGTACTACATCATGAACAATATGAAGGGCATATATAGGCACGTTTTTGTATTCGTAGACATTATTCCAACCTAAGTCGCAACATTCTATTATAGGTTTCTCTTAGAGACTTACGCAACTCGACTACCATTTCATTACTCACTACATAACTCACAGTGAGTCATAGCCCCTACTCTTTTAATATTGGTTTTAAACTCCTTGGGGAGATACATGCTTAAACTATTTGCTAGTACTCAAGACAATTTTACTCATATGCTATACTATACTTTCATACTCTTAAACATGATGTGTAGTTTTATTACGATATGTGACTTAATGTGTGAAAACTATTCTATACGCTATATTCTTTAACCACTGTTTAACTCCTGGATGGAGCCGACGGAGAGGTATTGATAGTACTGTCGGGTTGACACCCCCACCCTTTGCCTAAGATTCATGGTCCTGGGTGAATATAATCCAGCTATGAAGCATTCTTGCTTATTCTTGTCATGAGGTTCAGTAGACTATTATACTTTACATTAAGTGTGCATATATCGTATACACATATGTTTTAATCATACTATATTATTAGCAGTGGGTTGTAAACACACAGGTTGCAAGTCTTGTATGGGCGGGGCTTGGGACTGAGTGGATTTACAATGCCTTTGCTGTGGAAAACATTCCTTAAAGGGTTTTCAACTGCTTTAAAACAAACTCTATGAACTCACCAACCATTGTGTTGACACTTTTTGCATGTTTATCTCAGGTCTGTAAGGTGATAGGTGTTGCATGGAGCATAGAGTCGCTCGGCATATTTTGAAGACTTATGCTTTTATCATTACCATTCGATATGTTTTAAAACACTTATGTATTGTATTATAGAACTCATGTTTGTAACTCGGAATTTATTAATCGAATGGTAACTTTTCAAAACGTCTCATTTAGAGGTCGTTTTCTATAACTTTTACTTTGTATTATGAAGTAGCACCCCAGTGACACAATCTTCTGCTGCGATATTTAGGGGTGTTACAGATTGGTATCAGAGAATTGGTTATAGAGAACTAGGTTGCATATATTACCTAGACTATAATTGCTATATACATTAAGACCCTCCTCTTTATTTGCCTTACACACACTTCATACGCATATGCTTTTTGCTAATTGTTGTTTAGGTCCACGCTGTTGGATGATATGTTTAAGGGAAACCCCAGAATTTAGTCAAGTCATCAAAAATATGGAGCTCGGTAATAACTGATTATTTAACTTGATCTTATGACAGTTCTTGTTTGATGAGACATGAGATTGAGTTAAATAAAGGTTATTATTTAGCTGTAGAGATTTGATGATTTGCTTGAGGATGGGTGTTTTCTTGAGAACACTTTAGAGAATTATGTGTGCAATCTTTATATATGCTTACTTTATATGATCCTATTACCTAAGAGAGATTCCTATGTACTAGTACGACACTCAAACCTTTCTACAAACGCGACTAGTCATTTCCGTCATATCACCCTCTCCAGATACCCACACTACGTTACCCCTTCACAAATTAAGAACGAATGATAGAAAGTCTACCCAATTATGTAGTATCAATCGCTGAGATATGTGTGTCTGGTAATATGTACACGTGTGAAAGGAAGCAATTATAATTATGGTGGCCAACATAATTATAAATGTATCACGACCCACGTGGACATATGTGACCATGCTTGCATTAATCGGCATTGACTCAAGTTAGTAACGATTTAAGACTAAGTAGTCCATGAATTTACCCCATATCTGACATCGACAACTGACCTTCCTTGTAGAAATCATGGGACCAAAGAGAGTAACTCGTAGCACTAACCGAGGTGGTACGACATCAAGGGGTGGAAGGACTGGTGGACGTGGAGGCAGAGGAGATGCTCACGACACTAGTAATCCTAGCAACAATAGTGGAAATCCTGATTTTTCCGCCATTATTGCCCAACAACTACAAAACCTACTTCCCACTATAGTCACCCAAGTTGGCAATCACATCAACAATTCGGGAAACCATGGAAGCATAAATGTCACCACCGATAATGGAGGAAGGAATGGTAATAACAACAACAACAACAACAATAGGACTGGATGTACGTATAAGGAATTTATAGCATGCAAGCCAATTGAGTTTGATGGTAAAGGAGGTGCATTAACATATACACGATGGGTCGAGAAGATGGAGTCTGTAATCGACATCAGTAACTGTGCAATCCATCAAAGGGTGAAATATGCTGCATGCTTGCTACCAAGGAAGGCATTGACATGGTGGGACACGCAGATTCAGGCTAGGGGAAGAGAAGTGGCTGTAGGCATGACATGGGAGGACTTTAAAGCACTGTTGAAAGAAGAGTATTGTCCAGATAATGAGATGCAAAAGCTGGAAGATGAACTTTATCATCACTCTATGGTAGGGGCTGGTCATGCAGCCTACACAGATCGGTTTCATGAACTAGCCAAACTAGTTCCTCATCTGGTTACCCCTGAATCCATAAGGATTGAGAGGTATATCTATGGACTTGTTCCCGAGATTCGTTGGACAGTGAAAACAACCGAGCCTTCTACCATTCAAAGTGCAATACTAAGAGCGGGGACCTTAACAGATGAGATGGTTAGGAATGGAGCTTTGAAGAACAATGATAAAAGGAAGGGAGCGAGTGGGTCGAATGAGCAAATAGGCACAATGGTTGACAACAAGAAGGCAAGAGGATTTGCGGCAACTGTTTCTAGTCAGAAAAGTTATGAGGCTCCACATACTAAGTGTACTAAATGTGCTTATCATCATCCGAGGTCTCAGCCCTGCCGTGTATGTACAAAGTGCAATCAGCCGGGCCATTTTGCAAATAATTGTAGAGTGCCAGTGAATGGGGGCAATATGAAGAATCACCCGAGGGCATGCTATGAGTGCAACAGCCCAAACCACTTCCGAAATACTTGTCCTAAGTTGAATGGGGCACAGAGACAAGTGTTGAATAACCCGACTCTAGCCATAATGCTTGAAGAAGGAAACCCAAACCGTGGAAACAATGCTAGTCCACCTCAAGGTCGAGCATACTATTTGGGTGCTAATGAAACCCGCAATCCGTAACGGGTACGTGCCTTATCCTACCATATTATTCTATTATAGTACAAAAATCTAGCTTTATTCATGCCTCTATTAAGATAAGAGACCAAGACACATTAAATTCCGGGACGAAATTTTCTTAAGGGGTAGAGACTGTAACAATTCGCATTTTCAGGTTAATTTCTATTCCCGAAAATTTTACTATTCATTTTTACTATTCATTCCCAAAATTTTTATTTTATATTCTCGTAAGATAAATTATTTCCATCATAAAATAAAAGTTTGACGCTCGTCGGGTCATTTTCGCAAAGGTTATTAAGAAACTAAATGTTTGGTTTAAACGCCGTTTAAACATCCTGTGCATAACAAAAACCAACTGCGACAATTTTCCTCGCATCAGATTAATGTTTGGTACACTCACAATCAATTAGAGAGTTTTTTATTTAAAAGTTAAAATGTTACCACATAGACCCTATGTCTTACAAAACAAAATTACGTTTTAAGCACTTTTACTTATCCGCAACCTTAGCCTATACCTGCACCATATTTTCTAAGACGATTAGAAGCTTTTATATTATTGGAAAAGTCAACATATTTTCCCTCCTCCTTTGACCAAAAATCATTCATTGATTTTATAAATCATTCCTTGATTTTTAACACTTACGGTTTTACGTATAAATGACATTTAACACCAACCGACACTAGACTAAGCCTAGCCTAGACATTTTAAGCCTTTTAAGTTCATTATAATCATATTAGAAATGTTACATTTTTCTTTTCTCAGTTTTATGCAACTTTCGTACGTTTTACGTTTAACGCGTTTTAAACCCACGTTTCCAGCGTTATCAGCGTTTTCGCGACCCATTAAACTTATCACTCATTTTTATAAGATAATAATGAGTATATTGACAAGTTTAATCATTTCTATAAGTTTCGTATTTTTACGATACCCGGTTTTACGTTTCGTGATTTAAATACTTAACGATTGCAATTACCGGGACAAAACTGACTCCGTAAAAGCAAGATAATGCAAGAAAATTATCAAGCTTCTCATGAAAGCCTCATGAGGCTTTTCAAGGAAGCCACCAAGGGCACTTGGCTTGATCCTAGCCATTGATTCTTTAGATGTTTACATGTGTAAAATTTATTTACTAAACTAACCTAAGATTTTTCCAATAAATACCTAGCTAAACACATAGAAAAACTTGCACCACACCTTCTTATAACCTTAAAGTCCTCAAACCAAAGGCACTTCTCTTATATTTCATAAGAAAGTTTATGAGTTCTTGAGAAGAAACTAGGTTTTGATCTTGTTTTCTGCAAGTTTTCAAGAAAGAGACGTTATAATCTTCAAATAATTTCAAGTCTCCAAAAATACTTTGTTATTATCTTCAAATCACTTTGGGTTTTCAAAAAGACGTCGTTATAATCTTAATTTGGTTTCGGGTTTTAAGGGAGGAATTGTTCTAAGTTCTTGTTCCTAGATCCTTGATTTCCTTTCTTAAGTGAAAGCCAAAAGTTGTAAGAAAACTAACACCCACTCCTGCTCAACATCATTTATATGTTTCTTACCTTTATTTCATGCTATATATGGTCCTTATATTATGTTCATGATTTAAATACTTATGGAATTTGTTAAGTTTATTTATTGTATTTATAAACTCTTAATGTGTCATATAATCAAGCAAGCAAAATATATTTTCTATCGAATACTACAACACTAGGGAGCTTTATGTGAGGGGTTTCATTTGGGTAAACGGATCGACGAGTTGCTGGATTTACGAATTAAAGTGTCCTAGCTCCTCGAACGTTTACTACGTGACCTCTGAATTATGATGGCCCGAACGGTAGTACGAGATATACAAACTAAACATGTTTCATAAACCATCTTTATACAACGACATACACAACATACTAAGTACTACATCATGAAAAATATGAAGGACATATATAGGCACGTTTTTGTATTCGTAGACATTATTCTAACCTAAGTCGCAACATTCTATTATAGGTTGCTCTTAGAGACTTACGCAACTCGACTACCATTTCATTACTCACTACATAACTCACAGTGAGTCATAGCCCCTACTCTTTTAATACTTGTTTTAAACTCCTTGGGGGAGATACATGCTTAAACTATTTCCTAGTACTCAAGACAATTTTACTCATATGCTATACTATACTTTCATACGCTTAAACATGATGTGTAGTTTTATTACGATATGTGACTTAATGTGTGAAAACTATTTTATACGCTATATTCTTTAACCACTGTTTAACTCCTGGATGGAGCCGACAGAGAGGTATTGATAGTAATGTCGGGTTGACACCCCCACCCTTTGCCTAAGATTCATGGCCCTAGGTGAATATAATCCAGCTATGAAGCATTCTTGCTTATTCTTGTCATGAGGTTCAGTAGACTATTATACTTTACATTAAGTGTGCATATATCGTATACACATATGTTTTAATCATACTATATTATTATCAGTGGGTTGTAAACACACAGGTTGCAAGTATTGTATGGGCGGGGCTTGGGACTGATTGGATTTACAATGTCTTTGCTGTGGATAACATTTCTTAAAGGGTTTTCAACTGCTTTAAAACAAACTATATGAACTCACCAATCATTGTGTTGACACTTTTTGCATGTTTATCTCAGGTCTGTAAGGTGATAGTTGTTGCATTGAGCATAGAGTCACTCGACATATTTTGAAGACTTATGCTTTTATCATTACCATTCGATATGTTTTAAAACACTTATGTATTGTATTATAGAACTCATGTTTGTAACTCGGAATTTATTAATCGAATGGTAACTTTTCAAAACGTCTCATTTAGAGGTCGTTTTCTATAACTTGTACTTTATATTATGAAGTAGCACCCCAGTGACACAATCTTCTGCTGCGATATTTGGGGGTGTTACATAGGTTTTGCACCGTTAGTCCTCCGTTAGTTCAATATTACAATTTAATTCCACAAGTTTCCCAAAATGACCCTCTATGCTCTCTTTACTGAATTATCAATATTTACCCTTGGTTTACTGTTTTAACAGTTTTGGATAGGTTTTTATCACTTTGGCAGTTTTAGTCCCTAAGGGTGAAACATTTTGCAAAGTTAGTCCAAAAATCACAAAAAGAATGGGATTCGATTTCTAAAAGTTTCAATAAGCTCATATAGCTTATTTAAGTCAAAATGATCAGCTTATTTTTGAAATAGCTTATTTTTCTGGTTAATGGGCCCTAAACGAGACAACTTAAGGCCCATTAACAAATTGTGATCCGTTGGGTCAAAAATGAGTTTGGGCTTTTAATTGGGCTTATTTTAACATCACAAAAACATATTTCTTACAGCTTATTCACAGCTTATACGAGTTGGCTTATTGGGCTTATTCTTTGACTTAAAGCCCAATCGGAAAAACTATATATATAAGAGACTGTTTGGATAACGATTAGTTTGAGCTTTTTAGAAGGCTTTTAGGAGCTTATCATGGAAAACTCCAAATACCAATTTAATAGATGGCCATGTATAGAAATGGGTCGAGCAATAAAATAGGCATGTTATGTGTATAGGTTGGATTTTATTGAGTCGTCTCTTAGGCCAGTCGGGACAAAACGAAAATGTACATTACATAAGAAATAAATAGGCGACATAATGTATACTAGAAATGAAGCTCGTAATGCATTAAAATAAACTTGTAAATGTAAAATAAAGATAGAACTAACAAGTCTAGCCATCCATCATAAGAGGTCATAAGTTAAATACGAAAATAAATAACAAGTACGCGTATAAAAGAAATGAAATGATATGCGTTCGAATGGAAAGTAAATACAATGCAGATTATTGGAAAGTTCAATACGAAACAAAAAAAAACCAAAAAACAAATCACTCCATCCTGGTCATTGATCTTTCATTCATCCTACGGTCTATATTAAACATTACATTTAACACAAGGACAATTTTGTAATTTTATTGTTACTCACTTTCTTCCCGTACAACAGCTTCATTGTCCCCTCAAACAAACAAACTCTGTGATTGTGAACTGAAAAACAACTCCCCTCACAAATCACAAACTAACTAAATCATTCATATCCAAACACCCCTATTATCCCCTCTTCACCACACATATTTCTATCTCCTTCAGATCTATTTATAACCTCTAACCGTAACAAACATTTTCCGATGGACGACGGCGGCGAAACGACGGGATTGACATCAATAGTTACTAGATCTAATACGTGACGATCATCATCAATCGTTCGGTAATGTACCAAAGCTGACGTGGAAAATGTTGCGTAAAAAGTTCCGGTTGAAGCTCGTCGGAACCGGCTGTAACACCGCCGTTCCGACGCTTGCGTCACACGTTACCGTTACCGTTAACGCCGAAAGTAACGGTAATGGTAATGGTAACAGTTCGACGTTACGTTCGCATTTGAATTTGCCGGTGAGTAATGAAGTTACTGCGGCGCGTGGCGGTGGTGAAGGTGAAAGGGAACCGAGGATGTCGTTGATGTCGTTGTTGGAAGTTGATGGATCTAGTTATGTGGAGGGTGGTGATGGTGACGTGGATGATGACATGGCAGAGGAGGTGGTTACTACGGTGGTGGATGAGAAGCATAAATACTTTTAGTTCTTATTCATGTAGTATAAAAATTAAAAACTCCTTCAATTTTTAAAAGTTTTCTAACTGTTAGCGCACTCGTGTGTATGGTAAAACATAAAGGAGGTGGTTATGTTCAAGGGAGCTTTTTGTTAAAAGAGTGAGCTGTCCGTTGTGATCATTTCATTCTCGACGTCACTCGAGACACCCAAAAATATTAATCACATTAATCCCCTCATGTGATTCATTAGTAAATCCCATAGGATTCATAATTAATCTCATGGGATTTATAATAAATCACATGGGATTCACATGCGATTCATTAGTCAATCCCATGAGATTCATGAATCCCATGGGATTCATTAGTGAATCCCATGTGATTCATGTGATTTTGTACTTACAGTTTATATAAAGCAAAATGAAAATCTACTGGGATTTATACAAAATGAAAATCTCCATGAGATTCACTGTGAATCCCATGGGATTCATTAGTCAATCCCATGGGATTCATAATGAATCCATTATGAATCCCATGGGATTCATAATGAATCACATGGGATTCACATGTGATTCATGCTGAATCTCATGTGATTAATAATGAATCACATGTGATTCATACTGAATCCCAAGTGATTTACTCATTTTTACAAATCACTTGTGATTTTTTAAAAAAATAATAAATCACAAGTGATTTTTTACGAATCCCGTGTGATTTTTTTACGAATCCCGTGGGATTTTTTTACGAATCTCGTGGGATTTTTCTGGACGGAAATTTTGAAAAAAAAAATTGTCTTTTTACGAATCCCGTGGGATGCACCAAAAAATCCCATGGGATTCACAATGAATCCCATGGGATGCTCCAAAGAATCCCATAGGATTCACAATGAATCCCATGTGATTCACCAAAGAATCCAATGGGATTCATACAGAATCCCATGGGATGCACCAAAAAATCCCATGGGATTCACAATGAATCCCATGGGATGCACCAAAGAATCCCATGGGATTCACAATGAATCCCATGTGATTCACCAAAGAATCCCATGGGATTCATACTGAATCCTTTGTGATTTATCGTCTTTTTACGAATCCAATGGGATTTTTCTGGACGGAAATTTTGAAGAAAAAAAAATCGTATTTTTACGAATCCCATGGGATATTTCTGGACGAAAATTTTGAAAAAAAAAATAATCTTTTTACGAATCCTGTGGGATTTCTTTACGAATCCCGTGGGATTTTTCTGGACGGAAATTTTGAAAAAAAAATTTGGCTTTTTACGAATCCCATGGGATTTTTACGAATCCCGTAGGATTTTTTTGAACGGAAATTTTGAAAAAAAAATCGTCTTTTTACGAATCCCATGGGATTTCTTTACGAATCCCGTGGGATTTTTCTGGACGGAAATTTTGAAAAAAAAAATTCGGCTTTTTACGAATCCCATGGGATTTTTACGAATCCCGTAGGATTTTTTTGAACGGAAATTTTGAAAAAAAAATCGTCTTTTTACGAATCCCATGGGATTTTTTACGAATCCTGTGGGATTTTTCTGGACGGAATTTTGAAAAAAAAGTTCGTCGAAAGTATATAACAATGCATATCTATAGAAAGATAATTTTTTTCTCGTCGCGATGGTGTATTTTTCGTAGCTTGAAGATTTACCGTTTGCAAGATATGTTGTTTTAAAAAAAATGGTGAAAAGTGGGTTTTTATATTAAATGAGCTAAAATGTCAATTTTGCCCTCCTTTTTTATTTTTTGATTTGATCTTAGCCATTAGATGAGAGGTGGATGGATGGTTAAGATTGATTTATTTGTTTTTTAAGTGATACTTGTTTTGCATCGATCTCACCTCATACAATGCATGATTATTGGAAACGAGATGTAAACGAGTAGTAATGAATAAAAGAGACTTACAATAACCTTAAAATGGCTTGTTATACGTTAGAAAGGATCAAAGGTTCGGATTTTCTACTCTTCACTAGACATTCGATCATAAAGGGTTTCGAATGGTTTGAGTTTGGTTCGAATGGGTTGAGAACTTCACTCCTGGCTCCTTGGCAGTGAGTTAGGACTAGAGAGAATTCATTTGATGTGTGTTTGAGAGTGAAGAAGCAAGAGTGTGTATGTATCGATATATATGTACAAGTATCTAAGTTATACATTTTAATATTATGCAAGTTGAAGGATTTTATTCCTTGTGCAGATTTGTGAGATCTTTTACAGAAGATAAGATAGGTTTAGTTGAGTTAGGAAGTAACAAGAGGGAAATTACAAGCTTGGTTTGGTTATGGCTCAAGTTGGCATACATGTGTATGTCGTATGACTTGTTTATGTGTCCAAAAATGTTCCTAACGTGTCCTAAAGCATAGAGATGGTTAAGAATGATCTCTTGTACTCTTATTCGACTAATGAACATGAATTGTATAGGCTAGAACTGAATTTGATCGCATTTGGTTAAGTTGGAAATTTTTGGTTGCGTTTTGTTTATGTCTCGATCACCATTTACTTTGCTCTTCGTTTTGTGGTCAAATGATCGAGTTAGAACATGAAGTTTGTTGATCTCGCTTCTTTGATGTGGTGAGAATTATATTGTGCAAAAACCCGTATGAGCTACTTGTCGAATTTTGGAGAAATTCAAGCAAAGCTTATGTGTTGTAGTCGAATTATATATAACTTGAATAATTTTGTTTTGGGCTTATGAATAGTAACGAACTAAGCCTGGCCCAATTATATGTATAAGTGATCCGTTTGGTTTGTTTTTAAATTTAAATGGTATGCGTGGTCCGTGTGTGAGCTCGTTCCATGTATTTTATCACGTATTTACGTTTTTGAGTTATTGTTGTGTAATAACAAAGCATTAAAGGAGATAACCTCTAATTATTAAGAGTCAACAAATAATTAATGTGCATTTTCTGATACATAATCACCATTATTAAAGTGGGTAAATTACCAGTTGTCACACCCTAGGTATAGTGGGCCCCAGTCGCCCAAGAAAGTATATAGGGTACTAGCTTACACACTAGTACTAGGAGTTGTACTTGAAAAATACAAAGGTAGGACACGTGTCAAAAATTTATAAGAGTCGCCCAAGCTTTCCGGGGTGACCTTCTCCCCTAGGACATTTTGAGAAATAGAATTATTTTGGAGCATATAAGAATTATTTATTTTATTTATTTTTTAAATCCTTACTTAGAATGTCTTACTCGGTTAAGAAACTTGGAACCTCGTAGTCACAAACTCGAAAACAGTCACAAAGTCGGAAAATAGTCACAAACTCGGTAAGCCTTTTTGTCACAAACTCGAGAACTGTTCACAAACTCAAAAACAGTCACAAAGTCGAAAAATAGTCACAAACTCGGTAAGCCTTTTGTCACAAACTCGATAAGCTTAATAAACCCTAGAAACTCGGTATTCAATTCACAATCTTGGTAACCCTAGAAACTCGGTAAGCTCAGGAAACTCGACAATCTTCTAACAATCTCGATAAGATTAATGAAACTCGACAACTGTAGCTGAAACTCGATATGATTAATGATCCTGATAGAAACTCGATAACTTTGTTCAAAAAGTCGATAAGATCTGTTAGAAACTCGAGATTTCTGAAACAAACTCGAATGAAACTTGAGAAAGTCGACAGGGCTTGAGAAACTCGACAAATCTATCACAGAAACTCGACAAGAAACTCAGAAACTCGACAACAATTGTAGAAACTCGACAATCTTTAACAGAAACACGGTAAGATCTGTAGAAACTCGATAGATTGCTTACAAACTCGGAAAAACTTATCCAAACTTGGAAATTTTTTCACAAACTCGAGAAACTAGAAAGAAACTCGAAATTTCTGGCCACAGACTTTCAAACTCGAAAGAAAGTGACTGAAACTCGGTAAACCATCCTGATGAACAGTAACACCCCAAAAAAGTTCACCCCTAAATCTTTGTTTGGCTCTTGATACCACTTGTAAGACCTATGATCAATCTTATCACACTATCTAATAATCACTAATGCACACGAGATAATAGAGATGAAAGAGATCTAGAGAGAGAAACTAGTGAGATAAATATTTCATTCATTAAACACACACACTTTCACTAGCCCTAAGAGCACCCAACATCCAACCCTTACAAGTGAGGGGTATGGTGCTATTTATAGATTTCTTGAGATGGATTGGCTTGGACTAATCATGGGCTTTAACATGGACTATTTAATAAACAACTCTTAACCTATTAGATTAAGTCCATGCCCATTGACTATTCTAATTAACAAACAATGACACATTTACAAAAATATTAAATCATCACTTTTTATAAAAGCTAACATAAAGTTTTGTGGATTGGATCTTCAGTGAATTGAATAGACTATAATCCATTAAAAGCCCAATTAAATTATGCATAAAATACTTTATTACATTATAATCCGTATAATACAACCTCGTTTACATTTACATTATACATAAAAGTATACTTTACTCAAAATTTGTCCTAACCATTTTAATTTTGTGTTTTTTGAACATATCATGCGATATATGAGCGAGAAACATTGCTTACAGAATTTACTATTACTTGGTTGATTAGGTAAAATTTCAATAGTTAGGACTTCATCCCTTAAAATCTTAACAAACAACATTTGGGATCGATATTAAAAGGAATTGGAATGTACATAAAATCATACAATAGGCTCAAGTTATTAAAAGGAATTGGTGGTGCAATGGTTTTCCGTTTTCGGCTGCTGCCATTACCAAAAAATCACGAGTCCTTTATGCAGTTTAATGGGGTTGGGTTCATTTCACTTGGTCTTATTTATTTGATGTTATATTTGTAATAATAATATGAAAAAATGTTAGTATATATGCCTACTTGGCTAATGAACAAGAAAATTTTATCCCGCGTGTTGCTTGAACCACACCAATGTTTAATGAACAACAACCCATTGTATATATATGGACATGGTCTACATTTTAATTTTCACGTATAAGCTTCAATGTAACACGTCTGAAATCATTTGTCCGGGTTCAATAACTATTTACAGCTAATGATACAAAATTTGGTTCTAGCATTCCTTAAGTTTATGAACTCAATCTTTAGCACAAATTCGATATGGTGTGAGTTATTATTTTCTTGCCAATCTACATTTTAAGTTACTCCGTATTATTTTCTTGGTCTAAGGAAATTCAACATCGATGAAAGTAGTTTTGTTTCTTTTATTAAAGTACATACCGTAAAAATAGAACAATATTGATAGCCATAAGGCCCTTTAAAAATCGTTTCCCTCCTCTTTTATGTGCAAGTTATGAATCCAATACATGATACCGAAATAAAATGATTCAACCATATCTATCATGCATAATATATGATGTATCTACCTGCAATCTGCTTGTTATTGGGGTGAAATTTTTGTGACTAAGTAATCAATGGGTTGTTGAACCATGCATTACAACCATCATAATACTATATATATATGTAGTAAAGTTCTAGGCACAACTTGTTTTTTGTTTCTCTATAAAACCAAGAGAAAGTGTTCTAAGAGGTCATAATACTCGCTACAAATTCGCTCCCACCTCTGGGCACGTACTATGGAAAATATTGAAATCAAACAATGTTTACAGGAGTGTCTGTTTTTCACAAATTCGTGGCTAAAAAATGACATATATTGGTTCTCTTTGTTCTTGTTGCCTATCAGTTTCTATTCGCTACTGCATTCATTGTTCCTCTTGCACTTCCTGTTGAAAGGTTTGGTTTTGTTTTACTAGGTTAGGGTAAATCTGAAAGTGAATGCAAACTAATATCGAACATTTTAATCCCAATTGTCTCGCTTATTTTTCCAAAACTTAAAAGTAACACAAAATCTGTTTAGATTATCTTATAAATGCAGTTCTTTTAATATAGTTATGGATGTTGGTGTTAAAACGATTTTTAATTGATCATTCATTACTGAGGTTTTATAGCAAAAATATTTGAAAAGTAGATAGAATCCAAACCCTATTGTAAGATGAATGCAAGGGAACAATTAATTCAGTAGAGAATAGAAACCGATATGTTTCAAGAATAGAAAGAACCATGCCGCCACATTAGCCACGAGCTTGGAAAAGACAGATACTCCTACAAACGTTGTTTGAACCGCTACCATCAGCATAACCTCGGGCTCAACCCATTTGTCACGTCACAGATCTTTGCCACATTCAGATTCTAGAATAAATAAAACAGGGTCAAAAGAAACACTCCAGTGTCCTTCAGTGATTAACCCATATACTTTTGATTGAATCGCACCCAAAGGTGATGCAAGAGTCGTGACGAAAATAATGGCTAGCTTTACCATATTTTAAACGTGTGTTAATTTATAAGATACTTTAATGTTGTATATAAAAACTCTTTTTCTTTTTCTAAATCTCTATGCTTTGTGATAAATTAGTTTGTTACATATAGTAAACTCGATTATGTGTGTGTGGAACAGAATGAAGTTGGTTATGTTAGTTTTATAGACATAAAATAATAGTTGTGTGTTAGGGTTGAACTCGAGATCACGGGATTGCACACTTTACGTATCAATAAGCATCACTAGAAGGTAGCCTTAAGCAGCAGTTAGCGGTAGCCGTTTGTTCTAAAATGTGTTGGTGACATAGTTGTACATGTAATAATAAAATGTAAAAAGACAAAAAAAAACATATACACATTCATATAGAAAAAAACTAGTTAAATAAATATTGATGTTATTAATTTTGATATACCCATTACTTTTACATATATAACACTACATAAATACAATGATACGCTAGTTATAAATTATCCATGACGTGCGTTTCATGTGTATATAATTTGCATTCATAGTTTATATTCGTAATGAAATTAAAAAGGTAAAGGTTAAAACATACTAGTACTGTTTTTCTAAGAACATTATTTTTTCTTTAATAGCATAATTACATTATTTTGGCTTAAATTTGAATATTTATGAACATGTATTTTAAGGGTATATATGTAATTTACGAACCTTAACGCTAGCAGGAGGATTCAATATCTTATCTTACTATATTATAAAGCATTAAATCCTACTAATAATGGAAACTCTAAAAGTACAAGTAATTAAAACATATTTTCTAACATTTACAAGTTCTTAAGCTCAAAGTACAACTAATTAAAATAGAAATACTAACATTAAATACAATAAATAAATTATTATGTACATTAAATATAATTAATTAACTGTTCAATAAATACAATTAATAAACATATTAAAACACCCCTTACAAAAGAAACATAAATTATCAAGGATATTATATAACCAACTTAAACACAATTCCTGCATTAAATGTCACTAATACAAAAAATAAATCACATTATACAAATATTCAAGCCCGAACAGGCAACGGGCCAAATGGGCTCGAGCCCGAACGGGCACGAGGCAAACTGGCTCGAGCCCGAACGGACACGAGCCAACGGGCACGAGCAAAACGAAATTCTTGGTATCCGTAAATTTTATTTCACGGGAAAATTATATTTCAGGGTATCCGTTGTCGCAACGCGCGGATATCATGCTAGTTTTAGTAAATGGGCCTACATGGGCTTCATGCCTCGTACACAAATTTTTTAACCAAACAAAATTATAAAACAAAAACCCTACCGCTCTGTTCTAGAGTTTTTTTTTAAAGGAATGGAAAGGGATGAGAAGGGAAATAAAAAATATGGGTGTTCTTAAGTTTTTTTAAGAAGGAAGAGGAGGGGACGGGAAGGTGGGAGGGAGGGAAGGTATGGGTTTTCTTGTGTATATCTGTTCCGTCCAATTTTGGGAGGATTAGGAGGGGAAGGGGTTATTAAGATCATGGGCTTTTGTAAAATTACAAATATATTCTCATTATTCTCAAATTGTCAGATCCATTTTAATCAGAACTATTGGCGATGGGAATATCAACTGTACTGATCAAATCAGTTTCGAGACTTGATTGATTGGTGATTGGGACATTTGTATCATCAAGACTAATCGATGAAAACATTGACCGCTGATTCCATTGTGGGGCAGTGGTAGAAAACATTTGTATAGCCATTCCATTGTGGTAATTTGGGTACCCCTTCAGCAAAATAAATTTAATCGATGGGAATAACACATTTAATTCTTTTGAGTTCTTTTGAGTTCATCACCGAGAGATCACTGTGAGATCCCTTCAGCAAAATAAATTATGTTTTGAGGGTATCTTGGTAATTTGGGTACCTTCGTTTCCTTCCTTGCAACTTAAAAATAAAAACTCAAGAACACAAATAAAAGTAACCACTTTCTTCAGAGTGTCATTCCTTACTTTTCCCTTCCCATTCCATCCCCTTCTATTCTTTAAAATTTAGACTTGAGAACAGAGCATACATGTATACAAACAAACAGTTGGTAGCTAAACCAGATCGAAAAATTAGCAATGGCGATTATCATACCACATGATGTATTATTCCACTGCATTCTACCAAGGCTTCCAACCAAATCTGCATCACGTTTCAAGTGTGTTTCCAAGGAATTCAACTCGTTCCTGTCGTCGAATGTATTCAAAAAGATGCACATCGTCCGCCATATAGATTACCCTCAAAACCACGACAAATTTATCGTGTTATTCCATGGTCGTAGAGAACCACGCAGGTTAGGCACCATCGACTGTGAAGCACCTGCGGAAAAGGTTTTAACACCTACCTCCTTTAAACTGCCTGCCATGGTGTCCTCTAAAGGAACAATCAAGTTTCTAACATCTTTTCATGGACTGGTATGTTTATGCAATACCATAATGAAAAATTATGTAGTAATATGCTATGATCTAATTTTATGGAATCCTGTGACGAGTGAGTGTAAGAGATTGTCTAAACTCTAAACCCAACTCTCGTGAGGAACGCAACAACATAGGTGCTGGATCAACGTTAGGATTGTTCTATAGCTCTTGCGAAGACGACTACAAGCTTGCAATTTTAAGCCAGAAAATTGTTTACATCTACTCGTTGAAAGCAAACTCATGGAGAAGGGTCGCCGTTCAAGGTACTGACGGCTTGAAAGTATATCAAGTGTTGCAAAGTAATTATTTGAATGAAAATCTCTATTTTATAAATAGTGATAAGAGATATTCCGTTATTAAGTTTGATACAAAGACTGAAAGGTTCACAGAGATGAAAACTACTTCAGGTTTTAATGATGTTCGAAACGAATTTTGTGCGACTCTCATGGTTAAAAAAGGTTGCATTCATGTTTGTATTGTACATATGTGAACTATATATAAAATCATAAACACATATAATCATCAAGAACACGCAGCGGAATAGATCTACAAGAACATGTAATTAATTAAACATAAATAGATACGTACCTTAGTGATTCCTAGCAAGAACAAGGAATCTCTTGAACAAGAACAAGTAATAAACCCTAATAGGATTTATATGTGGATCGACAAGGGTAAGTAACACTTCCAAGATCACAAGCTAAAGTAAGCTTGTCACTCGTTCCTGTACACACGTATTACTAGCGTCTCAAAGTGAAAAGCTAGGTTCATGTATCACAAATAAAACATCACAACACTTAGGGTTTGATGTTCTAATTAATACATGATCGAATCTACTAGTTACACATCACTGTTCGAATATAATGGAATAATGTAATAAACATGCGCATGCAATTCACACGTACTATTACATGCACATGCATAGTATGCCATTACATGTATACTGTTTCATGATTGTCAGTAGGTGGAAGGATAAAAGAGTATCGATTGACTTTTCAATCGGTTAGGGATAAGTTATTATTTTCTTGTGTCATCCGATCCCATAAAACAAGAGGCTTATATATTAATAAAACTTGTTCTCCAAGTTTTATTTTTCACCTCCTCATGTTTCATAAATCGACACTTAACCCTCTCTACTTTCCTTGTTCGACCATATAAATATTTGTGATTTAATAATTAATCATAAATCATTATATTAATTATTAATACATTGAGACTCATACGTAATGTGTGCAATCCCGAAGTCTCGGGTTCGAAACCGGACATACAAATATTAATAAATAATCCATAAACTCTAACAGCTCCCACTTGGATATTTATTAATATAGTAATGACATGGGTCAGTCTAGCTTAACCTTCCCAATGCCCCCAGCTCGATCCGAGTTGTGGTTCTCCTGGAAAAACCACGCAATGAATTTAATCATCATACTTATCCTTTTGTTACTAATACCGCGTTAATTTGGATATGGATCTTGGTCATTCCATAATTAACATTAGTTTCTCGTTTATACGTAATTGAACAAGATTACCAAAACATCTGAACGTCTTCCAGATAGACTTTGGGCGTGGCCACGCAAACATCTTGTCAATCCTACGAGTGGCCAAGCAGTATTAAACTTCAACACAAAGTTGAAGGAACAAATCCTTTATTGACTGCGAGCATAACCCTCGAACTTCGCATCATTTTCGAAAATAGCCCTTATAACTACCTTTTACGGTTAGCGTTAGACCACCTTACAGAAAATAAGCTACATCCTCGGCAATTATCTGTCATCTCAAGTCTGAGGATAAATATTCATGATATACTTGATGACGACGATCCATAAAGTATAATCATGTGGTTGGGATAAGTCCTATATTCAATTTATCCAATATTGAATATCATGTGACATTGGTGTCTCAACCTACAGTCCATTCTACCAATCCTCACATTTGTCTTAGTTCAATAATATTCCCATATTATTAATTGACAACGGACTATTTAGAATAAAATATAATAATTTTACTCATGGATTTAAACATGCAAATATAGGACACAAATATTAATAATGAGAATAAACGCTATCCGCACTTTATTTCATTAAAATAATAATTGTTTACATGTCCCTTATCCAAATACTAACTAGATCAATGCATGATATTTCTCATTAGTGAATTATGCCACAAGTCATGTTCCACATACTTGTTGACAAGGCATAAATCATCTAATGCCGATCTATCGGAATTTTGAGAATACTTATTTCATATAATGAAATTCTTGTATGTGTGCATTCATCTATCTAGATACTGCCACATACTTCATAAAATGCGTGACATCCTCATGCACGAATTTATGACAATTAAACTACCAAACCTTGTAGTTAAAGTATTCCAATTCTTTATGTATAATGCAACTATGCTCATATTGAGCATAACTAGTATACATGGTCTCCTAATAAGGATGAGCTCCCACCATGACTAGTATTGAGTGTCATCTCAATCTTACTAGCATCATTGTATCCAAACAACAATATGCTCTTTTAAAGTTCCGTAAACTTTTATCATTCATCGTGTAATGTTTTGATATCTTCAAATCCTTCAAGATTTGACCACTATATCAATCAAGCAATAACTTGCCATATGGTTCACATTTAGAATTTGGAGCAAATCCAGGCTGAGGATGTAAATTCTAAACCATATCCATTACACTTAGCTATCTAATAATTTCAAATTAGATACTAATGTTGTCAATCATCTTGCATCCAAGCATGATACAACAAGCAACATGATGTACATGAATAATCATTTTGTCAACCTTAGATTTATTCATGTCATATCTTTTCCAAGATATGTTTCTATCTAGATCTTCTAATAGAATATCATGTTCTTTTAGAATCAGTTATTTTTACCGCTTATGTTTATAACAATAAACATATATTCCAAGGTTTTATTTTCTATATGAAGTTTCATTCCAAACTAAGACTTAACATTTAATGTTAACGTCAATGGAATGTTACTTCCCATATGTTATTCAACATATATGAAATAAGAAAATAAATACATTACTCCCACTAGCTTTCAGGAATATTAAGAAATATCTTATTTTTATTATAAATCAAAACTAGATTTAATAACTAAAATAAGTATATCTTCTAGATGCATGGATTAATCCATTTTCAAATGATTTGCATTTTGTATACTACTAAAGATTATTTCGAATTCAAACACTCCTTTCAATTACTTTTCGTCCTCGCACAAGTAATTTACCAAGAAAGAGTTTTGATATTCCATTATTAACTTCATATAAATGAAACTAATAATGACAATCATAATCTTTATATATATTTAATGTGTTTAGAAAGAATTTCAATCCCATTTAATTGCTTAATTGTAATTGATAATCTTTTCACATATTAAATATGTATACAAATTTGTCCATTATGATTTCTACACAAAGATTTAAATCTCTAGGATTTTCATTTCCATTGTAGAAATTCATTTTCATTCTATAGTATTACTATAGAGTTTAAGATCAACTACGTTTTCAAACTGGTTATCTTTTTGGACAGCATCTTATTTATTCATAGTATGAGTAATTTGCCAAATAACATTTGCAATTTATTAACAGGCATACCACTATCCTGTAACTCATAACCCTCAACATATTCTACAAATATTTGAGATATCCTTGCGGATCTATGAATTAAGAATTCCATCATCTTGAGATTTAACACTAACATGTTAAATCCTCATTATGATTTTGCTAGTATTTTTAGAAGATTATGTATCTTGTAATTTTTTATCTTTTGAAGATAAAACTCCCACTTGCCTTTTGCAATTTATAGATTACCTATAAATGCTTAGCAAATAGAGCAACACAAACTTGTTCACTTTTGGGACTTTACATATACAAATTGACAGTTCTTAATATTAATTTGTTAATAACCTACCCAACAAGTAGTTTAACAAATTCTGAACTTCAATTTTAAGACTTAATGTGATTGATCACATTCCATATTAAATGGTGTCTTATTAATCTTCTAGGTTGGAGCCTAATTGAGTATTTCACTCCATACTCAATTTTCTAACCTTGATATCTTGAGGAATATTAGAAGATATAGTTATCTCAAATCAAACAATGTATCAAGAGTTTGATTTTCCTAACTGAACATACCATACACACTATGTATTTCATTAGGATTAATATTGTAAGTCATTCTTACAATATATAAGATAAATATATATCGTTTTGGCTTACCTATTTACCAACTAAATCAACTTAATGGTAAAATAGATTTTTCAAGCCAATTGCATAATTTATAACATAAGTGCCTTATAGTCCAAGCCACTTAATATCTATGTCTTACCAAAAAGACATAAACTGTTATAATCCCAATCTACGTTGTAAGTCATTGATAAACTCCATGACTTCTTGTATATGTCTTAATAAAACATAACAAGTTAACGTCTTACTTTAGTATAAGTCTTATAGCAATAAAAGACTTCATATTTATATCTACAATATAAACATGTATAACTAAAGTAATTATGAAACCCACAACTTGGTTTCAATAGTATTTCAAGTTAATTTATTACTTCATATATTTATGTCATTCCAAGAATACATAAACATTTAAATTTGAAGTAGTATAAGATTACTTCATTTATTTATGTCATTACAACAATACATAAATATTCACATTAGAAGTAGTCTTATTATCATATTGACACTTGTTCTAATAATTATCTAGTTTTAGAAACTTGTAAATTAACATAGTTTCATTTCATCAGTCGAGGCTGATAATGATGAAAGTATGTAATTTACCTTGTCATTAATATCTAGTAATGAAAGTAGATATTAACTTCAAGTGTTCCATAAATTAGAATGTGTGTAAAACACATTAGAACATTGATCTCTTACCTTACAGTCAAGAGATCCCTTTAAATCATATTCCTTTATGTTGTTGCTTGCACACAATAAGATTTCTCCCACTTGTGCATGGAACAACATCACGTATCAGATTAAACAACACATCAATAGTTTGCTTATTAGATCAATATGATTGTGTCATACATATAAGTAGATATAGAATCACCTCGTCTATTAAGGAAACGTACACGACTATCCTTAATACCACAAGTGTCTATAATTGGAAAGTATTTATCTCAAGAGATTCTAGAGACAATCTGAGTTACTGTCAGGATATTAAGATACCAAGACTTATAGCTCCCACTGAATTTAAGATCACTGCATGAACTCATTATTCAGTAATTTCAGCACTATGCTCCCACTGGCTTTGACAACATTGTAAGTGTTGCATTACCAGTAAAAGCAAATAGCGTGCTGTTTACTTTCCTACACCCTTGATGAATTCCTTACGTAACACTACTAAGGTACTCAAGGAATGTATTCTACTTTGTAAATGATGGAATATCCATCAATGCAATTAACTTGAAAGAATTGGGTATGCAATTTCTTCCTTAGTTAGGTCTACCATCCCCATCATGGTATGTAGCACCTTTAAATGGTTAAAGCATAATAACTAGATTAAATATTCTAGTTTGCCTTTCACCAATTATGCGGTTAATTAGTCTAGCTTCTAATTTAATAACTCCTAACTTGCAATTTCTTTAAGAAATTCACCATGAGTTATTTCTTAGAATTTAGACCATTCTAATTATCCTATTATACCTTTCTCACTCATGAAAAGGAATAGGATTAAGTCTCACTCTTCACACGGAAAGTGGACTCGGTTTATTCTTTTCAGCAAAAATTGTCTCTATCCAAAACCCCTACGGGTGTAGAGCAATTTACTACTAAAAGAATATATTTTGTTTACGGTTTTAACGTTGCATTAAATACATTAAAAGAATTTTCAAAATTCAATTTAGTATTTTCGATAATAACTTTTCAAGAAAATTAAACACCCACGGTAAATAAAATTTCACCATTTAATTTTCATTGAAAATTAGGATCCAAATTGACGTCGTTTCATCACATCAGCTGAGGCTGCTAGCAATGAAAGTACTCAATAAGGTAGAGCTACACTCAATTGCCAATATCCAATTGCAATTCCTAGAATCATGGGACTTACATTATATTGCCAACATCAGTTGCAAAATGTAAACATGTTTCATCCCCAAATCTTTATGCCTTGACGCCGTTCCATCACATCAGCTGAGGCTGCTAGTGATGAAAGTGCTCAATTAAGTTAACCAATTTAGAAACGTGTAAATTGACGTTGTTTCATCACATTCAACTGAGGCTGCTAGTGATGAAAGTGCTCAATTTACCCCTTTCGACTAGTTCTTTGAATCATTACATCAACTGAGGCTGCTAGCAATGATAGAATGTCGTCTTAGGTGTTTCCGTATTAATTGGTTGGCATATTACTTAAATTTTAAAGGGTATAAAATTTTGATGTGTTAAATCAAAAAATATGTACAAAGATGTCATGCATTCATCTTTGTATCATATATGTTTTCAAAAAACAAAACCGTTTACTCATTCATAGCTCAAATCATCAAATCTTTTAATTGAGGCGTTGAGCAAATTACAACATTGCCTTAAGATGCTTCGTATTTATCGTGGTGTACTTGGTAAGTCTAAAATTGACGCACAGGCAGGCGTAGGGACGACAGCCGCCGAAGCTGGTTAAAACCGTGCCCCTCTAAGGTCACAATTTAATGTGTACCAACTAGAACCCACTTTTTAGTTTGCCAATTTTAGGTCCGCCGCTTCGACCACTTAATACAGTCGAAATCAATCAACTAAAAAAATATGATTTTCTTGCTAAAACAATTAATGTAGTAAATTAATTATTGCTAGTCTCGCCTGGGAGCCAATTACCGTGCGAAGCGAACCACTGTCGGCACATAAGACTTGGCAATAATTAAAATTACTACAAAGGTTTCATAGTTATTAGTCTTATTTATTTTTATTTTGAAAATTACCCTCTTTTGTCGTTACAATCCATCATAATTATTAAACACAAAAGATCAAGTAATTACAAAAAATAAATAAACACATAATAACAAATATATGATCATCAACGATATCATATAGCCACATGCAAACCTTTTTCAATAAATCCTATTAATAATTCTATGTGTAATTTTAAATGTATGTAACTAACAAAACTCCCATTGGTTTTCGAGCTCATTGTGCCCAATGGACCACAGACGCCAAATAATTTGGCCGCGTAAGTTTTGGTTAATTAGATACCATATTGCACATAACTTATTAATTAATATATATTGAGGTCTTCCCCAATTTAAGATTTATTTAAATCATGTAGCAAACAATTCAATACAAAATCATACAAATCACACCATGACAAAATATGCAAGATTTTGTCATGGATACCATATTGATCACATAATCATGTAGCACATATTATTATGTCAATATCCATTGTACGTATCTAATTAATTAGTGACATCACATACGGTATTCACTAATTAATCCCTAAAAATTTCATGTAATCCTAGGTTTTCTATCAGATTAATTAATCAACCATAAAACCCTAAAAAATTATGTGGGTGTCGACCCACTTTAACAAATTTAGGGTTTTTAAGACCAAAACCCTAAAATTAAATTGCATGTTATCTATATCAAGATTCAATTTTTTAGGTTTAAGTAATTAATTACAAGTTCTTAAACGAGGCTCATGATGCCACTGTTGGAATATGTGAACTATATATAAAATCATAAACACATATAATCATCAAGAACACGCAGCGGAATAGATCTACAAGAACATGTAATTAATTAAACATAAATAGATACGTACCTTAGTGATTCCTAGCAAGAACAAGGAATCTCTTGAACAAGAACAAGTAATAAACCCTAATAGGATTTATATGTGGATCGACAAGGGTAAGTAACACTTCCAAGATCACAAGCTAAAGTAAGCTTGTCACTCGTTCCTGTACACACGTATTACTAGCGTCTCAATGTGAAAAGCTAGGTTCATGTATCACAAATAAAACATCACAACACTTAGGGTTTGATGTTCTAATTAATACATGATCGAATCTACTAGTTACACATCACTGTTCGAATATAATGGAATAATGTAATAAACATGCGCATGCAATTCACACGTACTATTACATGCACATGCATAGTATGCCATTACATGTATACTGTTTCATGATTGTCAGTAGGTGGAAGGATAAAAGAGTATCGATTGACTTTTCAATCGGTTAGGGATAAGTTATTATTTTCTTGTGTCATCCGATCCCATAAAACAAGAGGCTTATATATTAATAAAACTTGTTCTCCAAGTTTTATTTTTCACCTCCTCATGTTTCATAAATCGACACTTAACCCTCTCTACTTTCCTTGTTCGACCATATAAATATTTGTGATTTAATAATTAATCATAAATCATTATATTAATTATTAATACATTGAGACTCATACGTAATGTGTGCAATCCCGAAGCCTCGGGTTCGAAACCGGACATACAAATATTAATAAATAATCCATAAACTCTAACAGTTTGTATTGTGCATTCATGGTTCAAGACTCGTTTTGAAACCGAATTATGGAAGATTACTGAAGAAGGAGATTGGAAGAAGATGGAAAGTTATAGTGTAGATCCGCGTAATATGTTAACTATGAAGCCATTGCATATGAGGAATGGAAATTTGTTGATGCTCTGCTACAAATATAATGGAAGTACTTATGACGGCGAAGGTTTTCTTTATAATGTAGATTTGAAAAAGAAGCATAGCGAAGGTAAAGGAAAAGACAATGAGTCGCTGTGTCGCGACATGGGCATGGAAATATCTCAGGTAGTGAGATACACTGAGACGTTCGTGTCTCCGAATCAATATATCCAGTAGCCTGATTATTGACTGGTTCTACTTTTCTTCAATTCAGGGGTAATTAATGATGCTATCATTGTGTAATCTTCTTTAGACTACATAAACAATCAACATTAAGATTCAGATTGATTATTTTATTTTATAAGATCTTGCCTTTTTTTTTTTTTTTTTTTTTTAATAAAAGCAAGTTATCAGGTGCAATACTATCATACAAGGTTGTATATATGCTCGTTAGATACCAAATACGTAACGATAATACAAGGCAAACTATCTGTAATACAAGGCATTTTTTCAGAGGATCATTCCCTATATATGTAGATTCTCCTTTATGAAAGCCGAAACAGTAGATACTAATTCCTTTCGGTGTTTGTTGTAGCAATGGGCAGCACCTTCAACGATGTGTAATTTATGGTTGGGTATGATCTTGGCAAACTCCAGGTCATCTTCAACTGGAATGATTTCATCTTCTGATCCATGAATTGTTAACACCTTGCAATCTTGGTCGATGTTGAGTCCCGCTTCGTGCATGTTTGTGTTCAAGCTTTCCAATAAACTTTCTTTAGTCACACGAAACGACACTTCTCCTATATAAGCTGAATAATAGTTGTAATTCAACATAAATTCAACTGTGGTGTAGCATGCGTTAGAAGTGGCCTGATGGGCAAATCAGGCGTGTTGGGTAACCAGTTAAAACATGTTTTGTTTTTTAGTGCAGGTCGACATACAAACACTTTTATGTCCGCTTAAAAAAAAGTTACAGATGATTTGCAAACATAAGTTTACAAGGTTCTAAGCATTGAAGATACGCTGTATGTGACTTTCAACCTGTTTAACCCGTCTGACCCATTTGACCCGATTTAGTTTTTGCTAAACTTCTTAATTTGACCCACTGATACGCTTGGGATATAAAATAACCCACATCGAGTCATTCATAAATAAATAGTTAATTTCCACCTCTATTAATGAAAGAAGGTTAACCTGTTTTTGATTTGATGTCAATACAGCCATTGTTGAATATCTTTGAAGTGACAATGGATACTCTAAACAAAGATGATTATTCGTGTTCTCAAACAATTAACTGTTGATGTGTATTTTTGAAAATTAGCATCTGGATATGTTTTGTGAAACTTACAAGACTGAAAATCTGACTCGAACTGCTAAACGGATTGTACTAAACCATTTTTCCTCCTTTTGTTCAATGGAACCAAGACAAATATATATCTAAATCACAACTTGAAAAGCTGTCAATAACAATGAATTAGAATCGTCGCAAAAAATTAAAAGGTAGTAGCTAAATGTGTTTTGCAATGAAATTAGCAAAGAAGTTATAATCTTTAAGTCTATAATTGAAATGGATAATGGATCTTGACACTTTATGTCATGATATACGTCATAATGCGAGAACAGCTCATCTTGGTGAGTACTGTGAAAACGGCTCACTTTAACGTAAATGTAACAATGCTGTCGAACTCTATTTGAGATTTGATTGTAAGTACTAATCTGCTTCAAAAAACAGTTGGCAACCAGATTTATTTTAAGTGTTTGAAACAAGCACATGAGCAATGTATTAATGTATCATCCAAACGCTCGAAACTGATGATCTAGTTAAGGTATCAAATTGGTTTTCTAGTTTGGTCAAATGTTTAGGATACAAATATTTCATATAGGGTATGTTTGGCGAAACGTATCAATAAGCATCAGTAGAAGGTAGCCGTAAGCAGCAGCAGTAAGCAACAACAGCAGTTAGCGGTAGCCGTTTGTTCTAAAATGTGTTAGTGACATAGTTGTACATGTAATAACAAAATGTAAAAAGACGAAAAAAAACATATACACATTCATATAGAAAGTAAAGTAACTCCCAATACCGTCTTCCACGGGTTATGGGTCCCAATACCATCGGGGGAGGTTGAGACGTAGACAGTCTTACCCCTACCTAAGGTAGAGAGGCTGCTTTCGGTTCTACCAAAGGTAGAAAAGGACCCCCGGCCTTTTTTTAGGAGTGAGGATCGAACCATTGAACTCTCGGTTGAGAGGCAAGGGGTTTTTCAACTGATCCAACCCTACTCAAAAGTCTCATGGAGAAGTATAGAGAAAGACAAAAGGACCTGCATGTGGCGTTCCTTGACCTCGAAAAGGCATATGATAGTGTACCTCGAGTGTTAATTTGGAGAACTCTAATCGACAAAGGAATCCCAAGGAGGTACACTAGAATCATTAGAGATATGTATGACGGGGCTAAGCCCTGGGTACGGTCCACAGTGGGGACCTCAGAGTTTTTCTCTGTGGAAGTGGGACTCCACCAAGGATCTACCATTAGCCCATACCTCTTCACACTGATTCTTGATGAGTTATCTCGAGGGATTCAAGAGAGCATATCGTGGAGCATGATTTTCGCTGACGACATTGTGTTGGTGGCAGAATCGGCGGAAAGGTTAAACATTAGACTTGAGCACTGGAAGAAGGCCCTAGAGGACAATGGTCTTCGAGTAAGCAGAGAGAAGACTGAATACATGAGATGTGATTTTGGGAGGATCGAGTCAGGCCACCACAAAGATATGGATATTCGTATAGGTGACAAGATCCTTCCACCCAAGGAGTCCTTTAGATATCTGGGATCGATGATTCACAAATCAGGGAGGATTGATGAGGACGTAACCCACCGGATTAGAGCGGGGTGGGCTAGATGAAGGGCGGCTTCGGGAGTCCTTTGTGACAGGAACGTCCCATTAAAGCTAAAGGGCAAATTTTATAAGGTGGCCATCAGACCGGCTATGTTGTACGGGTCTGAATGCTGGCCTATCTCCAAAGCCCATGCTAACAGGGTAGAGGTGGCGGAACTGAGAATGATGAGGTGGACTTGCGGTAAGACCTTGATGGACATGATCCCGAACGAAGTTTTCAGAGCTAAGCTTGAGGTCGAGTCTATTTTTTCGAAGATGAGAGAAGGAAGGCTAAGGTGGTTCGAACATGTAAAGAGGAGGCCACAATCAGCACACGTAAGAAGAATCGAAGCGCTAGTGGTGGACGGGGTGAGAAGGAGGGGAAGACCCAAACTCAGATGGGAGGATAAACTTAAGCTCGACATGCAGAATCTGCTCTTGTCCGAGGACATGACCTCAGATTGGAAGGCGTGGAGGGATAGAATTAGGATTTGCGGGTAGCTTAGGCTAGGGGTCTGGGTTGCTTTGCCTTAGTTTTAGGCCCCGTGCGTTGCCCTGCTTTGCTTTGTTTGGTTGCTTTGCCTTTGCTTTAGGCCCCATGCGTTGCTCTGCTGTTTTTGCTCTTTGCTTTTTGTGCTTTTGTTCCTTCTCTGTTTTGGTGTTTGCGTTTCTGTACTTGCTTGTTTTTGCCTGCTCTTTTGTATGCTTGTTGGCTGCTATGTTTTCTCGATTGCTCTTCTGCTTTTGCTCCCCCACGAGCTCACGCGCACACAAGCACTTGCCGGAGGTCTCTTTGGAAGCAGCCTCTCTACCTCCGGGTTTTCCTGAGGTAGGGGTAGGGTCTGTCTACATTCTACCTCCCCCATACCCTGTCCCGGCGGGATTGGGTTTGTTGTTGTTGTTGTATATTCATATAGAAAAAAACTACTTAGTTAAACAAATATTGATGTTATAAATTTTGATATAACCATTACTTTTACATATCTTTTATATAATAAAACAAAACTCCTAGTGGGGACTTTTTCATTTTAAAAAAATCAAATCATACCTTATTTGGAAATATTATATTTATTTTATTATATTTTTTAAAAATATGTTTTATTAAAAAACCTAAATAATTCCTTATTTGGCAAATGTATTTGTAAATTCGTTTTTTAAGAAATTTTGAGCTAAAAAATACATGTGTGAAAAATTAAAAGATAAAAAGTTATGAGAAGGCGGGGTAATTTAAAAATGTTGAAGGGCTTACTATGTAATTTGAAACTAACAAAAAAAAACACAATTACCCCAATTCTCTCCCAAAGCCTAAGTTAAATTCACTGGAGTTTCTAACCCTAAATCAATGAAGAATCAAAGATTCTCAAAGTTAATCAGATACCTTCAAACATTCGATTTTAACTGCAGATGAACACAATCAATTCAATGAGTATGTTATACTTCCCAAAACCCAAAAGAGAAACCCTAATGATTTCCAATTAAATCATTAATTGTGGAATAAGGGTTTATATTTTGATTGTTGATTTTGGTTTAGGGTTCTTTTCACCTTAATTTGGTGTTTTTTTGAAGATCAACAGTTCACTGATAAAAAAAGGTACAATTTTGTGTAACCTTGCTATTTAATTTTTTGGTTGTTATTTGTTTATATGTAATTTGATTGTTTTATTGTTCCATATACGCCAGATTATATGATTATGTAATCGTCAAAGGGGTTTTGTTAATTTAGTATAAAGATTGGATTTTTATACATGAGTATTGATTATTGTGAGCAAAACCGAATTAAACCCGAACCGAACCGAGAAACCCGACAAAACTTGGTACTAACTCAGTTTAGGTTTTTACCGAGTTTAGGTTTTGGCTCGGGTCGGTTCGAGCAAAAAACCGAGGAAAACCGAACCGAACCGAGAAAAACCGAGTAATTTCGGTTTCAGTTTGGGTTTTTTTCGATTTTTGGGTTTCGGTTTTGTCGGGTCGAGTCGGGTCGGTTTTGACCCGATGCTCACCCTTAAAATTATTCATTATTTTTATGTTTGTACCTCCGTTAAAATCTTAAAGGTGTTTGGCATTGCTTTTTGAAAATGCAGAGGAATGTTTTTTGATGTGATATAATTGAAGAAAAACAAGGCAATATAAAATTTATATGTTGACATGTTTATATATGTTTAAACAATTCTAATAGATGATATATTATTTTCCGCTTACCTTGAGTTTTACCAATATGTATTGTGCTAACATTCTCCAAGTTTTATATAACAATATCTTATAAGCAATTGTTGAACACATGATTGATCAACAACAACAACATACCCAATCTCGTCGGAGCAGGGTATGGGGTTGAACACATGAGTGATGAGGCTATATATTCTTCCCCCATCAATTTAAAAACGTGGTTTGGTTTTATATTAAAAAAATTGATAATAAAAAAAAATATTACCCGAAACATTATGTTTTTTGGAAATACGAAACTTCCCACTTGGGGTTTTCCTTTATTATATAAAAGATTGATTATCTTTTACCAGATCGAGTAGCAATGGCCAAGTCGTGAATGATGAAGTAATGCCACATAGTGTTTGTCTTCATGTAGGTATTACTCAACAAAGTTGCTCTTTTAAGTTATGCCTTCAATGCTGGAAAATCGTTGATGTTTTATCAGGTAACTATGGCCTACTTAGATTTATGCTACTATCTATGAACATATATCAGTAATGTTTGGGATTGCGTATTTAAGTTGTTTATGCTTATTAGTAGAAGCTATCAATTGTAGAAACATGTAGGAGATAGTGATTGAATTTACTTACGCTATATGAAAATGCAACATATAACCAATAGTTGTTGTCTACGTGTTTAGCAAATTTAAAAAAAACAGCTTATTTCTTCTTAAAATTAGCAAATAAGCATTTTGAAATAAGCAACTCCAATATATTTTTAAGAACAACTTATTTCATCATATAATAAGCAGATACACAAGCATTTTTTCCTAACTTTTCACTTAAAAGTTCCTATTTGTTCTTAAAAAAATGCTATAAGCTTATAATCTAAAATAATATAAGCAATCGTAAAGCACCCTTTAGTATATATTCATATTTAGATTATGTGGTATCCATCACTAATCATATTAACATGGTACAATCCATTTGAATATGTACTCCGTATAAAACAACTAAGCTTTTGTAGTTCTTGGAAGCAATCAATTATTTTAGCAACAATGAAGCAGCTTTTTGGATTATAGATCCATGTATTGTGTTTTAAGTTCACAGACTTAGATTTATGATCAAGATTCTATGGCTTTTTAGGCAACTAAATCCTAAAGTGAACATATAACTAAAATCACTCCCAATATGATCTTCTTACTAAAGAAAGGAAATAGTTTATTAGAATATGAATGTTTACATATTTATTACAATATAAAATCTTTAGCTGTAAATTTTAGTCTTTGCTTATGTTTTTTAATTGTTAGGTTGCTGAAAAACAAATGGTGAAAGATTTGCAAAAGGAAGTCACGAGACTTAAAGCAGAATTATTGAGTCCACCTTCTTCCTCCAAATGTTTAAGGTCTTTGTTGTTGGAGAAGGGGCACATAATTCAACAGGTATTCATATTTGAGCCTTTTTCCACATAACGTTTTAGATACCTTCGTTATTTTCTGCTTTTTGCTTTAATTTTCTTGATCATTTGCATCCAGTAGTACAATGTTTTGACTCAGTTTATGTGGATAAATCCTAATGCAGATGGAGAGAGAGAGATGAATGAGCTCAAGCGTGAGAGAGACCTTGCACAATCATAGCCATCTTGAAGTATCAAGGAAACAAAGGTCAGTTTTCAAGATGCTATTAGGTATGTATAAGTGCAGATCATGGAACCAAACAATAATGCATGTATAAGTGATGTTCTCAGTTTTCAATATTTAGTCATTACATTACATATTCATAGGTATGTAACGCGTCATTTACCTTTTGGTTATAACATACATGATGTACGACTAAAATTGCAAATCATGGGAAAATATGGTAGATAAATGGGTGATGGCTACAAAAGAGACAATAGTTTCTGGAGCTACACCGGAGTCGATAAACCCGTCTGTTCTTAATGAAGAAGAAGAAGGCCTCCCATCTCTTCCTTTAGACGATTTAGCTTTCTTTTACTCTCATGCGTCATTAGAGCTATCTAATCAGGTATGCACATCCAACTCCTGTTCTGCATACTCCTTAAGTTACTCTTATAAGTTATAATGCATAAATCATGTATAATGATCTATAAGATAGCTTGAATTAGGATTTGCATACCTCTGTCAGACTAAGTGTTTTAAGTCTTGAAAAAGTTATTGGTTTGCCACAGAGTTGTAAACTTAGCTAGGCCCTTTTGGTTGCATGGCGTCGGATAGTCCAATTACCTACAACAAAACCAATTCATCAGATCTATAACTCTAACAACATAATGCTGCAACTGAACTTAGAATATACCCCACCAACGTATAGCAATAGAAGTGAAAAAAGACAAAACATAAGTGAAACACATAAAGAGCCACACTACTATAGGTTGTAACTCATTTCTATTTGGTTAAAATTTATTGACTTGTGGAATAAATATTATAAAATTTGTTGATGAGCGGTGTACTAAAGATGGTTTTGTGTTTTTGAAGGCTGTTGGAAAAGTTTTACCTGCACTTAACGGGGGAAGCTTACAGGGAGTGCCAATTTGTGGTTACGTGAATGATATAAATTTTCATGGATTTGATGCACTTGACGTATTCTTGGGCTGTGTTGTGCTGTTTAGGGTTGAGGGTAGCATGAAGGGAATCCTTGGTTTCACTGAGGATGATGTTGTGTCTACAGACTTTGTGGGTGACTGCAGGTAAGCCCATTCAGTCTTCAATTCTTCAACAGATCAAATTGAACTACAGATTGCTTGAGAAGAAAAACACCTGTATAATGTTGCAGCAGATGAGGTATGCTGATGTCTGTGCAACGATGGAAATTTTTAGGGCTTGCTTCAACAAGAGTATCCGAAATTAATAACCAGAAGCTGGATCATTAAACTATATAAATTGTTTGAATCGTGACCTTATAAACCGTAATGGTGAGACCAGTGACGATAGGGTGCCTCTCGGACATGATTAATGCTATCTAGGATGTCAGACCGACTAATGTGGTAATTTTAATTCAGGTATTGATAGTTATTTTATAGTACATGTTAAAATGGAAGAACCCTTCATGTTGGAAGTCATCATATTATATCATGTTTAAATTTGGACTTATATGTATACTATGTTTGTTTGTAATACTTATTATGGTACCATCGTTATTGTTAGTTTTGACCAATTGCATGTCTAATTTTTTGCACATTAATAGCTTCCGTACCTATAGAGATCGACTCATGAACTGAACCCCGCAGATTCAGCAGCAACAACTAATGTTTCTTCTTCAGATAGTGTGAAATCAAGATATATATGATCAAAAGAGATGCCGTCGAGACTTAGCAAGTCATGGGTGGAGTCAAAGCCTACTTATCTCTTTATGAGGTGAATGTTGAGTGTCACAAGCTTGGGCCAGGCTTAGATAGATCACTACTTCTGATATATGAGGTAACTCGAATATTTTATATTGACTTAACTTTTGATATAAACAAGAACACATACATTGTCTATCCTCTAAACTAGATAAACTAACCTAATATGGGTCAAAAAGGCCAGGTTGGGTCGACCTGTCCGTCACACTTCATTCATTGGCAATGTTTTAAGTTTTATATGTTATACCATATTATATACAACCTAAATAAACACATTGTCATGTATAAGAGTCAAAATCACCAATTTTATTAGCTAAACTTAGTTATGCCTTCTATTTCTTTTGACCACATGCTTGCACATGTAACTGTCAATTGGATTCCTTCTTTCCGTATATAACATTTAATACTCTAATGTTTTAACATTTTGTCACTATTTTAGCTCAAACCATTTACATATTATCACCTAATGACATTTAAGTGATTCTTTGTTTTGTTGGATGGCAAATAGTCTTGGTATCCTTGCATACAGAAATTTTATGTAGTTTATAAATTCTATCACATGCTTGCTTATTTATAGTTAGGGTGAATAATATTGAGATGTTATACTTTTTTTTTACATTAATTATGATGTTTCCTTATTTCTATCATTGCATTTGCTTTTCTATCCTTTAATACAGGAAATTTTACCATCGAGGTTATGATAGTGTGGATTTTACGATCATTCGAAGGTTTTTCTTGCAAAGTATACCAACAGGCAAGTCAATCAAGACCATCTCATAGCCAAATTAACAAAATCAGGATCAATGCAAACAATCTTCTATTTAGGTGTCTACCGATCATAAAAACTTACAACAAAGGACGTGTTGAGAATGGGTAGGCATGGTAAGAAGGATAGAGATGGTGATGTACTCATTTAAGTTTGGTGTTATAAAAAACTCAAAGAAATACCGTATTCTTTAGCCATTATTTATTAAATGTACAAAGTATTGTATCTTTTTACACAATCAACTTTTAAGATTGTACACAAATGGTGTGGTTTATGTTCTGGTTGAGGATGTTATATCAGATCATAATTGTTGGGAAAGACCCGAGGAAATGGTGTGGTTTGTGTTCTGGTTGAGGATGCTATTTTGGATCATAATTGTTGGGACCAGGGATATGTATACTTATGAGGATGCTCGGAATCATATGCGGTCTCATTTGGCGAAGGAGACTACTCTTGCAGTGTTGGCTCCAAAATTATTATATAAAAACAATAAATCACCTATTTTTAACTCAGTATGTAAAAGCATTTAACAAAAAAAAATTTAGAAAAAAACTCGTGCGTGCACGGGTATTATAACTAGTATAACACTACATAAATACAAGGGTTAATTCTACAGATAGGTAACGAACTTTCAAAAAAATTCAATGTTAGGTAATTTACTCTCAAAAATACTATGTTAGGTAACCAAACTTTGTGCAACCTTCAAAGTTAGGTAATATTACCGGCTATGCTTATGGGGCCCACATGTGACGTCATATTTATTATTATTATTATATTCCTTTTCAGTTTTTAACACAAATGGTCCTTGTGTTGCGCAAGGCTTACACAAATGGTCCTTGAGTCCGTTTTTCTTCCGGTTTTTACGTTTTCGTCCGTTTTTCATACGTTTTTTCCGTTTTGGTCCGTTTTTCTTACATTTTTTTCCGTTTTTCTTACTTTTTTACGTTTTCGTCCGTTAATCTTACGTTTTTTCCGTTTTCATATGTTTTTGTCCATTTTTCTTACCGTTTTGTCCGTTTTTATCCATTTTTCTTACGTTTTTGTCCGTTTTTCTTACGTTTTTTACGTTTTCGTCCGTTATTCTTACGTTTTTTCCGTTTTCATACGTTTTTGTCCGTTTTTCTTACGTTTTTTCCGTTTTTGGTCCGTTTTTCTTACGTTTTTGTCCCTTTTTTTACGTTTTCGTCCGTTATTCTTACGTTTTTGTCCGTTTTTCTTACGTTTTTTTCCGTTTTCATACGTTTTTGTCTGTTTTCTTACGTTTTTTCCCTTTTTTTCCGTTTTTGTCCATTTTTCTTACATTTTTGTCCGTTTTTTCTTACGTTTTCGTTGTTATTGTTACGTTTTTGTCCGTTTTATCCGTTTTTCTTACGTTTTTCCGTTTTTTTCCCTTTTTGTCCGAATTTTTTATTTATTTCGAAATTTTTGTCCGAATTTTTTATTTATTCCGAAAAATAAAAAAAATAAAAAAAGTTCAAAATTTTTGTCCCATTATTTTTTCTTTTTTGTCCGAATTTTAAAAATAAAAAAAAAAATCAAAATTTTTGTCCTACTTTTTTTGAACTTTTAATATTTTTGACAAAAATTCAAAATTCGGACAAAAAAGAAAAAAAAAATCGGACAAAAAATTCGGACAAAAATTTTGATTCTTTTTTTTTAAATTTTTTAATTTTATTTATTTTTTTTAAAAAATTTGGTCAAAAAAAATTCGGACTAAATAAAAAATTCGGACAAAAAAAAAAAGAAAACGTACAAAAACGTAAGGAAAATGAACAAAAACGGATAAAAACGGTAAAAAAGGGAAAAAAACGTAAGAAAAACGGAAAAAAACGTAAGAAAAACGGACAAAAACGTAAGAATAACGGACGAAAACGTAAATAAACGTAAGATAAACGGACAAAAACGTAAGAAAAACGAACAAAAACGGATAAAAACGGACCAAAAACGGAAAAAACGTAAGAAAAACGGACAAAAACGTATGAAAACGTAAGAATAACGGACGAAAACGTAAAAAACGTAAGAAAAACGGACAAAAACATAAGAAAAAATGACCAAAACGGATAAAAAACGGACAAAAACGGAAAAAACGTAAGAAAAACGGACAAAAACATATGAAAACGGAAAAAACGTAAGATTAACGGACGAACTTGCTTATTTTAGAAAGTTCGTTACCTAACATTGGAAATTTTAAAAAGTTTGGTACAATGGTAACCGGTTGCACCGGTTACAAGTTGCAATGATAGCCCATATTACCTAACATTGAACAAAGATTAAAGTTTCATTACCTAACATAGTATTTTTGAGAGTAAATTACCTAACATTGGAAATTTTTGAAAGTTCGTTACCTATCTGTAGAATTAACCCTAAATACAATGATACCCTAGTTATAAATTATCCACGAAGTACGTTTCATGTGTATATAATTTGCATTCATACTTTAAATTTGTAATGACATTAAAAAGGTAAAGGTTAAAACATACTAGTACTGTTTTTCTAAGAACATTATTTTTTCTTTAATAGTTTAATTACATTTTGGTTTAAATTTGAATATTTATGAACATGTATTTTAAGGGTATATATGTAATTTACGAACCATAACGCTAGCGGCAGGATTCAAATGTATGATGTCATATCTTATCTTACTATATTATAAAGCATTAAGGCCTACTAATAATGAAAACTCTTAAAATTAAGTAATCCAAGTTATAAAGCTAAAAGTACAAGTAATTAAAACATATTTTCTAACCATTGTACTACTTATTCTTATCTTAAAAACAAATTTTTAAAACTAGCCGCCCATCGGGCGGGCCTTGAAGCTAGTACAATAAATAAATCATTATGTACATTAAATACAATTAATTAGCTGGTTAATAAATACAATTAGTACAATTATTCAAACACGCTTTACATAAGAAATACAAATTATCAAGCATCTTGTACAAACAACTTAAACACATAATTCTTCCATTGAATGTCACTAATACAAATAATAAAGCATATTATACAAATATTCAAGCCCGAACGGGCAACGGGCCAAATGGGCTCGAGCCCGAACGGGCACGGGGCAAACGGGCTCGAGCCCGAACGGACACGAGCCAACGGGCTTGAGCCCGAACGGGCACGAGCCAATGGGCTTGAGCCCGAACAGGCACGAGCAAAACAAAATTCTTGATATTCGTAAATTTTATTTCACGGGAAAATTTTATTTCAGGGTACCCGCTGCCGCAACGAGCTGGTACCCTGCTAGTTTTAGTAAATGGGCATACATGGGCTTCATGCCTCGTACACAAATTTTTTAACCAAACAAAATTACAAAACAAAAACCCTACATGTATACAAACAAACATTTGGTAGCTAAACCAGATCGAAAAATTAGCAATGGCGATTATCATACCACATGATGTATTATTCCACCGCATTCTACCAAGGCTTCCAACCAAATATGCATCACGTTTCAAAAGTGTTTCCAAGGAATTCAACTCGTTCCTGTCGTCGAATGTATTCAAAAAGGTGCACATCCGCCATATAGATTACCCTCAAAACCCCGACAAATTTATCGTGTTATTCCATGATCATAGAGAACCACGCACGTTAGGCACCATCGATTGTGAAGCACCTGCGGAAAAGGTTTTAACACCTACCTCCTTTAAACTACCTGCCATGGTGTCGTCTAAAGGAACAATCAAGTTTCTAACATCTTTTCACGGACTGGTATGTTTATGCAATACCATAATGAAAAATTATGTAGTAATATGCTATGATCTAATTTTATGGAATCCTGTGACGAGTGAGTGTAAGAGATTGTCTAAACCCAACTCTCGTGAGGAGCGCAACAACATACGTGCTGGATCAACGTTAGGATTGTTCTATAGCTCTTGCGAAGACGACTACAAGCTTGCAATTTTAAGCCAGAACTATAATATTGTTTATATCTACTCGTTGAAAGCAAACTCATGGAGAAGGGTCGCCGTTCAAGGTACTGACGGCTTGAAAGTATATCAAGCGTTGCAAAGTACTTATTTGAATGAAAATCTCTATTTTTTAAATAGTGATAAGAAATATTCCGTTATTAAGTTTGATACAAAGACTGAAAGGTTCACAGAGATGAAAACTACTTCAGGTTTTTATGATGTTCGAAACAGATTCCGTGCGACTCTCATGGTTAAAAAAGGTTGCATTCATGTTTGTATTGTGCATTCATGGTTCAAGACTCGTTTTGAAACCGAATTATGGAAGATTACTGAAGGAGATTGGAAGAAGATGGAAAGTTATAGTGTAGATCCGGGTAATATGTTACATATGAAGCCATTGCATATGAGGAGGAATGGAAATTTGTTGATGCTCGGCTACAAATATGCTGGAGGTACTTATGGCTGCGAAGGTTTTCTTTATAATGTAGATTTGAAAAAGAAGCATAGCGAAGGTAAAGGAAAAGACAATGAGACGCTGTGTGGCGACATGGACACGGAAATATCTCAGGTAGTGAGATACACTGAGACATTCGTGTCTCCGAATCAATATATCCAGTAGCCTGATTATCGACTGGTTCTACTTTTCTTCAATTCAGGGGTAATTAATGATGCTATCATTGTGTAATCTTCTTTAGACTACATAAACAATCAACATTAAGATTCAGGTTGATTATTTTATTTTATAAGATCTTGCCTTTTTTTTTTTTTTTTTTTTTTTTTTTTGTTTTCTCTTTTTTACCATTTTTCTAGTTTAATTTTTAATATTTAATCCAACAGAAAATAAAAACAAGTTATTTGTGACCACTTTGGGCAGGTGCAATACTATCATACATTTACAATAAAATCACTATTCTAAAGGAGTACGCCTTATGGTCTATGCAAAATGTCATTTATGAAAGCCAAAATATTAATCATACATTAGTACAGATAGTTTGCTTCATAATTTATTTGGTTACGAGAATACAAGATTTTCAAGGGATCATACCCTATGTAGATTATCCTTTATGAAAGCCAAAACAGTAGATACTAATTCCTCTCGGTGTTTGTTGTAGCAATGGTCAGCACCTTCAACGATGTGTAATTTATGGTTGGGTATGATCTTGGCAAACTCCAGGCCATCTTCAACTGGAATGATTTCATCTTCTGATCCATGAATTGTTAACACCTTGCAATCTTGGTCAATGTTGAGTCCCGCTTCGTGCATGTTTATGTTCAAGCGTTCCAATAAACTTTCTTCAGTCACACGAAACGACACTTCTCCTATATAAGCAGAATAATAGTTGTAACTCAACATAAAGTCGCATGTTGTGTAACATTGGAGATGGCATGATAGGCAAGTCGGGTGGATTGGGTAACCAGTTGAAACATGTTTTGTTTTCTAGTGCAGGTCGACATACAAACACCTTTTTGTCCGCTTAAAAAAAGTTAAAGATGATTCGCACACATCAGTGTACAAGGTTCTAAGCACTGAAGATACACTATATGTCACTTTCAACCTGTTTAACCCGTCCGACCCATTTGACCCAATTCATTTTTTGCTAAACTTATTAATTTGACCCATTGATACGCTTGGGATATAAAATAACCGACATCGACTCATTCATAGATAAATAGTTAATTGCCACCTCTGACAATGCATGAAGGTTAACCTGTTTTCGATTTGATGTCAATAAAGCCGTCTTTTTTTGCTCTTTCCCGATAGTCTTTTCCCAAACGCTCCTCAATGCCCCTATCCATCTTATACCGACCAGACACGTTGACAACTGTTGGTATATCATGATGTAAAGATGAGTATAAGACAACCACATTACCACCTGCAAAAAGATATTACTGTATGATGTATGATGCACATAAAACACAAAGCTTGTTTGACCTCAAGAAGTCAAAGCATTCATATTAGAATTCAAACGGGAGAAAATGTTGCAAAATGGGATACCTTTACTGTGTCCAAGAATTGCACTTATAACACGATTTGCAGCAGTGAAGTGTTGGACAACTGCATGCAAATCACTGACCTCCTTACGATAGTTACCAAATTCAAATGTGCCTTCACTTTCCCTGAAAATCAGCAGTTGCTTAGTATACAAACTAGAAAGAAGATAACGATTAACTCATTTTTTCAAAGATGACACAAAACCCACATCGTAATACTGGAATATTTTGTTGTGCAGATGTAAAAATAGAAACTTGTTATTATGCTGCATGCCCATACTAAATCGGAATGGTATGGACTTACCCGTTCCCTGAAAAGTCAAAGCGAAAGGCACTGATCCCCTGATTTTCCAAAGCAACCGCAAGTTCCACAATCATACTATATTCCTGGAGACAATAATGCATTCACTATGAACCATCCCAAGAATCAAAGCAAAATTATCGGTTTTAGACCCAAGTTTCAACTTTGAGCAGTAAGTTTGTTGTCTTCTTGTTATTGCGATGTTTGTGTCATGAAACAAAACTTTTTGAAAAACGAATTATATACCTTTGTACCTTGGAAGCCATGGCACAAGATTACAATCTCTTTGGAGCCTGTTTCATGTAATAAACCCACAAGTTTCTCACCACTTTTGTTTTGTATGATTATTTTCTGCTGTTCAGTCCCTGAAACAATGCAAGATACACAATTTCAATTATCTTAGATGAAAATTCACAAATGTTATAGTATAAAAATGAAGTCAATGAACTTTCACTTTGGAAATAAGTAATACGGATTGGGTGTTTTTCATTGTGTTTTGAGAGTCATTGTGTAATATAGAATAATCACTTGTAACGGGCGGCTGGATATAGTGTTTGGATGTGCTTTTAATGCTTAAGGATCTGAAAACCAGATAATCAGTGTTTTAGTGTTTGAAAAATCCTGATAATTTAAGGACTTATATGTCAATGGCCCTTAAGTAGCCAGAGAATCAGAGCACATTTGGTCAGAACAATGGTCAACTGATATCTCGAGTCAATTCCATTACACCCTTACATTAGAAACTTATTATCTACCATATGAAAAAGCAATAACCATTTACTCACTTAGCGCAATGGTAAACAACCCCTAAATCCCTCACCCTATAAATTTCCAGAAGCAAGTTGGTTTTTATCCTTCAATTTCCTAGCGCAACGGTTTGGCTTCTAAATTCTAATGTCAAATGGGCTCATAGGGAGTGTTTGGGATTCCTTATTATAAACTGCTTATTCCTTCTAATATAAGCAGATAAACAGTTTTCAATATTGCTATTGCTTGCCTACCTTTTAAACCAATAAATAAGCAGACAATTAAATAGATAAGCAATCTCAAACACCACAATAAGCACTAGACACAAAACAATTAGCTTTTAAGTTAGTTACCATAATCCATATCAAAATTTGCAAAAGAGCAAGTTGGTTATTAACTTTCTATCCTTCTATTCTAGCACATCCCATTTTCACTACTCATCAATGGTTTATAACTTCTAATGTAGCTAATAGGGAGTGTTTGGGATTCCTTATTATAAATTGCTTATTCTTTTAATATAAGCAGATAAGCAGTCTTCAATACAGTTTTCGCCATTGCTTATCTACTTTTAAACTAATCAATAAGCAGACACACAAAGAAATAAGCAATCCCAATTTTTCACTACTCATCAAGGGTTCAAGATTTCTAATGTCAAAGGGGTTAACCGGCTAACAAGGAGTGTTCGGTATTGCTTATTTTAAGGGGTTGTTTGTTTAAGCTTATATGTGGCTTATGAGCTTATTTGTGCTTCGGCTTATGCTTCATAAGCCTCAATTTTCCGGCTTATTGTGAGACTTATGGCTTATGGGCTTATATAAGCTTATTATATCATAATAAACTTATATAAGCCCACAAGTCTCAAAATAAGCCGGAAAATTATGAAATATAAGCCAAAATCAAATAAGCTCATAAGGTCACATATAAGCATAAACAAACACCCCCTAAAGTGCTCGTCTGGTTCGAAAACAGGAAGATACCAACTAAAGCGTAAGTTGAAGTGCTCAAGTTAACAACAACAAAAATATCTTATTAAAAAAACATAAATTTACCAAAACATAAATTCAATCCAAGAAATCAAAAGGGTTAGTACATATGATCAAATCTTATAATGGGTCAATCTTGAAATCACAAAATATCCCAAAAAGCATCAAACTTTATTAAAAAAACTGAAATGGGTATAAATAAAGATCGCCGGAAAATGGACCTGGGTTTTGCTGGTGGTTTCCGGCGGCGGCGGTGGTGGAGTCTCCGGTGGCCATTTTCAGATGAAAGTGTGTTATGCTGCTGAGAGTGTGTATTGATGATGGTTTAAGTGATGAGTTTGATAAAGTAGGGGGTTTTGTGATATTAATGGAAGTAGAGGGTAAAATATGAAACTTATGAATCAATGTCAACATTTTTTAGTTGAAGGGGTATGATATGAATGAAGAAGATTTATTTAGATAATTTTTGTAAAATGTGACTAGAAGATGAATGTACTTTATCTCGAGCTTACAAAAGCTTGAATAGAAGCTATTAGGCTATGCACAACCCCCCTAAATACTCGGTCGGTCGCTTGGGTTGGAAATATCCGACCGACATCAAAGTCGGTCGTCTGGGTTGGAGGATATCGATCGCTTGTATTGAAAATGCATCATCGGTCTCTCAAACGACCAAGTTTTAAACTTATATATATATATATATATATATATATATATATATATATATATATATATATATATATTATATATATATATATATATATATATATAGCGGCGGAATCAGGAGCTCGGTTCAGGGGTAGCGAAATACGAAAATTTGTTTAGGGGTAGCGAAAATTTGTTTCAGGGGTAGCGAAATAGCCAAAAAATGGCTAAAAAATTGTCAAAAATTGCCAAAAATCGCCAAAAATTCCACTACCGGGTAAAAGTTCAGGGGTAGCGACCGCTACCCCTGGCTTACATGTAGTTCCGCCAATGTATATATATATATATATATATATATCGTGTGTGTGTTTTGCAGATATGTATGTTTCCAAATGCAGCGAAGAAGATGGTTCATTGTGTTTGACTATATTTTGTGTAGCAAGTAGCAACCACGTGATGTTTGTTTGTTCTTATTTACTTGTATTTTTTTATTTGCTTGTATGCTTTTAAACAACATCAATTAAGTTTGCATATTTTTATTTGAGCAAATTGCATTTTTGGTTCCTAAGGTTTGGCCAAATTGCAGGTTTGGTCCTTATCCTTTCGAAAGTGCAAGGATGGTCCCCATTTTGAAGTTTCAGCTGCATGTTTGGTCCCTGACCTCCGTCAAATACACAAATACCCCTGTCATTTTCTTTTTTTATATTCCTTTTCAGTTTTTAACACAAATGGTCCTTGTGTTGCGCAAGGCTTTACAAATTTAGTCCTTTTTTTCACAAATGGTCCTTCTTACACAAAATCGTCCTTGTGTTGCGCAAGGCTTACACAAATGGTCCTTGAGTCCGTTTTTCTTCCGTTTTTTACGTTTTCGTCCGTTTTTCTTACGTTTTTTATATTTTGGTCCATTTTTATCCCTTTTTGTCCATTTTTCTTACGTTTTTGTCCGTTTTTCTTACGTTTTTTACGTTTTCGTCCGTTATTCTTACGTTTTTTCCGTTTTCATATGTTTTTGTCCGTTTTTCTTACGTTTTTTCCGTTTTTATATGTTTTTGTCCGTTTTTTACGTTTTCGTCCGTTATTCTTACGTCTTTTCCGTTTTCATACGTTTTTGTTCGTTTTTCTAACATTTTTTCCGTTTTTATCCGTTTTTCTTACGTTTTTGTCCCTTTTTTCCATTTTTATCCGTTTTTCTTACGTTTTTGTCTGTTTTTCTTACGTTTTTTACTTTTTCGTCCGTTATTCTTACGTTTTTTTTGTTTTCATACGTTTTTGCCCGTTTTTCTTAAGTTTTTTCCGTTTTTGTCCGTTTTTATCCGTTTTTCTTACGTTTTTGTCCCTTTTTTTCCGTTTTTATCCGTTTTTGTTCCTTTTCCTTACGTTTTTGTACGTTTTTTTCCGTTTTCTTTTTTTTTGTCCGAATTTTTTATCTAGTCCGAATTTTTTGTCCCATTTTTTTGAAAAATTTTTTTTAAAAAAATAAATAAAATTAAAAAAAGGACCCAAAAAAAATCAAAATTTTGTCCGAATTTTTTGTCCGATTTTTTTTTCTTTTTTGTCCGAATTTTTTTAAAAAAATAAAAAAATAATAAAAAAAGTTCAAAATTTTTGTCCGATTTTTTTTTGTCCGAATTTAAAAAAATATATAAAAAAATAAAAAAAAATCAAAATTCGGACAAAAATTTTGAACTTTTTTTATTTTTTTTATTTTTTAAAAAATTCGGACAAAAAAGAAAAAAAAAATCGGACAAAAAATTCGGACAAAAATTTTGATTTTTTTTTAATTTTTTAATTTTATTTAGTTATTTTTTTTATTTGGTCAAAAAAATCGGACAAAAACATATGAAAACGGAAAAAAAATTAAGAATAATGGACGAAAACGTAAAAAACGTAAGAAAAACGGACAAAAACGTATGAAAAACGGACAAAAAATGGATAAAAAAGGGAAAAAAAGGGACAAAAACGTAAGTAAAACGGATAAAAACGGAAAAAAAGGTAAGAAAAAACGGACAAAAACGTATGAAAACGGAAAAAAACGTAAGAATAACGGACGAAAACGTAAAAAACATAAGAAAAACAGACAAAAACGTAAGAAAAACGGATAAAAACGGGGAAAAAAAAGGACAAAACGTAAGAAAAACGGATAAAAACGGTAAAAACGTTAGAAAAACGAACAAAAACGTAAGAAAAAACGGACAAAAACGGATAAAAAAAGGACAAAAACGGAAAAAAAAAAGCAAGAAAAACGGACAAAAACATATGAAAACGGAAAAAAAAGTAAGAATAACGGACGAAAACGTAAAAAACGTAAGAAAAACGGAAAAAAACGTAAGAGAAATGGACAAAAACGGATTAAAACGGAGCAAAACGGAAAAAAAACGTAAGAAAAACGGACGAAAACGTAAAAAACGGAAGAAAAAAGGACTCAAGGACCATTTGTGTAAGCCTTGCGCAACACAAGGACGATTTTGTGTAAGAAGGATCATTTGTGGAAAAAAAATGACTAAATTTGTAAAGCCTTGCGCAACACAAGGACCATTTGTGTTAAAAACTGAAAAGGAATATAAAAAAAGAAAATGACAGGGGTATTTGTGTCATTTGACGGAGGCCAGGGACCAAACATGCAGCTGAAACTTCAAAATGAGGACCATCCTTGCACTTTCGAAAGGATAAGGACCAAACCTGCAATTTGGCCAAACCTTAGGGACCAAAAATGCAATTTACTCTTTTTATTTTCTCATTTTATTAAGAGTTAACTTCAAAAATCGTCCCTGTGGTTTACCGGGTTATTTGGATTTGGTCCTTAAAGAAAAATATTTCCGGATATCGTCCCTGTGGTTGACGACCCATACAGATCTGGTCCCTTGACCAATAGATCCGTCAGTTGACCGTTAAGTTCAAGTTAACTTCAAGGGCATATTCGTCTTTTCAGTCCATGGAAGAGTTAAGATTAATATATTTCCCCAAACCAACCAAACAAACAAACACCACCAAACCCTAACCCTAACCCTAACCCCAAATCAACAACATCACCAGCAAATCACACCACCAAACCATAACCCCAATTCAACATCACCTGCAAATCAATAATCACATTCGCAAACCCAAATCTCAAATCCATCCATTCCATCATTTCCATCAATTCCCAAACCCAAATCAACAAATCCATCAATTCCATTTTTTTGTTATAAACCCATTACAAAATCTTGCAAATCTTGATCTAGGTTAGTTTCTAATACAGATAACAAGAAATCCTAAATTAACATCAGCTAGAAGAAACTCATTGTAAACAGCATAAGAACCCAGAAGAGCTGATAAATATCAATCAGCACCAAAGGCCAGCAAAGTTATATAAAGTGAGCAAAAACACCAAGCTAAAACTACAAAACCGTTTACATGATTGTCATAAAACAAATCAAAACAAAACCATACCATGATAAACATATCCGGAATCTCCAACGCCACATTAATCAGAAACTTTTTGTTCACTAGACACCTCACCACACATAAAGCATCATGCAAACTCCTTTCTGCCTCATCAAGAACCAACTGATTCGAACCGCGAACAAGCACATTTGTTGTCCTACCCATATCCTTAATCCCAGTAATCTTAACAATCTTCCCATCTCCACAAGAAACCTCTTCTACCATATCCGCAAACCCAAGTTTTTCAGCACGGAAATGCTCAATGTTCGCAATTGGCAAGCAATTCAATGTCTTGGTGATAAACTCAATATCATCACGCTCAACATCCTTGATAACCAAAATCTTCGACAAGTCAGTAACCGCATCCCTCAGAATACTTTTCTGAATCAGCAACACATTACAACCAGTGGACTTTATTTTCTTAATCATGCTCAAAATATAATTCCTCTCTTCCTTCAAAATCCTATCCATTTGCGTATAATCTGACACAACAATCGACTGTTCAATATCTGTTTTTGCGTATAATCTGACATCACAACCAGTGGACTTTACCAGTTTCATTACACCAGCAAAACAGCCACACTTAAACAACACAAAAGATAGATCTTGAGAGCGCAACGAGGTAACCCAGCAAAATTAAGGCCACCACACTCCACAACCCAATCAAGATCTGATTAACGTGAACCCAATAATCAAGGATTGATGAGGGAAACGTTTATAATAGGAAGAATTTAATCAGATTGGGATGGGAAGGATCGTTTTAATAGAATCAAACCGACATGAATAATTGACCCTTAAACAGGAATACGAACAAATAGAGACAAATATGCCGGAACCCTAAAGAAACGCTCCACAAAGATTGAGAATTAAGAATAGTTAGGGTTATGACACATCACAGCCGGCCACCTCTTAGAAACACATCCCAATAATCTCCTATAGAGAGAGAAACACATCACAGCCGACATACTAATGAAAACGAATCAAAGGTCATTTTAGAAGTAGAGAGACGATTCAATGGGATGTTTTGGCCAGAAAAAGGATGAAGAGGTGGCGGCTGTAATCTCCTATAGAGAGAGAGAATAGGGTTTGTGATGGTTAAGGTGGGTTGTCAGTCATATTGACAAACTAGATGAGATCCGGTCTTTAAGTGAGGGTATATTCGTCTTTTGAGTCATTTACTAATGGTCAATTGACGGTTGACCTGGTCAAGGGACCAGATCCGTATGGGTCGTCAACCACAGGGACGATATCCGGAAATTTTTTTCTTTAGGGACCAAATCTAAATAACCCGGTAAACCACAGGGACGATTTTTGAAGTTAACTCTTTTATTAAAGAAAAATACACTAAAACAACCACAATAAAGTTAATTTTTTTACTCATATTTTTGTTTCTTATTTTGTTTTTTATTTATATTTTTTATGTAATTTTTATTTTTATTTGAATGAATAAAAAATTAGTTGGGTTTGAAAAAATGAAAAAAAAATCGTGGGCTCAAAATTTGTAGTTTTATTTTCATTAACGTATCGTAGTTTGTTAATCTTTAATTTATGTAATGTTTTTATTTTTAATGAATTTTAAGCTTTTTTTTTAAATGTTTGATTAGGAAAAAAAACGGTAATCGACTGTGGCACTTTGGTCGCTTCTGGTCGCCGGAGAGAGAAAGCTGACGTGGCAGCAGGTGACCCAGGTCGTTTGGGTCAACGACTGTGTCCAGCCTTATAGTCTTTAACTTTTTATTTTCAAATATGTTTGACAAAATAAATAGAGTTGCAGCATATAATTATAAAATCTCAAAAAGTGACACATAATTTAATTGCCAATATAAATGCGTATAAATCGGTGTATTTTAAAAGTTCGTGTGACAAACAAAGTTTATTTTTCAAGAGCTAGGCCATGTTTGGCATAAGGGTTTTGGGGGCTTATCGGGGTTTGGGTTTTTAAAATAAGTCGGCTTATAAAATAAGTTTAATTTGTCACACAGACTTATGGATGCTTATGGCTTATAAAATAAGTCATAAGCCTCTATAAGCTCAAGCCTATAGAAAGAGGCTTATAGGGGATTATGACTAGTTAAATTACTTAAATACCCTTTAAAATATAATGAATTATCACGTAAAAGTTGAAAATATATGTGAATTTGATTTGATGTATTTTTATGCGATTTTACATTAATAAGCTTTAGCTCAAGCTAATTCACCAAACAGCTTTATAAAAATATAAGCCCCAACCCCAGCTCCAACCCATTGCGCCAAACATACCCTTAGTGTATTTTAAAAGATCAAGTTCATATAAGCTCTCATAAAGGTTGCGCCAATCACACGGATCATAATGATTCACTATGTGGTGTTTTATCTGGATAAATTATGACAATGTGATGCATGACCATAAGAACATCATCAATAACTCAGTACATTTGTTCACAAAATGATGTAATAGTAGTGGTTTATGTGGTACAAGTTCATGAGATTAATAGATTATACTCCATCAAACATATATAATTTATCCATGGATTCATTAATTCATCCATCAATGCAAATATTTTGCTTTATTATTTATCTAGTTGATTCAAAGAGCACAACATGGTTCTTCAAAGAATCACACCATATGCATATTGTCCATTATGAAAGCCAAAACAGTTGAAGCTAACTTGTCTCGGTGTTTGTCGTAGCCATGGTTAGCCCCTTCAATGATTTGTAATTTATGGTTTGGTATGATCTTGGCAAACTCCAAAGCATCTTCAACTGGAATGACTTCATCTTCTGATCCATGGACAGTCAACACCTTGCAATCTTTGTCAATTTTAAGTCCTGCTTCATGCATGTTCGTGTTCAGACGTTCCAATATACTTTCCTCTGTTTCAGGAAACAACACTTTTCCTGTATAAAACAGAAATATAGTTGTAATTCTGCATGAGTCACCCATGGCGTGCATCCTAGTAAATGGTTAACCTGTTTTGGATTTGTCATCAATATAACCATCTCGTTTCGCTCTTTCCAAATAGTCTTTCTTAGTCGTTCCTCGATGAGCCTATCCATCTTATAACGACCACACACGTTGACAACTATTGGGATATCATGATGTACAGATGCATATAAGACCACCGCATTGCCACCTACAGAATAAGAAAAGATTAGCTTTAGGTCCACTCTATCGGCCTTAAACTCAAATGTATGCGCGTATTCAAGAAAATTCAACAATATGATCGAGTTTCCAATAGTCAACTAGCTAGCTAAAGTAGCGTACCTTTACTATGTCCAAGAATTGCAATTATAACACGATTTGCTGCAGTGAAGTGTTACCAAATTGGAATGAGCCTTCACTTTCTCTGAAAAACAGAAATTGCTTATAATCGTATGGATTTATCAGATAAAATATACACTTTGACTTGAGAGTTTAAATGTTACCATTCCATCACAAAGTGGATAATAAAGTTAGCCCGATGTAACTCCAACGCTTTTCTTTCAATTTCAGCCAGACATATCACCCACCCGGCTTGTACATATTATCAACTTCTCCATCATTATATAATATTGATTCAAGTAAGTGCTACTTGTTTGGCTATGCCTGCCACATTTTCCACATCGATGTAGCCGTTGATATTTTTATAATGTGTAACATTCTGAGGTTATAAAAGTTTTTTAATATAATTTCAAAGTTATATCTTTCTATTCTACGAGGTAAAGAATGTGGGTCTCAAGATTCAAAATAGAAATGAAAGAAATATATTTTTGAGTTTATGTGTGACATTCTGATATTTTTTATAATGTGTGACATTCTGATATTTTTATAATTTAATATAATTGAATATATTTTTATAATGTGTGACATTATGATATTTTCATAATGTGTGATATTTTTATAATGTGTGACATTCTGAGGTATCAAATATTTAGAAATAGACCTGAAATATACCATGAGCTTTAGGAAGTTGTACATTAGGCTTATAATATTTTTGGGAAATGAATAATAGTACAATACAATATGTGTTAAAGTAGGGAGTTTTGTGACATTAGTTAAAGTGAAGGGTGATGAATGAAAATAAGAGATCCTGTCTCTATTTTGTCTTAATTTCAAATAAAAAAAATATTTTGGTAAAAAATCCCATTACACAAAGACACTTGCTTTTCTTTCATTTCATTTCACACACACTAATTACACCATCAAAAACACACACAAACACAATTAGAATCAGCCGTCACTTTCAATGATCTGATCTTGTTCAGTTTCAAGAATTGCATTCGAGCAACGTTTACTTGTGGGTCATTTGTGTTTGCACACCAGATGTTTGATAAAATGTCTCAGTCAATTTTTATGATTAGGCTATGCCATTGATTGTTATTAGTGTTTAGTTATTTGAATTTTGGGCTTTTTTTAAAGATTATTAAGTGTTAGTTAGTTAGTTGAATTTTGGAACCTTAAACCAAACCAAACGTAAGCTCGAAAAAACAACATGGGGGAGGAAGTGTTAGACTTAGTTATACCTTATATACACAATTTTGAGGACCGAAACTCTGTTTCTTTAGTTTCTCGTACTTCTTATCAGATTGATGGCATTACGCGTAAGCACGTAACTGTCCACACATTTTACTACCCAAACCCTGCCTCTTTAAGTAAAAGATTCCCTTTCATCGAGGCGTTAGCACTTAAAGGTCCCCATCTGATTTTGATGATACAAATGATTATGGTCTGCGAATCACCCCATGGATCCAACAATTAGCTCTCGAGTTTAGGTGTTTGAAAGAACTTCATATCCGTGGTCTGGATGTTCATGATGAAGATCTCGAGAAATTGGCGAGAACACGTGGTAAGGATTTAAGGAGTTTGAAGATTAAGAAGTGTACAGGGTTTTCGACAGATGGATTAAGGCATGTCTCTAACTATTGTAACCAATTGAGAACTTTATGTTTGGTATATTCTTATTTTGTTAATGTGAAGGACGCCACTTGGTTACATCAATTGGCATTGAATAGCACGGTTTTGGAAAAGTTACATGTTACGTCTACGGATATTTCTTATTATGCAGAAGATCTTACACTTCTTGCAAAAAACTGTTGTAACTCTTTAATATCGTTAAAGATTGGAGCGTGTTGTCTAAGTAAACTAGGAGATGCCTTTAGATATGCTGTTAGGTTGGAACATTTTGGTGGATATAATTGGGATGAGGAGAGTGAGCTTGTTGGTTTCCAGTTTCCGCCAAATACGCGTTCATTAAGTATAACGGATTTGCCATTAACTCGATGTTTAACTAGACTCCCTTTTCTGAATCATATAAAAAAATTGAAACTTGCATCAGATTTGGTTGATGAAGATTTGGATGATGAGTGCCTGTGTTTGTTGTTTAAGAGGTGCCCCAATTTGGAAGTCCTATATACCAAGGATGCATGTGGAGACAGGGGATTGCAAGTTATTGGTAAGTTCTGCAAGAAATTGCGCAAACTTACCCATAATGGGCTTGTGACTCACCTGGGATTGATTGCTCTGGCAAAAGGATGTACTAAATTGGAGTGTTTAAAGGTTAGAATCAGAGATATTTCAAATGAAGCTCTCGAGTGTGTAGGAACTCATTTAAAGAATCTGCGTGATTTCCGTATATGGCTGGGTAAAAAAGGCGGTATATCAGATCTACCGCTAGACAATGGAGTTAGAGCTATGCTAATGGGTTGCAACAAACTCGAAAGGCTAGGTATGAGTCTCTGGCATGAAGGATTGACGGATGTGGGTTTGGAATATATCGGGAAGTATGGTGCTAATTTGAGGTCTCTATCTCTTACTTATATAGGAGCTTCTAATACAGGACTTGTGAAGTTATCAGAAGGGTGCCCAAAATTAAGAAAGCTAAAACTGAGAGGTTGTCCCTTTAGCGAGCAATTTGTTACCGGTTGTGTGTTTAATATGCCTTCTCTAAGGTATGTTTGTCTTCACAGTGGTGATCGTACTGTTTTGGCTCTCATTCGTCCAGAGTTTCAACTCTGAAACATTGGTATGTATGTTCTTCGTCATTTACTTGCAAATTGTTATTTTCCTATTAATAATAACAGTGTCTTACTTTGGGAGTTTTTGAAGTCTTGGAATATCATGATTGTGAAATTCTATCAATCACATGCTTTCTATCATCTCATTAGCACGAGTTTTTCTATTAGACCAAATAAGGGTTTCTGTATATCTCATGTGGCTAAACACAGCCAGATTGAAAGCATGTATAAAGGATTGCACCATCCTATTTTTCCTATTTTTTAATACTCCTACCGACTTGGGACCAAATCTTGCCGCCGAGAGGTGACAAATGGCCGATGCATAAAGACAATTAATTAAAAAGTGGATAATGTTTATGTAATTGATTCCAAATATTAATGAAGATGGCCTCAAAATTTCAAAACTGCACTTCATTTTATAATATATTAGTCTGAACTCATGTAACTGTCTATTTGGGTCAAGGTATAACTATTTTCAAAAACTTTTACAGTAACCGCCAAAATATGCAGACTCATGTATTTCTTAATTTCTTCTCTTTCAAAGGATCTTGTGTGCCATGGAACAATTACAGGAAATGTACACTACTTGAGCATAGTTGTAGCACCATACTCGCTGTAGGTTGTGACTTGTAAAATTTTAACTCATTTAGCATTGTATGTCATGCACCTCCTGTTTCGTTTGCATTGATGTGCTTGTTGAGTAGGTATGCACTACCATTATTATGGGTATGCAGCATAATCACTTCATGTGTGCATTCTGTCACACATTTTATTTACATTGCAACATATGAATGCATGATGGGATCAAAAAAGAGTTCTTAAATGTATTATTAGATATTCATCGTTTATATGGCAACACAGAGAGATACACAAGGGCTTATATGTTGATCTAACCACTTTGACGTGTGCTGAAAAAACCTACCCATTTTGACCCAGCAATAATATAAGAAGTTTGTGAGTGTTTTTAAGAGGTTTAGAAATTATGCCAAGACCCTTGAGACAATATAGTCAATGGTTCTGCACTTCACTCCAATGAAAAGTGCCTTCGACTTCTACAAGTATAATTTAGTAATTACATGCTATAGGTTCCCGTTTGATGAAATTACATTTCTTAGAAAGTTTGGTGTTCAAGACAATAACATGATCCTTATGGTAAACAGTATCTAGTGAGTCTTTTAATGTTGATTTTAACACGTCTTTATGGTAGATATTACATGTTCGTTCATTGAATGTAAATGGTCTACACAATATAAGTCAAACAGTATGATTTGCATAATCATGTTGTAAAGTTTTAGTCTTTAGGACTTGGTTAATCTTGTTGCGTTTTCAAGTCTCAAATAATCAAGTTTTCGAGTTGTTGTGTTTGGTATAGTGAGACCGGTTCTTATACATGCAAAACCTAAGATAATCTGACTTTGCCAAACACTCGAACTTATATTATATAACCAGGTTTGACTTTTGTTGGGAATGCAATTTTAAAATGTAACTAAGCTTTAGTTATATGAGAATTGAGCTTCTAACTTAATTATATGTGATAACTCAATCCATTTAACTTTACACTTTGTCTCATTTGGTGCAACATGGTCTATATATGTTTAGAAAGTTAATGATCATTTAGAAACTACTAATCATAACTTTGATGAGTGTTATAATCTCATTAGTTCATTTGTGTGTTTATTGTTGCTTCTGTTGTTTGGCTATTATTGTTGCTGCATTGAAGATGATTTGACTAAAGATACATAGATTAAAGAATCTGCTTTAATATAAAATCGCATTTAGTAACTTATTTGTTTTCAAAATCGCATCAAAGTTGAGATTCAACAGTTTTGAGTTAGTTGTTTTGTCGACCCAAGCGACCAAGTCAATATAAAATCACAAGTTTTATTTTTTACGAGTTTACTGTTATACCATATAAGGGGTTTCTGTATAAATGATGCACCATCCCATTTTAGAATATTCCTGGCAACTTGGGACTAAATCCTCCGGCCGAGAGGTGATAAATGGCCTATGCATACAGACAATGAAAGTGGATAAAGTTTATGTAAATAATTCCAAATATTAACGAAGATGGCCTTAAAATTTTAGAACTGCACTTCTTTTCATGATATATAAGTCTGGACTCGTGTAACTGCCCCTGTGGAGGTCTAGGTACGACTTTTTTCAACAACTTACAGTAGGCGAGAACATACAAACTTGGCCTTCATTCCCGTTCAAAGATTTATGTGTGCTGGCATGGAATAACTACAGGAAATGTGCACTGGTTGAGCATATAGTTGTAGCACCATACTGATGGTGATCGCATAGTTATCCACACTTAAAGTGCAATGGATATACAATATATATGGAAACCGAAAGCTAATTAAATTAGATAGATGACACGGGAAAGTATTTTCTGAAATTACTAGTAAACGTAGATGACAGATATGAGTTGTGTACATGCCAAGGCAGCTCGTGAATTTGTTAATCTTAATAATTGAGAGAGAAATTTGTCAGCTTTTAAATGTCAATTAAATTATATGTTTCCACCTTTCTTACTATCGCCCTCTAATTTGTTAATCTTTATTGACTTATATAGGAAGGAGCAAGTCGAAACGAAAGTCTCCAATAAGTGACGAAATTTAGAAAGGAAGGTAGAAGATGTAGTTGCTTGAAGAGGAAATGACTAATATGAAGAGTAAGCACAAGATATAAGAAATTGAGATGATAAACATGTTTAAACTCAAAATTAGCATCTGGAATAACTTGTTTGTCCAGACTGATATTAGCTTATTTTGCTATAGGTTGTAGTAAAACTTGTATGTCATGCACCTCTTGTTTCGTTGGTGGTTATCCAGATGAACATGCAGAAATATTTGAATTAGTGTAGTGCTTGTTGAGTCGGTATGCAGCATAATCACTTCATGTGTGCATTCAGTCACTCGTTTGATTTACTCCGCAACATATTAATGCATGATGGGATCAAAAAAGAATTTTAAGATGTATTATAAGATATTCATCATTTATATGGTACAAGAAGAGATACGCAAGTGTTTATGTCAATCTAACCCACTTTGACGTGTGCTGAAAAAACCTACCCATTTTGACCCAGCAAGAAAGGTGGAAACATAAGAAAATAGTCTGGCTGCAGAAGGAGAGTTGGATTTTTTTCAATAATACAAGTTCATGGATATTTGGATACCAATTTTCATATTTTTTGTATGATTTCAATAATCAAAATATGAATCATAAAATCATTAAATAACTTTATATATGATCAGGTAATTTTAAATGTACCATCAAAAATCAAGTTTCGCACAATGTCATACAACTTCAGGATTTTGAATGTTCTATACAAAAATGAATCTAGCATCTAGGGTCCGAATTCCCCGCTAATGTATATCACTAAAACACATAATTTGTTGAGCAAAGGCCCGAAATGGAGCTACTTCATTTCCCTTCATGAAGTATTATCTTGGTTGTGATTCACATGTTCTTTTATGAAAGACAAAACAACGGAAATCAGTTCATCTTGATGCTTTGAGAATCCATGGTTGGCTCCTTTAACAACATGTAACTTGTGGTTCGGTATGATCTTTGCAAACTCTGATGCCTCTTTGACTCGGACAATTGTATCATCAGACCCGTGTACTGTCAACACACTGCAATAACAAACATAGCTTTTTAATCATATAGAATAAGAAATATTCTGCCATCACCGCATTCATAAAAGGGATACATGACGTCTTGAAATAACAACAAATGAGTCGGATGAAAAAGTAGAGTTCACATTTGACTTTTTAGGGTCAGACACATTTGACTGAAGTAATTTTATATCTTACCTGCAATCTTTGTCAATTTGCAGGCAAGCTTCATGCATATTTGTATTCAAACGTTCCATCAAGCTATCCTCAGTCACACGATATAAAAACTCTCCTACACATCGAGCATTTAATAGTTAGTTTTTGCATTTTAAGGCGCTGGGAATGAAAGTTTCAAAAACTGATCAGCAAGAATACCTGTTTTGCCTTTAACATCTATAAAACCATCTTCTTTCACTTTTTGCAAAAACCCTTTTCCCAAACGCTATTGCACACCCCCTCTGTCTTGTACCGTCCAGACACGTTAATGACACTGGGCACATCATTATAAGAGCACCACATTCCCGCCCGCAAGTTAATAATGCAAAAGAACCAGATTAGTTTACTAAAAAAACTTAAGAAACAAAAGTGAACCGCTGATGTATAGAATCATATGTCAGAATACCTTTACTATGTCCAAGGATTGCACTTGTTACACGATTAGCTTCATTGAAGTGTTGGATTACTGAATGTAATACTGAAATATGCCTTCGCTTTCCCTAAACAGAAATATATGCCAAACAACAGAGTTAATTCCTCATAACTAGGGGAGTGATAATCAGTTGTTCAAAGCTAGTAACAACTTATTTTGGATTGCAATTCAACAAGATATCTAGTGATTTGAATTTGAGTTTTCATGAAACAATTTATCAATGAGAAGTCGAACCGAGAACATTCATGATCATAAACAATTATAAATGAAATATTTGGTATAGAGCTTCATGTTGATAAAATCAATGATTAGTCAAAGAAATTAACATTAACGTTAAGGGGTGTTCGGCATTGTGTTTGAAAGTTATAAACTTATAATGTGATATGAAATAGTAATTATCGGTTTCTCAACCATAGCAAAAAAGACTGCATATCCAATAGTTAGATGTGCTTGTTTCAGTGCTTAGTACATGTTGATTATGGGGCTGTTTGGGATTGCATATCGAAACCGCTTATCCGCTAATCACTTTTTGAAATACGTCACAGCTATAAGTTGCTTGTTCAGCGTAGCTTTTTTCACACGCAAATTACACATAACCAACTTACATAAGCAATATCAGACACTATTAGAATTGCTTATCTGCCACATCAGAAAAGGGAAATGACCCCCAAATTGGGGGTTCTAGGGATTGCTATTTTGAAAGTGCTTATTTTCTTAAAACTTCTTTACAATAAACAGGCAACCTGCTTATTTTCAAGTGCATAAACACTCAGAAAAGCAATGCCAAACACCCTCATAATCAGATAACTACAATCATTCACACAAACACTAGAAACTCATTACTACGATATCTAAAATGCAATAACCATATATAACACATAAGCCTACTTTTTTTGGGTTTATTTTTTCAAAGTTTAAATAAGCTGATAAGCGCGATAAATAAGCTAATCCAAATACCCAATAAGCTGAAAAACAATCTTAAAATAAGTTATATATCCGGATATTTACACATACAGTAAATAAGTTCTATAGAAACCATTTCTTACCGGATATAGCCGGGTTTATCCGGGTCTTGGCCGGAGTTGACCGGATATAGCCGGGTCTATCCGGGTCTTGGCCGGAATGTCCGGGACTTGGACGGTTCTGGCCGGGTCTTGGGCGGAATGGCCGGTTCTTGACCGGAATAACCGGGTTTTGGCCGGATATAGCCTGAATGTCCGGGACTTGGACGGGTCTGGCCGGGTCTTGACCGGAATAACCGAGTTTTGGCCGGATATAGCCGGGTTTATTTGAGTCTTGGCCGGAGTTGACCGGATATAGCCGGGTCTTGGCCGGAATGTCCAGGACTTGGACGGGTCTTGGGCGGAATGGCCGGGTCTTGACCGGAATAACCGGGTTTTGGCCGGGTCTAGCCGGGTGTTGACCGGGTCTAGCCGGGTCTTGACCCAAACCGCGGGTAACCCTCATTTCGAGTACCGCCTGTCCGGTTACCCGCCTAGTACGGTTGGTTGCGGGTAGTAAAAACCAGGGCTTTGTTAAGAATGGTTGGAAACTGCTTTTAGCCATTTGGGCTTTGCTCAAAATGGTTTGAGATGAAATTTTTGATTGATAGAGTGGGGAGTTTGGTTGTGATGAGAAAGATGAAGGGGCTAAATGATAATTGTTTAAAGTTTGCTTCTTCTTTTTTTTTTTTTTTTTTTTTTAATTTATTATTATTATTATTATTATTATTATTTTTTTTAATTTTTTATTATTATTATTATTATTATTATTATTATTATTATTTTATTATTATTATTATTATTATTATTATTATTATTATTATTATAGGGTGTAGTTTTAGATAAGAGCAATGTTAGCTCCAAAAAAATTTATAAAACAAGATCCACATAAAGCTAATAAACCTTTGACTGAAATTAGCCTATGATCCATACTACTCTTTCTTGTTCTTAATATGTATATGTGAGTCATCATTGTGTTCTAGTGTGTTGTGTGATAAAGAGGAAAGCTCTCGGTGTTCATTCATAGTGAAGATCGAGGTATTACAAGTGGTATACATAGAGCCTAGCTTCAAGGTAGGACTTTGCTAGTTCTTGTGTTCGATTTGTGTTGAAAGAACACATATTTGTTGCGTTGTGTTTCAGCATAACGTGGACATTTGTGTGTTTGTTGCTACTGTACGCAAGATCTAAGATCAAAGGAAGTGTTTTTGTGTTTGATCCTAGAGACTAAAACATCTTTTGTCATTTTTCTTTTACTAGAAAAATTACAAGTTGTGTTTTATTCCATTCGATCCTCACAAAATCAAGAAAGTTGTGTTTGTTTTAAGCAGTGTTGTAAATATCGGTCTTGGCGGCCGATATATCAGTGATATATCGCTTATCGGTGGTCGACCGATACGATATTTCACTTATCGCTCAAAAAAATCGGTTTGGTCAAAATCGGTCAAAATCGGACCTTGGCGGTCAAAATCGGACCTCTGTCGGTCAAAATCGGACCTTTGTCGACTCCACCTCCGGCGACTCCACCACAGGTAAGATATTTCTGGTAGGGACGGGGAGGATTGGATTTCCGGCGAAGTTGGAGGACCATCGGTTGTATAACCTATTCATCGAGGAAGAAAGAAATGAGATAGAAGTGGTATAAGTGTGGCTGCAAGAAATATTAGGGTTAGAGACAAGAGTGTATGTGACTGCAACTTTACTTGTTTTAGAGAAGAGTGTATTGGTGGCTGAGTATATTATGTGATTATATAGTAAGAAATATTAGGTTTAGGTTAAGTAGTTTTTGGGCTTTTATTTTATATTTTTAACATAGTTTGGGCTTTTATTGGATCTGTTTTGTAGAGTATTGTAAAGTTATTGTTTAGCATTAATGTATTTTTTATTAATAAAAAATTTAATTTTAGTTAAATGTGTGGTTATTGACTTATTTTGTTAGGATATTACGAATATTTATTCTTTTAAAAATAATTTTCTTTATAATTTATGGTCTCCGATATATCACTGATATATCACCGCCATATCGGTCTTGGCGCTTGGCGGTGGTCGACCGCCGAGCGATATTTACAACCTTGGTTTTGAGGTCACTTCGAAGTTATTGGTGTGATATTTTCAATTTTATCACTCGTACAAAGGTTGTGGTTATTTGTTCTTGGTTTGTTCTTCACTTGTTTGATCTATAAAAGTTAATAAATCTTGTATAAGAATTGTTTGGATTATTTTAGTGATAGATTTAATTATTGAAGTGGGTAAAGTAAGTGAAAAGTTGGCAGTGAAAGGACAGAGAAGTATGGGGAATTGCATGGCCTAGTAGCTAGAAGTCAAAAAGTTGGTAATAGTTGGTGAAAAAGTCGTGTTATCGCATTTGGATTGCTTCAGCGTTTTGTCGCATTTCACCTGATCTATCGCAATTGGAGACTGCCAAGGTTATCGCAGTTGAGTTCAAGTCCTTATCGCAGTTGACAACTCTGAAAATTTATCGCAATTGCAATAGCGATAGTTATCGCAATTGGCAATTTGTAGCCTTATCGCAGTTGATCTTTCCACAGTGTCATCCGAGATCCTTGGCCTCGTCAGATATCGGACAAAGAAGACTTCTAGGATATCGGACAACAAAGAGTTTTCACCAGTTTTCAGAATTTGCATTTTCAGTCCCTGTACTTTCTAGCAGCCTTTGGGAACTTCCAGATTTGGCAGTTTTGGCCCTCGTACTTCTGTGAAACTTCAAACGATCATAACTTTTGAACCGTAACTCCGTTTTCAGCGAAACACCTGTCAAAACGACCGTGAGACAGAGGAGAAGGACACGTTGAATTATTTATTCATTCAACCCAAGTTTCGAGGCCTGAAAACGCTCCAGAAAGAAGTTATTGAGTTTTTAAGTTTCCAAACCAAAATTTCCACCGTAACAAGGCTTTACAACAATAACAACCAAGTTCAACCGTCAACAACAACGTCTCCTACTTTGTTGCAAAGATCCTAAATCCACTTTATCATACATTATATTTTAAAGATGACTACACAACAAGACATTCATGCCGCAGGTTCAGAAAACCGACCTCCAATGTTAGAAAAGGGTGGTTACCTTCCATGGACGAGTCGTATGCTTCGATATATGAGATCCAAACCTAATGGACAAGGTATCCTCTTGGTTAATTCCGTAAAAGAAGGTCCATTCAAGCCTAGTAAGATTGAAGAAACAGCTGGAAACCCTACTGCAAATCCTCCCGTTGATCCAACGTACCGACCCAAAGAGGAATCGGATTACACTGAAGCAGATTGGAAGCAAATTGAAGCTGATCACTTAGCAATGCATCTAATCCAACTCGGTCTACCACAAGAAATATTATGTGCTGTAGATAGCTGTCAAACTGCCAAAGAAATGTGGGATCGAGTTAGACGTCTTTGTCATGGTACAGAAATTGGCATTCAAGACATGGAAAACAAGCTTCTGACTGAATGGGAGAAGTTCACAGCAACACCAGCTGAACAGATTGAATCTTACTACACACGGTTTTGTACTCTCATGAATGAGTTGATCAGAAACAATTTGTCGCCTAAACAAATTGTTCAAAACATCAAGTTCATCAACAACCTTCCAGAAGAATGGGGACGATATGTTACTATTGTCAACCAAACACAAGACCTTCACAAGGTGAACTATGATCAGCTTTATGATTTTCTCAAACAAAACCAAGCAGAGGCAAATGAAGTCAGAAAAGAGAAGCAAGCAAAACAACAAGATCCTCTTGCACTCATAGTCCAATCACCTACACCCGCAACAGTCAGTGCACAACCATCATCATCATCATCCACTCAGCAATTCATGCAACAACAATATATTCCACAATCACCATTCTACCCACAACAACATGTAATCCCACAACAACAATACCCGCAACACCCAGATCAACATGATCAGGATGGGTCAACTGATGCCTTGTCTCAAGCTTTTGCTTACCTATCAAAAGCATTCCAAGGACGTTACTCCACACCCACCAACAACAATCAACGAATCTCATCGAATACTCGCAACAAGCAGATTGCACAGCCGAGTTTCAACATGGGACAGCAAGGACAGATGGTTGGGGGATATGGGAATCAGCAGGGATATGCTCCAAGATTTCAGATGGGTAATCAGAATGCAGGACAGTATGTTGGTAATCAGATGGGTCAGTTTACAGGGAATCAGATGGGTAATCCTGTTGGTAATCAAAGGGTACAGAATGCTGGGAATCAGTTTGGGAATGTTGCTCAGGGAGCTGGGAATAGGAATCAGGGTAATATGATGAAGTGCTTCAACTGTCAGGGTATTGGTCACATGGCTAGGAACTGTCCAGACAAGCCGAATAAACGGGATCCAGCGTATTTGCAGAAAGCATTAATGTTGGCAAACAAGGAAACGGCTGGGCTTCAGTTGAGTGCAGAAGAGAATGACTTCATGGCTATCATGGATGCTTCAGAAGATCAAGAGGACATCGATGCAAACTGCATTTTTATGGCAAATCTCCAGGAGGCAAAGTACGACACAGACTCAGAAGCACCTCCTGCTTTTGATACTAATGCGGTTTCTGAGGTACAACCATATGCTACATGTCACAATAATAAAATATTTGATGTTTCACCTCAAAATGAACAGTATCCTGAGACTCCTAATCTCATTTATGATACATACATGGACGAACCAAGTTGTAGTAATACTAATTTGGTAACTCCAGATATGGATCCTAATGAAGAATTCGAGTCACAGCATACTGATAATGATGAGGAAACACGTGCTATGTTTGAATCATTATTGCAAAATTGTAGTGTAGAAATAGAAAAGGTCAAAAAGGTCAATCGCGATGTTAAGGCCGCGAATGAAAAATTGACCACTGAGCTTGAGAGGTATAAGGTGAATGCAAGAGCTTATGATTTTCATAACAAAAAACAGTCGGAACTTGAGGTTAGCTTAAAAGAGTCTGAGTTAAGAGAAAAACGTTTACAAATCAAATTTAACACTTTAGATGTTAATTTGAATAACCAAATCAAATCTCTAAACAAGGAAATTTCTGAACTAACCAACCAGCTTTCTAAACAAAAATCAACTTATTCCAATCTTGAAAAAGAAAAGAAGGAGTTGAATGACAGGTTTTTAAAACGTGAAAAGGATCTTCTTAAAGAGATCAATGAAAAAAAGGAAACCATTGGAAAGTTGGAAGATTTACTTGTAAAAACGGGTCATTCTGCACAAACGATTAATTTGTTAATAAATGATAAAAACCCGATTTTACATACATTAAAGAAAACGGCTATCGGTTGTGAAAACCCTTATTATCTCAAGAAAGCTCAGAGTGTACAGAATGTGTTATATGATGGTACTCTTATAAATAATAAACATGATCCTATAGAGGTTCATGATTCTGATGAAACGATTAAGCTTTCAGAAGAGAGTAGAAAGAAAATGAGACAATTGAACACAGAAATAAAACCCATTGACTATAATGAAGCAAACAAACTTGCTGGGGTTCATCTTGTTCAAAAGAAGTCACCTCTGTTTTTTCAAAAACCAGTGGTTTTCATTAAACAAAAAGCTGTTTCAAAACATCTGCCTAACATCGAACAAATGGCATCTAAAAACACTTATGATGCAAGTGCAGCTAGACTATATTTGGTTGATCTAAAACAGAGAATTGAGAAACTTCAACGTATGGTGACTTCCAAAATTAACAATAATAAGTTTGAATGGTTTCCGGGTGTTCAGGATGAACTGAAAAAGATTTTTAAAGAGGAAATTAATCCACATGTTGCTGCAATCTATGCGGTTGTTCAAAATGTGGAAAATAATCTTTTGAAAGAGTCTGCAGAATTCGTTAAGGATCACAAATCCTTAGTGAAGGAAGCAAATGAATACTTGGAACGAATAAAGGTTTTGGAACATCAAAATGACTCTCTCTTTCGAAGCTCTATCGACCGATATCATGTCTATTATTTTCCAAACATATTCTGTTGAGGATGATGAACGACTTCGAGCTGAGACTTCCGAAATTGTTGTAAAATATGAAAAGGCACTTGCCAAGATTGAAAAACAAAATGTCACATATTTTAAACAACTTGATACGAAAAAGGAAGAATGCAAGTATGACAAACTGTCGTATGAGCGTTCTTACAAACAGTTGAAAGATCAAATTGATTTTTTGAAGTCTCAGCTTGCAAGTCAAAAAGGGCAGGGTGAGGAAACTCCGGGTATTGCACCATTAACCCCCTTGCCTAGTGAGAAACAAAAAGAGAAAGCAGTTGTCAAGAACACTAATGTAATAGCACCTGGCCTTTATAGGATTAGTCCCACTACTGCGTCTACCTCTAAACCTAAAACATCTAGGGCGTTAGACAAAAGTAAGAACGATAATCCAAATGAATCTAGGAATGCTACAACATCTCAGGACAACATCATAAATTCTAATGAGTGTGCCTTACCTTCTACAGGATTAGAAAGCACCACTAGGAGCAAGCGAAAGCCTATGAGCACTATCAAGAAATCTAGAGTATCGCATGTCTCTGAAAGTGAATGCACGAAAGTAGAAGAACACCCTAGGAATTTAAAGCTTTCAAATAAGGAACAAATATCATCTGGATGTAATGAACAGACCAGTGTTTTGAATGCATGTAATGAATCTGTTTGTTTAATGCAAGAAAAATCTTTGTCTGAAAATGCTTGTGATGATATTGTTTCTAATAATGTGAATGATAAGCCTGAACAGAAAGATGTTCCTACACGAACTAGTGCTAAGACTAGATACCTTAACAGTCTCATTGCTGTATCTAGGACCGTATCTAGTACTCTATTGCCTAGGGACTATCTTAAGCTTTGTGTATGGAAACCAACAGGAAGAAAGTTTACACGTAAGAATGGCAAACAAAAAGTTGTTCCATTAGAACAAAATTAAAACCATCTTTGTGTATGTGGTTCATGTGTTACCCCTAACCCATGGAACCAAATGAAATACGGTTTCCAAATGCAAGTGTTTTCTGTTCATGGCAGGTTATCGAAATATGTCTTTGGATCGTAGACTCGGGTTGCTCCAAGCACATGACCGGGAATCTGAAGTTGCTGATCAACTTTGTATGGCAGTTCATGGGGACTGTACGGTTTGGGAATGATCACGTTGCAGCTATTCTGGGTTATGGTGATCTTCAGTTTGGGAATTACTTGATCACACGGGTCTACTATGTCGAAGGGTTGGGACACAATCTGTTCTCTGTTGGACAGTTTTGTGATGCAGATTTAGAGGTTGCTTTTAGGAGAAACACTTGCTTTGTTAGGAATTTGGTGGGGAATGATCTCTTAATTGGGAATCGTGGCACCAATCTCTATGCAATTGACATAAACCAAATGGCCTCTTCATCACCGATTTGTCTCATGACCAGGGCAGGTGAAACAAAATCCTGGTTATGGCACAGACGTTTGTCCCATCTGAACTTTGACACAATCAACAAGCTTGCCAAAGACAACATCGTCTCCGGTCTTCCTAAATTCAAATACACCAAAGAACACCTATGTCCATCATGTGAGCAAGGAAAGAGCAAAAGAGCAACATTCAAACCTAAACCCGTACCTAGTTCGGTTGATAGGTTGCATTTGTTGCATATGGACTTATGTGGCCCAATGAGAGTTCAAAGCATAAATGGGAAGAAGTATATTCTTGTAATTGTTGATGACTATTCAAGATATACATGGGTGAAGTTTTTGAGATCTAAAGATGAAGCACCAAGCACCATCATCGCCTTTCTGAAGCGGATTCAAGTTCTACTTCAAGCTCCAGTTAGGATAGTACGAACGGATAATGGCACGGAATTTGTCAATCAGGAGTTAAGAACATTCTTTGAAGAAACTGGTATTACTCACCAAACATCAGCTGTCAGAACTCCACAGCAGAATGGGGTAGTTGAAAGAAGGAATCGAACCCTTGTAGAAGTTGCTCGCACTATGCTGATCTATTCCAGTGCACCGTTATTTCTATGGGCTGATGCTGTTTCTACTGCTTGTTTTACTCAAAACCGATCCCTAATCCATCCAAGATTCAATAAAACCCCATATGAACTGATCAACAACCGAAAACCTGATATTTCTTATCTTCATGTATTTGGCGCTTTATGCTATCCAACAAATGACAGGGAAGATCTGGGAAAGTTGAAGGCTAAGGGTGATATTGGAATCTTTATTGGGTATTCTGAAAACTCGAGGGCATTCAGGGTGTATAACAGGAGAACGAAAAAGATCATGGAGACGATGAATGTGAAGTTTGATGAAATTTCACAGATGGCTTCTGAGAGACTCGCTCTAGAACCCGCGCTTAACCCGATGACTTCCGGACATATCAGTTCGGGACTCGCACCTCAAGGAGCTCAATCAATTCACCAGGAACAACCAACAACTCAAGAACTGGATAATTTCTTCGAGTTCATGTATGATGAATACTATGGTGGCGCTTCGAAAAATGCATCTAACCAACATTCCGCTGCAACCACTCAACATCAACAACCACCACCACCTCCACAAAATCAAGATGCATCCACAACATTCGAAGCTGACGCACCATCTCCCTCCACGACATCAACATCATTTACTCCTAAAACTCCATTCATTGAAATTGTTCTACCAAGAATTGATGAGCAGGAACAAAATAATGCTGTGTTAGACGAAGAAGTCTTTGAAAACCCGTTTGGAACAGAATCTGGTGAATCATCTTCCAGATTACATGAACCGACTAACACACATTTATTCAGTCCAAGGTACCCTTCAACATTACAGTGGACAAAAGACCATCCGATTGAACAGGTTATTGGTGAACCCTCAAGACCAATTCAGACGAGAAAACAACTTCATACCGATTGCGACATGTGCATCTATGTCTGCTCAGTCAGTCTCATAGAACCTAAGAACATTCGGGAAGCAATGGCAGATAATGCCTGGATTGAAGCGATGCAGGAAGAACTTCTTCAATTTCAAATCCATGACACCTGGGATTTAGTTCCAAGACCAATTGACAAACTAGTCATTGATCTTAAGTGGTTATGGAAAAACAAAAAGGATGAAGAAATGACTGTGATTCGCAACAAGGCTCGTCTGGTGGCAAAGGGATACAGACAAGAAGAAGGGATAGATTTTGAAGAGTCATTCGCACCGGTTGCAAGGCTTGAAGCTGTCAGGATTTTCTTAGCTTATGCCGCTCACAAGAACATCACGGTTTATCAGATGGACATCAAGACGGCGTTCTTGAATGGAACTCTGAAAGAAGAAGTGTATGTGAGTCAACTAGACGGTTTCGTTGACAAAGATCATCCGGAATATGTCTACAAGCTAAAGAAGGCAATCTATGGTTTGAAACAAGCCCCACGGGCGTGGTATGACGAGTTATCATCTTTCTTATTGTCGAATAATTTCATCAAAGGAACAATTGATCCAACCTTGTTTACAAGAAAATACAAAAATGACATTTTGATTGTTCAGATTTATGTGGACGACATAATATTTGGGTCCACTAATCCGACACATTCAAAACATTTTGAAAATCTCATGAAAAGCAAGTTCGAAATGTCCATGATGGGTGAATTAAAATTCTTTTTAGGCTTACAAATTCATCAATCCCCACGTGAAATTTTTCTTAATCAGGCTAAATACACAATTGAGATTTTGAAAAAACATGGAATGGACAATTGTGACTCTGTTGGTACTCCAATGGTCACTTCACCAAAAATTGGCGCTGACCTATATGGGAAACCCATGGATCCGAAGAAATATCGGAGCATGATTGGTTCTCTCATGTACCTAACTGCAAGCCGACCAGATATACATTTTGCTGTGTGTTTATTAGCACGGTTTCAGGCAAGGCCTACCGAACTTCACCTCCAAGAGGTTAAACGGATCTTTCGATACCTTCGAAGAACCATTAACATGGGACTTTGGTATCCGAAGGATTCGGAGTTTACACTAATTGCCTTTTCAGATGCCGATCATGCTGGATGCCAAGTAACAGCGAAAAGTACATCAGGCGGAGCGCAATTTGTGGGAGAAAAGCTAGTAGGCTGGTCGTCAAGAAAACAAGATTGCACTGCTTTATCAACAGCAGAGGCCGAGTATGTGTCTCTATCTGCGTGTTGTGCCCAAGTTCTATGGATGAGGACACAACTAACAGATTATGGTTTCTCTTTCAACCGCATACCTTTGTATTGCGATTCAAAAAGTGCCATAGCCATCTCGTGCAACCCAGTGCAACACTCGAAGACCAAGCATATTAGAGTCCGCTATCACTTCATAAAAGAGCACGTTGAAGAGGGTACTGTTGAATTGTTTTTCGTAAAGACAGAATACCAGCTCGCCGATCTATTTACTAAGGCCCTCCCAAAAGAGCGGTTTGAAAACTTAGTTCGTCGAATTGGAATGCGAAGCCTAACTCCCGAAGAGTTAGAAAGTCTTCTCGAATCTTATTGATTTACTTCATAAAGCTTCGCAAGTAAATATATTTTTGTAAATATTGGTAAATATTTATGTATATATTTTTGGTAAATATATATATATATATACTTTTTCAAAAACAAAAATATAAAAATAGAAAATTTCAAAAAGCCATAAAAAATATAAAACATCAAAAACCAAAAATATTCTTCTCACGACATATCTCTCGTCTAATCGATATTCTGTACGTACTTAGAAATGTCATTCAACAATGATACGGGTATTTACAGATGCTTGAGCGAGAGTTCTTTTTTATGTTTTTCTAAAACATGTCGTTTCTAAAAATTCTTCATTACGGCTTTCGTGCATTTCAGTACGAAACCCGCGCTACATTGAATGACTTCTGATTATTTCCGATCAGGACTCGCAATGTTAATGGCGAAAAGCAAAAACCTTGAGCACTTAATCAAAATGATTTCAAGAAGATTTTTTCAAAGTCTTTAAATGAATTTTGTGCTCAAGATAACTCCCTCTAACACCTTTAACTGCTTTTAAACTCAAATGTTTAATAAAATGCTCTGATTAATGGGGAGTATAAAAAAGAAAAATGTTCCATTTTTCATGCTAAAATCAGTCCGTCTCTCCACAAAAAGTTTCATTTTAATCAACTGTTTTCAAAAATACCACTTCATGCTATTTTTGAGGGGGAGATTAAGTGTTTAAATATATGGGGGAGAGAACGTGATTAAAATGTGATCTAAAAGAAGTTTTGTCGTTTGAATCTCAAAACGAGTTCTTCAAAAAGACTCAGCATGAACCCTCGAATTGACGAAACTAACTGTCCGTTATCGAAAAGACTAGTCCTGGACGGGTAATAATTTCAAGCTGGTTTACCAGTGATGCAAGCGTGTCTCGCAAAGGACTTGTCTGAGTAGAATGTACCAATTCGAGAGATGATCATTGAATATGACCGGGACGGGTAATAATTTCAAGCTAGTCTAACTAGTGATGTAAGCGTGTCTCGCGAAGATCATGTTCATTGAAAATCGATCATTTTAAATGTGCAAACTCTACCCAACATGTGCAGTTTATTTCAAAAATGCATGAGCACATGTGAAGGGGGAGTGTTTCTAAAATGTAAAACTCTCAATGTGAACAAAATATGCTTTATCACAAACATGTTGAGAGATTTTCACAAGGTTTAATGGTATGTGATCGATAATCTAGGATAATCATGGAGTAATAAGGTGATTATTGTTAGGTTATGTCCAATGATCCGCCAGAACCGGAGGGATCTACCCAAGGACTATTCCAATAGCTTAGCATTAGAAGTCCTTAGGAAAGATTGAAAAAAGGAGTATAATGAGAAAGGAGAAAGAAGGGGTTGAAGAATGAAAAAGAAAAGTTTTTGTAAGGGTGAAAAGAAATAGCCCTCCATGAAAACTTAGGTCAGAAACCGGGTCAATACATCTGCTATCGGTACTCACTAAGGTGATACTGGTATTGAAGACAAGACGTCATGGACCCAGTGACGCATTTGCACCACCCCTCCTATCCACTCAGATATCTCTTAAAAGATATTTGTTTCATTTCTCACGGAGAACACTACGTAATCTATCGACCTCTCACTCCGAGATGTGTTGGTATTGAAAAGGTGGCACTCTGCTCCATGCCTCCGACGACTAAAACCAAAACGCACATTATTGAGTCTAGAGACATGAGATTCATCAAAAGATCTCTTAGGAACACTTCCTATGAAATACTCTTGTGTTCACTCAAAAGGATACAAGTTGTATGAGTCTTAATGAGATCTAAAAGATCTTGCCTCACGACATGATGGCCGAAGGAAGATTTATTGCTAACTGTTTTATGCAGGTACCGACGGAAGTCCATCCACCATCATCATCTGCTATGATGACGCATCGGGAACAGAAGAAGCAGATCAAGGCAAGTCAGACCAGAAGACGATTCTTTGAAGATCACAGCACATGAAGGAACATTGAATGAAGACTATTTTGCATTGACACACAAAGTTCAAGTCATTGAAGACAAAAGAACAATCACGGGATCATCATTTGAATGACCATCCCTTAGGGGGAGATTGTTAGCAATTACTTTTCTTAATTGCAAAAGTGATGGTCATTAGTTTGTAAGACTTAAGTGTGTCATGTAATATGTAGTTAAAGAAGTGGGCTAGTTGTATTAGTTTTGTTATTGTCCAAGTGCACAAGTGTAATACTTAGACTAAGCCCACATGTTGTCCAATATGTAAAAGCCCACCAAGCCTTTGGTTGGCTGTGAACACAACAAAACCACGCACACACACACTCTTCTAAGTGTGTCTCATTTGTAGAAAGAGAGTGTGTGTGTGAAACCTTGTCATTGTTTATTTCCTTTTCACTAAAGCTAATAAACCTTTGACTGAAATTAGCCTATGATCCATACTACTCTTTCTTGTTCTTAATATGTATATGTGAGTCATCATTGTGTTCTAGTGTGTTGTGTGATAAAGAGGAAAGCTCTCGGTGTTCATTCATAGTGAAGATCGAGGTCTTACAAAAATAAATTTACAACGTTTCATAATATTTGAAATTTAAGCCATATTTCATTATTCATTTTGCTTTAAATAAGAAGATTTTGTTGCTAAAAATACATATGTACGCGTATTTACAAATAAAAAACAAAACATAATTATAACTTTGTGAAAAAGTGAACTTTTTATAATACATATATACTACAGATAATAGAAAAATTGTCAAACCTTTAAAAGTGAAATCCCTTAAAAACTTAAAATGGTTAATGGAGTGAGAAAACTTAAAAGAGTCAAATTAATCCCTTAAAATGGAAACAATAGTAAACGATTCACTACAGCATTCATCTTTTATATAACTTTGTTGACTTGTATTCATGACAATAAAGGAAACAATACTAAACGATTCACTACAATATTCATCTTCAAACTTAAAACATATTATGGCAAAGGTTTTCCAATTCAAAATTGAAAACCGAATTTGGTCAAGGCGGGAAAAGAAAATTTTCAAATTGAAATCAAATCGTTTCACTACGGTAAATAATGGAAATGCATAGAAACTACTCTATTATAACACCTACTCACACACACTTGAACTTCCAAATTCTTAAATAACTTTTATTTTTCTAACACCTACTCACACACACTCGCTTTTCATTACACCATCAAAAACACACGCAAACACAATTATCTTTCACAAAAAACAAAACCCCCTGAGAATCAGCCATCGTTCTCAATGATCTGATCTTGTTTAGTTTCAAGGATTGCACCGGAACAAATTAAAGCTTGCATCTGGGTCATTTGTGTTTGAACACCAACTGTTTGATAAAATGTGTGAATGACTTAAATGCTGTATTTTTATGATGGGGTTGTGATTGATTGTTATAAGATGAAAAAGGGTATCACAAGTGGTTAGCTAAGCTGTTTAGTTGATTTTGGGATTTCTTTTAAGAAGATTATTCTAGTTAGTTGAATTTTGTAACCTTAAGCCAAACTTAATGGCACCCACCAAACGTAAGCTCGAAAAAACCAACGTGGGGGAGGAAGTTTTAGACTTAGTTATACCTTATATACACAATGTTGAGGACCGAAACTCTGTTTCTTTAGTTTCCCGTAAGTTTTATGAGATTGATGGCATTACACATAAGCGTGTAACTGTCCACACACTTTACTCCAACCCTTCTCGTTTAAGTAAAAGATTCCCTTTCATCGAGTCGTTAACACTTAAAGGTCCCCCATCTGATTTTGATGATACAGATGATTATGGTCTGCGAATGATCACCCCATGGATCCAACAATTAGTTGTTGGTCTTTTGTTCCTTTTAGTAACAGCCCTGTGTATCCCAGGAAAGGGTTAAGATAATCAATAACAATTAAGGTACCGGATAATCACTTGAAATCGTGGTATCACTTTCCAATAGAAACTATTCGACCCTATGCCTGGGTTACACGAATATCTCTATGGGATAAGACCAAGTGATGTTCTTGATTTTAGGCACAAACCAAGAACTAATTGCTTCAAGTGTTTCTGTTTTTCTGTATATCCATCATGCTACTGAATATCTCAAGATCCATATTCATAGAACAATGAATATTTAATTCCCTATTAAATATTACATAATCATTTCCATAAAGTGGGAACATGTGGTTATCAACTTTACAACTGATATAAGCTTTAGTGGTTAACCACTTTACAGCAGGAATAAACCTCAGTGGTTACCCACTCACCAGCTAGAATATTCTTTCCAGCTAAGCTTATCAGCAGGAGAGTTATAACTAGCAGTAGCTTATTGAACTGGCAGTACCATGTTCAATATGCTAGCAGTACCTTGTCCAAAATGAACTAGCAGTACCTTGTCTGAACTAGCGGTACCTTTGTACAAACTAGCAGTACCTTGTTCTTACATCAGCCGTATTATGATGATACTAGCAGTACCATCATAATAACCAGCAGTAGAATGACATAACCACATAATATGAGTCTGGGTGTTCATTGACCAAATGGGTGTACACTCCGTACCCTCCAAACCCATTATCAGGTGTAAACTAGACCCTCAAGTGCACTAAATTTTCCAACAATCCTCCCCAAATTTAGTTCACTTCCTTTGCATGAAAAATAAACATCAAACAAACATGTGCATAAATGAAAATATCTTGAAGATTGAATTCTCATCTTAGTACATTACACGTTCAAATATTCGAGAATCAGGGTGTTCTACGAATTGAACCCTTCAACCCATTTGAATACCTGAAGATAAAATACACACAATGTTTCAAACACTTAAAAACACTCGACACTATACAAGCCATGTGTCCATATCCAATTCATAAATGTTGTAAAAGCTAAAAGTCCAAAAGCTTCCCGAAGCGGCAAAACTTTAGCATTTACATAGGTGGTTCATCTTTTAATCATGCCCCTGCTAAGCACTTTTTCAAAGAAAATTAACCATTAAGAAGTGAAGACTTCATCCTCCTTTCAGCAGGTTCTGAGCACAACCTTGGGATGTAACTAAAACATGTGCTCCAGTCCACTGAATGTTCAGCTTGCCACATTGAACTCAGCTCCAAAGTTTCCTTAGGAGGGAGTTAGGTGTCTTAGCATTCAGTGACTAAATTGGACTTAAACCCATCCCTTTAGCAGACTTTAAAACCAAGTCTCTAGCCAAACCCTTCGTCAAGTGATCAGCTAAGTTATGTTGAGATCTAACAAACTCTATAGATACCACCCCATTCATGATAAGCTCACGAATCATGCTATGCCTGACACCTAAGTGTCTAGACTTCCCATTGTACATTTGGCTATAAGCCTTTGCCAATGTAGCAGCACTATCACAACGGATAGAAATAGGTGCTATAGGTTTAGGCCACAATGGAATCTCAAGAAGCAAGTTTTTCAACCATTCAGCTTCTTTACCAGCAGCAGCTAAGGCCACAAATTCAGATTCCATGGTTGAACTGGTAATGCAAGTTTGCTTCTTGGATGCCCAAGAAATTGCACCTCCACCAAGTAGACGAATTGTCTTCAGTGTTACTGATCCAACTTGCATCAGTGTATCCTTCTAATACTGAAGGATAACCAGTATATGAGAGACTATAATCCATAGTTCTCTTCAAATACTTCAGTACCCTCTGAATTGCTTGCCAATGATGAGCACTAGGATTACTAGTATACCTGCTCAGTTTACCCACAGCAAATGCAATGTCAGGTCTTGTACAAGTCATGGCATACATCAAGCAGCCAATTACCCTAGAATACTCAAGTTGAGATACAGCCTTACCAGTATTAGGCATGAGCTTCTCACTTGTATCCATAGGAGTACTCACTGGAGTACAATCAAAGTAATTAAATTTCTTTAACACCTTCTCAATATAATGAGACTGTGAGATAGAAATTTTGTTACTTTCATGTTTAATCCTTATACCAAGGATAACATCTGCCTCCCCCATATCCTTCATGGAGAACCTTGATGACAAAAATTCCTTTGTAAGGTCCACTTGACTTTGGTCAGTGCCAAAGATCAACATGTCATCAACATATAGACAAATGATGACTCCTTTACCAGATTCATCAAATTTGCTATATACACATTTGTCAGACTGGTTAAGTGAATAACCACTAGACAAAACCACTTCATCAAATTTTTGATGCCATTGCTTAGGTGCCTGTTTTAGTCCATATAAGGACTTAATCAGTTTGCACACCTTCTTTTCATTGCCAGGCATGATGAAGCCCTGAGGTTGGTTCATATATACCTCCTCATCCAATTCACCATTCAAGAAAGCTGTCTTCACATCCATCTGATGTATAACCAGATTGTGAATTGATGCCAAAGCAATTAGCAATCTTATGGTACTAATACGAGCCACTGGGGCATAAGTATCAAAATAGTCAATTCCAGACTTTTGTTTAAAGCCTTGAATGACTAGTCTAGCCTTGAACTTTTCAACAGTTCCATCTACCTTCATTTTCCTTTTGAAAATCCATTTGCAGCCCAAAGGCTTGCAACCAGGTGGTAGATCAGCCAAAACCCAAGTGTTGTTGCCCATGATGGAGTCCATCTCATCATTTATTGCTTCTTTCCAGAAAGCAACATCCTTGGACTTCATTGCTTCATCAAATGTCTTGGGATCATCCTCAACATTAAAGCAATAGGAGTGTTGGTCTGAGACCTCATCCCTTGTTCCTTCAATTAAGTACAATTGAAATTCAGGTCCAAATGATTTTGGAGTCCTGACCCTTGTGCTTCTTCTAAGCTCAAGTTCAGGTTGTTGGACCACAACCTCATCAGGAACCTCATCTGAGATTTCTGATATACCAACATCATTGGTTCCATTAGGAATCCTCTGACTTGGTCTAGGGACTGATGAGAATCTCTTCTCATCAAAGATAGCATCCCTAGATTCAATTATAGAATTAATTGAAATAGATTCATTAGGTTCAATAACATAGAACCTAAAAGCCTTGGAATGCTCAGCATATCCAACAAAGATGCATTCAATGCCTCTTTCACCCAAAGTTTTCAATTTTCGATCAGGGAGTTTCACAACAGCCCTACAACCCCATATCCTGAGATAATTCAGGTTGGGTTTCTTTTTAGTCCAGAGTTCATAAGGGGTTGTCTTGTTCCTTTTGTTGGGAACCCTATTTAATAAATAGCAAGCTGTTAACATAGCTTCACCCCAGAACCCTTGACTCAGTCCAGAATAGGACAACATGGAATTAACCATCTCCTTTAGCACTCGGTTTTTTCTTTCAGAAATTCCATTTTGCTGAGGAGTATAGGGGGCAGTCGTTTCATGGATTATACCAACAGACTGGAAATACAGAGTATCCATGTACTCACCTCCCCTATCAGTCCTTAATTAATCTTTTGATTAGAGACTCTTGTTGCAATTCAACCTCAGTTTTAAATACTTTAAATTTATCTAATGCTTCATCCTTGGTATGCAATAAATAAACATAACAATACCTAGAAGCATCATCAATAAAAGTCACAAAGTATTTCTTATTCCCTAAAGAGGGAGTAGCATGTAAATCACATAAGTCACTATGAATTAGTTCCAATATCACAGTTTCACGTTTTACACTTTGAAATGGTTTCTTAGTTATTTATCTTGTTAATCATACAAGTATTACACTTTTCAGTGTCCATGTCAAATGCTGGGATTAACCCATCCTTAGACATATCTTGCATCCTTTTAAAGTGTACATGGCCAAGTCTAGCATGCCAAAGGGTTGAATCATATAACTTAGATGTCGACATAAAAGCATAATCAACCATATCATGAACAATATTAAGTTTAAACATTTGATTACATAAATAACCAAAACCAATGAATACACCATGTTTAGACAAAACAAACTTATCAGATTCAATTACTTGTTTATAGCCACAATTATTCAAAACACTACTAGAAACCAAATTCTTCCTAATAACAGGAACATGTAAAACATTAAACAAAGAAACAATCTTTCCAGAACTAAACTTCAAATCAACACATCCTTTTCCATGCACCAAGGCTGTTGACTCATTTCCCATGTGAAGAATAGAACCATCATTCATTGACTCATAAGTCTTGAACCAGCTTCTATCTTTACACACATGAGTTGTTGCTCCAGAGTCAACCCACCACGCAACATCATCATCCTGCACAAAGTACACGTCAGAGATATACGTAACATAATAAATCTCAAGAGACTTATTAAATATATTCTGACCTTTCAGGGAGTTGTTGTTAACAATCCCAGATCCACTTTTGCTTGTTCCATTGGCTTTATTGCCAATCTTAACACCTTTACAATCCTTCCTGAAGTGTCCAGTTTTACCACACTTCCAACAAGTAGCTTTTAGCTTCTTGTTAGGATCTGTTTTGGTGTTATCATGATGCTTACGTTTGCCCTTGTTGTCAGTGTTCCTGGTGGAGTTGTTATGCTCCACCAAATTAATGACTGATGGACCAGCAGTAGTACTGCTATTCGGCTTGTCACTTTCATGTGCTTTGAGTGATTCCTCAATGCGCAAATGACTACCCAACTCAACAAGAGTTAATTCCTCCTTCTTATGTTTCAGCATGTGCTTGAATTCTTTCCAAGAATGAGGTAATTTATCGATGATACAAGAGACTGAAATAGCCTCACCCATGTTCATCTTGTGTTGTGTGAAACGACCAAGTATACTAAGAAGTTCATTGTATTGTTCCATGACTGGTCTAGAATCAACCATTTTGTAATTGTTAAAATTACTTACAAGGAATTTCTTACTTGATGCATCCTCAGCCATGTATTTGGCTTCCAAGGAATCCCACAGTTCATGAGAAGATTCAACATTTTGATAATGATCAAATAAAGAATCAGACATACCATTGAGGATTAATCCTCTACACACGTAGTCATCATTCTCCCATTTACTTCTGCTTCGGATCTGCTCCATAGTAGCATCATCCCCATGATCTTTTGGAATCGATGTGGTTATCACATACACCACATTCATGCTCGACAACAGGAAGTGCATCTTCTTTTGCCACCTTCTGAAATCCACACCTTCAAATTTTTCTAGTTTAGAAAAATTAGCAGCCATATGCCTCATTGCCGCCGCCATTGATTATCACTAATAGTTTCTATTGATTGTTGGTCTTTTGTTCCTTTTAGTAACAGCCCTGTGTATCCCAGGAAAGGGTTAAGATAATCAATAACAATTAAGGTACGGGATAATCACTTGAAATCGTGGTATCACTTTCCAATAGAAACTATTCGACCCTATGCCTGGGTTACACGAATATCTCTATGGGATAAGACCAAGTGATGTTCTTGATTTTAGTCACAAACCAAGAACTAATTGCTTCAAGTGTTTCTATTTTTCTGTATATCCATCATGCTACTGAATATCTCTTATTATAAGAGATATACTCAAGATCCAGATTCATAGAACAATGAATATTTAATTCCCTATTAAATATTACATAATCATTTCCATAAAGTGGGAACATGTGGTTATCAACTTTACAACTGATATAAGCTTTAGTGGTTAACCACTTTACAGCAGGAATAAACCTCAGTGGTTACCCACTCACCAGCTGGAATATTCTTTCCAGCTAAGCTTATCAGCAGCAGAGTTATAACTAGCAGTACCTTATTGAACTGGCAGTACCATGTTCAATATGCTAGCAGTACCTTGTCCAAAATGAACTAGCAGTACCTTGTCTGAACTAGCGGTACCTTTGTACAAACTAGCAGTACCTTGTTCTTACATCAGCCGTATTATGATGATACTAGCAGTACCATCATAATAACCAGCAGTAGAACGACATAACCACATAATATGAGTCAGGGTGTTCATTGACCAAATGGGTGTACACTCCGTACCCTCCAAACCCATTATCAGGTGTAAACTAGACCCTCAAGTGCACTAAATTTTCCAACATTAGCTCTCGAGTTTAGGTGTTTGAAAGAACTTCATATCCATCGTCTGGTGGTTGCTGATAAAGATCTCGAGACATTGGCGAGAACACGTGGTAAGGATTTAAGGAGTTTGAAGATTAGTAAGTGTATAGGGTTTTCGACGGATGGATTAATGCATGTTTCTAACTATTGTAAGCAATTGAGAACTTTGTGTTTGAAAGATTCTGGTTATATTAATGTGAGAGATGGGATTAATGGTATTTCTGATGCAGAAGATCTAACACTTCTTGCCAAAAACTGTTGTAACTCGTTAACATCGTTGAAGATTGGAGCTTGCTATCTAAGTAAACTTGGAGATGCCTTTAGATATGCTATTAGGTTGGAACATTTTGGTGGAGATATTTGTGATGAGGGGAGTGATCTTGTTAATTTCCGGTTACCCCCAAATATGCCTTCATTAAGTATAAAGGATTTTCCAGCATTTCGATATTCAGTTGTATTCCCTTTTCTGAATAACATAAGGAAATTGAATCTTCTATCTACAAATATGGATGGAAGGTGCGAGCGTTTATTGATTGCGAGGTGTCCCAATTTGGAAGTTCTACATACCGAGGATGCATATGGAGACCCGGGATTGAAAGTTATTAGTAAGTTCTGCAAGAAATTGCGCAAACTTGCTTATAATGGGCTTGTGACCCATGAGGGATTGATTGATCTGGCAAAAGGGTGTACTAAATTGGAGTATTTAAAGGTTAGCTTTGAAGATATTTCAAATGAAGCTCTCGAGTGTGTAGGAACTCATTTAAATAAGCTGCGTGATTTCCGTATATGGTTGGGTAAAAAAGGCGATATATCAGATCTACCGCTAGACAATGGAGTTAGAGCTATGCTAATGGGTTGCAGCAAACTCGAAAGGCTAGATATGAGTCTCTGGCGTGTAGGATTGACAGATGTGGGTTTGGAATATATCGGGAAGTATGGTGCTAATTTGCGGTCTCTAGCTCTTACTCGTACAGGAAATTCTAATGCAGGACTTGTGAAGTTATCAGAAGGGTGCCCAAAATTAAGAAAGCTAAAACTGAGAGGTTGCCCCTTCAGCGAGCAAGTTGTTACCAGTTGTGTGTTTAATATGCCTTCTCTAAGGTATGTTTGTCTTCACAGTGGTGATCGTACTGTTTTGGCTCTCATTCGTCCAGAGTTTCAACTCTGAAACATTGGTATGTATGTTCTTCGTCATTTACTTGCAAATTGTTATTTTCCTATTAATAATAACAGTGTCTTTGGGAGTTTTTGTAGTCTTGGAATATCGTGATTGTGAAATTCTATCAATCACATGCTTTCTATCTTCTCATTAACGAGGATGGCCTTAAAATTTTAAAACTGCACTTCAGTTTATGATAGAAGTATGAACTCGTGTAACTGTCTTTGGGGTCTGGGTAAGACTTTATAATGGAAGCCGAAAGCTAATGAATTAGATAGATGACACGGGAATATATAGTCGGAAATCACTAGTAAAAGTAGATGACAAATATGAGCTGTGTACATTCCAAGGCACTTTTAGAATTTGTTAATCTTTATATGTTTCCAGTTTTTAAATGTCAATTAAATGTTTTTTTTTTTTCCACCTTTCTTACTAATTTGTTAATCTTTGTCGACTCGTATAGGAAGGATCAAGTTGAAAAGGTAGAAGTTGATATAATTGCATGAAGAGGAAATGGCTAAAATGAAGAGTAAGCACAAGAAATAAGAGATTGAGTTGATAAAAATGTTTAAACTCAAAATTCGCATCAGGAATGACTTGTTTTTCAAGACTGATCTTAGCTTATTTTGCTGAAGGTTGTAGGAAAACTTGTTTGTGACTCCTAAAACTTTGACCCGTTTAGCATTTTATGTCATGCACCTCTTGTTTCGTCGGTGGTTATTAAGATGAACTTGCAGAAATATTTGCATTGATGTGCTTGCTGAGTGGGTATGCGCTACCGTTATTATGGGTATGTAGCATAATCACTTCATGTGTGCATTCTGTCACTCATTTTATTTAATTTGTAACATATTAATGCATGATGGGATCAAAAAAGAGTTTTTAAATGTATTATTAGATATTCATCGTTTATATGGTACATAGAGAGATACACAAGTGCTTATGTGTCGATCTAACCCACTTTGACTCGTGCTGAAAAACATACCCATTTTGACCCGGCAATAATATAAGAAGCTTGTTGGTGTATATAAGAGGTTTAGAAATTCTGCCAAGACCCTTCAGACGATATACTCAATGGTTCTGCACTTCACTCCAATGAAAAGTGCCTTCGACTTCTCCAATTATAGTTTAGTAATTACTTCAATGAAATTACATTTCTTGGAAAGTTTGGTATTCAAAACAATAACATGATTCTTATGGTAAACAGTATCTATTCAGTCTTTTACTGTTAATTTTAACACACGTCTTTATGGTATATATTCCATGTCATTCATTGAATGTAAATGGTCTACACAAAATAAGTCAAACAGTATGATTTGCATAATCCTGCTGTAAAGTTTTAGTCTTTAGGACTTGGTTAATCTTGTTGCGTTTTCAAGTCTCAAATAATCAAGTTTTCGACTTTGTGTTTGATAATATATGTTTAGAAACTTAATGATCATTTAGAAACTACTAATCATAGCTTTGATGGCTATTATTGTTGCTGCATTGAAGATGATTTGACTAAAGATCCAGATATTAAAGAATCTGCTTTAATATAAAAAGGCATAATCATACGACAACAACCAGTACTATTATCACTATAATACCAAAACCTTAAAAAAGCAAAGCTGCATAGGGAAAGATAAGAAGCAGGAACCTGATGTAATACGAGAATCCCAGTTCTTCTTTGCGGGCAAATTAAAGAGGTAATCAACATCCATATCTTTTAACAACTGGTTTGTTATCTGGTTTCTTTATGTGCAAAATACAGGTTTCTTTGCATCATTTTGAATGCAAATGTTACTAGCTACTAGACCTGCATATGGCTGGTGCCAGTGCGGTTTTGCTCAAATTAGCCCGAGTCTTGAGCTTGGTCTGGCTTGAAAGGCGGATCAAGAGGCCGGGGTGGAAGACTTCTAAGAGGCGAACAATTCTGTGTCCCTGAACTGATGTAGCAATGAACCCCCTAATAATATACATGTGCAAGTAAATAAGTGTTTTCAGCATTGGTTGGACCAGTAGCAAGATCGACTTTAATGTCAATTAGTCTTCACAATACTTTTTAAAAACTTATATCATCGCATACATTTTTGTAAGATTTACAATGTCTGTTGCATTGTCGTAAATTTGGTCTGATAAATGAAGTACGACTGAAATAACTTCTTCTGTGCATTGAACGGTATAAATATCGACTGCATGCTTCCAGTTCCATCATCAATCTTGAGCGTCACCCGACTTTATGAGTTGCGAAATATAGTAGTAGTAAAAGTTAACTACAAAATCAAATGTAAAATTGAATTTATAATTAATAACTGAAGATTCATAAGTTGAAATGTGTGAGGGTTTATTTGAAGGTTTTTGGGTGATGGAGAAGAACAAAAGGTTTATTTTGAAGGTTCAAAATTAGAGGTTCGCAATTTATAACAAGGGTTCGCAGAAAGAGATGCCGCGGCGAAGACGTTCAAATAGGTGAACTGAGTCCAAAAAAATACTAGTGAATATGGTCCAAACCACCAGTGACCGGTCCAAGCAAAATAAATAAATAGTGAATTGGGTTTCTTTACCCGGTCCTTCATTTCTGAACTTTGGCGGAGGTCCAGGTCCACCAAGTTCAATTTGAAGGTGCCTTTTGTTTTGTGTTGGGGAAGGGTTCATTACTTCAACCAGGGTAAGCTTCTTGATCGCAAGTATAAGTTTAGGTCGATTTATTGGGTTATGTTCATATCAAAGTGTAGGTGTTTAAATTCGTGTTAGAGCAGTTTCAATGTTGGCATTAAAAATGTATTTTTACTAATTTGAGCTTATATGTAAGATTATTAGCTTATTTAATTTCGTCCCATATTTACAAGTTCTGATTTTTTAGCTTATTTTGAAACTTACGGATTAAAATAAGTTTATTATATTATAATAAGAGAAAAGTTCATTTAAGAACTAAATTTTTGTTGCATACTGAGGGATAAATCTCCACCATCCATCTATTTTGAACTAATGGTGAGGATTAACCTAAGATTTAATATGGAAACCTAAGTCTATGTCTTTTTTTTTTTCCCTTTTTCTTTGTCTATTTGTCTTTTTATTTATTTACTTTTTTTTATTATTTTTTTATTTTTTATTTTTTTGTCTTTGTTTTTAATTCACGTTTTTTAAATCAAGTTTTTTTTTTTTTTTTTTTTTTCTTCTTTTTAATTCAACTTTTTTTCTTTTCTTTTTAATTCACGTTTTTTTTTTTTTTTAATTCATGTTTTTTTCACTTTAGTACATTTTCATGCGTTTTCGGCCGTTTTCTTACATTTTCGTCCGTTTTCATACGTTTTTGTCCGTTTTCATATGTTTTATATACGTTTTCGGACGTTTTTATCCGTTTTCATACTTTTTCATCCGTTTTCAGACGTTTTTGTCCGTTTTCAGACGTTTTCGGCAGTTTTTATACGTTTTTATACGTTTTCAGACGTTTTTGTCCGTTCTCATACGTTTTCGTATGTTTTTTTATGTTTTTGTCTGTTTTTTACGTTTTCATCTGTTTTCAGATGTTTTCACCTGTTTTTACATTTTCGTCCTTTTTTATACGTTTTCGACCGTTTTCTTACGTTTTCATCCGTTTTATATATTTTTTCCATTTTCGTCCGTTTTCATACGTTTTCAGACATATTCGTCCGTTTTCAGCAGTTTTTATACGTTTTCATAAGTTTTCGTCCGTTTTCGTCCATTTTTCATACGTTTCGTCCGTTTTCAGACGTGTTTTTACGCTTTCATACGTATTCGTTTGTTTTTTATGTTTTCGTCCGTTTTCATACATTTCTGAATATCACAATTGGAATATGAATTGTGATATTCAGAAACGTATGAAAACGGACGAAAACTTATGAAAACGAACAAAAACGTATGAATGCGGACGAAAACATAAGAAAGTAAAAAAAAAAAAAAACGTGAATTAAAAAAACATGAAAATCACTTGTGATATTCAGAATATCACTTGTGATATTCAGAATATCACTTGTAATATTCTGAATATCACAAGTGATTTTCATGTTACAAAACATTAGTTGAAAATCACTTGTGATATTCAGGATATCACGTGTGATATTCTGAGTATCATCACTTGTGATATTCTGAGTATCATCAATTGTGATATTCTGAGTATCATCACTTGTGATATTTTGAGTATCACAGAATATCATTCAGAAATGCGAATTAAAAAAACGTGAAAATCACTTGTGATATTCAGAATATCACTTGTGATATTCCGAGTATCATCAATTGTGATATTCCGAGTATCATCACTTGTAATATTCTGAGTATCACAGAATATCACTTGTGATATTCAGAAACGTATGAAAACATTTGAAAATGGCTGAAAACATTTAAAAACGGATGAAAACAAATGAAAATGGACGAAAACATAAGAAAACGGAAGAATATGTAGGAAAACAGACGAAAATGTGAATTAAAAAAGTAAGAAAGCGGACGAATATGTAGGAAAACGGACGAAAACGTAAGAAAATGGACGAATATTCTGAAACGTGAATTAAAAAAACGTGAAAATCACTTGTGATATTCTGAGTATCATCAATTGTAATATTCTGAGTATCATCACTTCTGATATTCTGAGTATAATCACTTGTAATATCCTGAGTATCACAGAATATCACTTGTGATATCCTTGATATCCTGAGTATCACAGAATATCACTTGTGATATTCAGAAACGTATGAAAACGTTTGAAAATGGCTGAAAACATTTAAAAACGGACGAAAACATATGAAAAATGGACGAAAACGTAAGAAAACGGACGAATATGTCGGAAAACGGACGAAAACGTAAAAAAACATAAAAAAGCGGACGAATATTCTGAAACGTGAATTAAAAAAACTTGAAAATCACTTGTGATATTCAGAATATCACTTGTGATAATACAAAATATCAATTGTGATATTCTGAGTATCATCAATTGTGATATTCTGAGTATCATCACTTGTGATATTCTGAGTATCATCATTTGTGGTATCCTGAGTATCACTGAATATCACTTTTGATATTCAGAAACGTATGAAACGTCTGAAAATGGCTGAAAACATTTAAAAAACGGACGAAAACATATGAAAATGGACGAAAACGTAAGAAAACAGACGAATATGTAGGAAAACGGAAGAAAACGTCTGAAAACGGACAAAAATGTATAAAAACAAACGAAAACGTATGAAAACGGACAAAAACGTAAGAAAACGGACGAAAACATATGAAAACGGACAAAAACAGATGAAAACGTATTAAAACAGACGGAAACGTATAAAAACAGACTAAAACGTATAAAATTGGACGAAAACGTATGAAAACGGACGAAAACGTAAGAAAACGGAGGAAAACGTATGAAAACAGACGAAAACAGATGAAAACGTATAAAAACTGACGAAAACCTATGAAAATGGACGAATATGTAGGAAAACGGATGACAACGTCTGAAAACGGACAAAGATGAATAAAAACGGACGAAAACATATGAAAACGAACAAAAGCAGATGAAAACGTATGAAAATGGACGAAAACGTATAAAAACGGACAAAAACGTATAAAAACAGAGGAAAACATCTGAAAACGGACGAAAACAGATGAAAACGTATGAAAACGTTTAAAAACGGACGAAAAATAAAATGGACGAATATGTATGAAAACGGACGAAAACGTATGAAAACGGACGAGTATGTATGAAAACGTACGAAAAAGAAAAGAAAACGTAAAAAAAAATGTTTTAAAAAAATCGTGAATTAAAAAAAAGACAAAAAAAAAAGATTTAAAAGAAAAGCGTGAATTAAAAAAAAGACAAAAAAAATTAAAAAAAATATTTAAAAAAAGGTGAATTAAAAAAAAAAGACAAAAAATATAAAAATAAAAGTAAATAAGAAAGACAAAAAGACAAATTAAAAGGAAAAAAAGACATGGACTTATGTTTCCATATTAAATCTTAGGTTAATCCCATTAGATCAAACTAGATGAATTGTGGGAATTGATCCCTTGGTTTGTAAACAAAGTTTTGTCCTCAAATGATCTTAAATCATATAATAATTATATGAGCTAACAATAAATAAAAAATAAATTTGGGCTTCTAATATATTACACAAGTATCCGTAAATAGCAATGGATTTTGAATGTAACGTTTATACATAAAAATATAAAATATCAAAATGTAATTGAAAGGTGTTAATCATGCGATAATTTATCTTCACCACCTCCGAATCAAGCCCACAAGACACGTTAAGTGAGCCATCAGGGTGAAAAGCCAAACCATACACACTTCGGCTATGACCTTGCTGATAAAGCATATCAAAACGAAAACGAGCACCTTGAAAGCGGCCGATCATCACCAGTCTCACTATAAAACATATCAAAATTACTTTTAGCATAATTCTCCAACGCCACACAAATAATCTGAGCATCTCTGGCCCTCTCTAACCTCACCGCGGCTTTCATAACCGACTCCTTGGCAATCGAATACCTCGCCTTCAACAAAGCCGTCGAGCATTGAGTATAAAACGGATAGTCAATACCTTCAATTGATGCCATTGATAATGTTGAATTTAAGTGTACGTGTGTGTTTATGGTTTAAATGTGAAGTAAAATAGACTTGCATAACAATTACAAAGTCGGTATCGTTGTTGCCTTCGGCGTTTTGGAATCCTTGTGATCGTCGTCGTAGGAGGAGGTTTGTGGAATCGGCATCTCTAGGATTTTTTTTATTTATTTATTTTTTTTTTTTTTGTTCAAATAAAAGGAAACCGTGCGAAGCAAGCTTATGTTCAACTTGGGCCTCAAGTTATAAAAACTTAAAACAAATTATGTATAGTAAAAGGGCTAAACTATAATCTGACTAGAAGTTAAGGTATTTAAAACATATATATCTTAACTCATTTAAGGATAAACTTTACTTATACGTTTTAGTGTGTTCAATTAAAAAGCGAATTACCAAGCTTAATTAGGTGATCGACTTCTTGTTTTAAGTTCATAAGAAGGTTAGTTTTTACGTGTTTTTAAAAAAACTCATGAGATATATGTTCTTTTACTATGTGTTTCTAAGTTCTAAGATATGTTTTTTTCTTTGTTATTCGACAAGAGCTGAAGACATGTATGTATAGTGTTTGTCCCTAAAACTAATAGAATTTAGGTGTAACAAATTCGTATATAATCTAACTTAATGGAATTTCGATGGATTATTATTACCTGTAGAAATCCCAATATCTAACTTAGTTCATTCGCAGTTCGTCAATAAGGATCATAGTTTGCTTTATATTCGTATATATAACGAATATATTTATACTGTCGTGTGAAGCACAGGTAATTATCTAGTTATGTGCAGACATATGGAGCTTTGATATTACTAATTATGATGGTATTCTCATAAAGCAATTTACATCTTATTGTTAAATTTCTTCTTATTAGTTTAATTTCATTTATTGCAGGTTTAGTGCTGTAGTTTTAGAGGTTCAAGAAAGGAATTCACTCAAAGTTTAACATCAAACCTTAAAACAAACCAAACTTTAATGGCACCCACTAAACGTAAGACCAAACACAGGCCTGAAAAAACCAAAGTGGGGGAGCAAGTTTTAGACTTAGTTATACCTTATATATACAATGTTGAGGACCGAAACTCTATTTCTTTAGTTTCCCGTAAGTTTTATGAGATTGATGGCATTACGCGTAAGCGTGTAACTGTCCACACACTTTACTACCCAAATCCCGCCTCTTTAAGTAAAAGATTCCCTTTCATCGAGGCGTTAACACTTAAAGGTCCCCCATCTAATTTTGATGATACAGATGATTATGGTCTGCGAATCACCCCATGGATCCAACAATTAGCTCTCGAGTTTAGGTGTTTGAAAGAACTTCATATACGTGGTCTGGATGTTCATGATGAAGATCTCGAGAAATTGGCGAGAACACGTGGTAAGGATTTAAGGAGTTTGAAGATTAAGAAGTGTGAAGGGTTTTCGACAGATGGATTAAGGCATGTCTCTAACTATTGTAACCAATTGAGAACTTTGTGTTTGGGATATTCTTATTATTATATTAATGTGGAAGATGGGACTTGGTTACATCAATTGGCATTGAATAGCACGGTTTTGGAAAGGTTGCATGTTACATATACGGATATTTCTTATGCAGAAGATCTTACACTTCTTGCAAAAAACTGTTGTAACTCTTTAATATCGTTGAAGATTGGAGCGTGCTATCTAAGTAAACTAGGAGATACCTTTAGATATGCTGTTAGATTGGAACATTTTGGTGGAATTATTAGGGATGAGGAGAGTGAGCTTGTTGGTTTCCAGTTTCCGCCAAATACGCGTTCATTAAGTATAAGGGATTTTCCAATAAGTCGATATTTAACTATACTCCCTTTTCTGAATCATATAAGAAAATTGAAACTTGCATCAGATTTGGATGATGAGTACCTGTGTTTGTTGTTTAAGAGGTGCCCCAATTTGGAAGTCCTATATACCAAGGATGCATGTGGAGACAGGGGATTGCAAGTTATTGGTAAGTTCTGCAAGAAATTGCACAAACTTACCCATGATGGGCTTGTGACTCACCTGGGATTGATTGCTCTGGCAAAAGGATGTACTAAATTGGAGTGTTTAAAGGTTAGACTCAGAGATATTTCAAATGAAGCTTTCAAGTGTATAGGAACTCATTTAAAGAATCTGCGTGATTTCCGTATATGGTTGAGTAAGAAAGACGGTTTACTGCTAGACAATGGGGTTAGAGCTATGCTAATGGGTTGCAACAAACTCGAAAGGCTAGATATCAGTCTCTGTCATGAAGGATTAACGGATGTGGGTTTGGAATATATTGGGAAGTATGGTGCGAATTTGCGGTCTCTCTCTCTTACTAGTATAGGAATGACTAATGCAGGACTTGTGAAGTTATCGGAAGGGTGCCCGAGATTAAGAAAGCTGAAATTAGGGGGTTGTCCCTTTAGCAAGCAAGTTGTTGCCAACTCTGTGTTTAATATACCTTCTCTAAGGTATGTTTGGGGTTACAGCAGTGATCTTATTTATTGGGCACTCACTCGTCCAGGGTTTCAACTTTGAAACATTGGTATGTATGTTCTTCGTCATTTAGTTGAAAATTATTGTTATTTTCCTATAAATATTAATAACGGTGTCTTACTTTGGGAGTTTTCTTAGTCTTGGAATATCATGATTGTGAAATTCTATCATTCGCATGCTTTCCATCCCATTTTTAAATATTACTGGCAATTTGGGACCAAACCCTGCCTCCGAGAGGTGATAAATGGCGTATGCATAAAGAAAATTTATTAAATAGTGGATAAAGTTTATGTAATTGATTCGAAATATTAGCGAACATGACCTAAGAATTTCAAAACTTCACTTCAGTTTATGATAGAATTCTGAACTGGTGTAACTGTCAGTTGGGGTATATAGTCAGACATCGATCACTAGTAAACGTACATCACAGATATGACTATATGAGCTGTGTAAATTCTAAGGCACTTCGTGAATTTGTTAATCTTTATGAATGACAGAAAAGTAAAAATTCTTAGTTTTTAAATGTCAAATATATGTTTCCACCTTTCTTACTATCACTCTGAATTTGTTATTTATTAATTTTAAACTGCATCTGTTAATCCTAAATGACTTGTATAGGAAGGAGCAAGTTTAAAAGGAAGTCTCCAACAAGTGACGGAATATAAGAAGAAAAGGAAATGTCTAAAGTGAAGAGTAAGCACAAGAAAGAAGAGATTGAGATTATAGAAATGTTTAGACTCAAAACTCGCATCTGGAATGACTTGTAGCTTGTTTCGCTGTAGGTTTAGTTATTAGGTTGTGACTTGTAAAACTTTGAGTCGTTTATCGTTGTATCTCATGCACCTCGTATTTTGTTGGTGGTTCTGAAGATGCAATATTTGCATTGCTGTGTTTGTTGAGTGGGATATGCACTTAGGTTAATTATCATTCGTACCACAACCAATAGTTTTTGTTTTGTTTTTTACCTGATTCGTGCATGGCAATAACGATAAGACAACTTACTACCTGAAATTGTACTTCAGGTAAAAAAAAAACAGAAAATTCGCTTGATTTTTGGGAGGGTTCATTGTGAATGTGGAACTCGCGGTTGCATTGGAAAACAGGGGATCAACGCCTCTCACTTTAAAAGAGGGATATGTGGTTGGTTGGGTGATCGTGGTTGTTCTAGTTGTTGTTTTGATGGTTATATAATCATAATAGTTTAATAGGTGGTATGGTTCACGTCTAGTTTTTGATCGCCTTGACAAGGGTCAAGGGTTTGATTTCGACGTCTTGTGGTCTTACAATAAGAAGTGTTTTCTTCGTAAAACATCCTTACATATCATCATGCCACCACTCTATTTGTATGTGTAGTCATAGCGTTTCAGTGTCGAGGTCGTGGTAGTGGTTTTTTTTTACCCGTTTCTATGCTTCATAGCGAGGATTCTCTTTGATTGTTGGATCTTCATAAGGTCGGTGTAAGGAATGATTTGATAAGAGATCGTTTTAGGGTCTTTATCATGGAATTAGGATCAAATGAGAAGAAAAATAAAATGAGAATGAAAAATAAGAATGATGAGAAGAAACAACAACCACACATTTCAGATGCACCTACAAAAATAGATGCATCGAGTCGGAAAGTTGTTAGAGTGAACAAAAGTTGAAAAGTAATTTTAAAAGATAAATATGTTACAAATCGATAACCATAAAGACAACCTACTAAACTGATTGAGTTTAAAGACGAAATATGCAGTCATGTATGAACAATAGATCAAATTTGTTATTAACTTTTTGTTTTATTTGTTCGTCTATAAAAGATGTGTGGTCAAAAGTGAAAATATGGTAATGATATTTATTACTCCGTATTAAGCAGTAAATAAAGCAAACATTATAGGAAGTAGCAAGTCGAAAAGTAAGTCTCAACAATCGCATGAAGAGGAAATGGCTAAGAGATTGAGATGATAAAAATGTTTAAACTCAAAATCCGCATGTGGATGACTTGTTTGTCAAGACTCATATTAGCTTATTTTGTTGTAGGTTGTGACTTGTAAAATTTTAACTCGTTAGTATTGTATGCCATGCACCTCCTGTTTCGTTTGTGGTTATCCATAGGCGATTGCAGAAATATTTGCGTTGATGTGCTTGTTGAGTGGGTATGCAGTATTATCGTTATTATGGGTATGCAGCATAATCCCTTGATGTGCACATTCTGTCACTCATTTTAGTTACTTTGCAACATATTAATGCATGATGGGATCAAAAAAGAGTTTTTAAATATATGATACGATATTCATTGTTTATATGGTACACAGAGAGACGCACGAGTGTTTATGAGTCAATCTAACCCACTTTGACGTGTGCTGAAAAAACCTACCCATTTTGACCCAGCAAGAAAGGTGGAAACATAAGAAAATAGTCTGGTTGCAGGAAAGTTGGATTTTTTTCAATAATACAAGTTCATGGATATTTGGATACCAATTTTCAAATTTTTCGTATGATTTCAATAATCAAAATAAGAATCATAAAATCATTAAATAAGTTATATATAATCAGGTATTTCTGAATGTACCATCAAAAATCAAGATTCGTACGATGTCATACAACTTCAGGATTTTGAATGTTCTATACTAGCATCTAGGGTCCGAAATTCCCCGCTAATTTATAGCACTAAAACACATAATATGTTGAGCAAAGGCCCGAAATGGAGCTACTTCATTTCCCTTCATGAAGTATGATCTTGGTTGTGATTCACAGGTTCTTTTATGAAAGACAAAACAACGGAAATCAGTTCATCTTGATGCTTCGAGAATCCATGGTTGGCTCCTTTAACAACATGTAACTTGTGGTTCGGTATGATCTTTGCAAACTCTGATGCCTCTCTGACTCGGACAATTGTATCATCAGACCCGCGTACTGTCAACACACTCACAAATACTATAACCATATAAGCACTTAGGATAAGTAACCCCAAACACCCTTGAAACTGCTTATCCGCGGCATCAAAACGCAGTTTTAATGAGCAGTCTCAAACACCCTCATCTCATAAGTCAATACCCTTAATCAAAAATCAATATCATTCTTACTAGCACTAGAAACTAATTCAAACTACACTAACCACTTAGGGATGGCCTAGTGGCAGAAGGGTCGAGACCATCATCACTATAATGCGGGAGGTCTCAAATTCAATTTTTGCTAGGTGCAAACAACCCTAAAGTGGGCACGCTAACCTCCTAAAAAGGGAGGACTTTACCCGGTTTAAGTCTATGTGGCGGTCCATGGATTAGTCGGCCAAAAGGTCAGAAACCATACTTAACTAAAAAAAAGGATAATACGGGGGGTGTTTGTTTCGGCTTACATAGCGGGCTTATGGCTTATGTGGTTTTCGGCTATTCGTAAGCCTACTTTTTGTGGCTTATTTGGAAACTTGTGGCTTATTTGGAAACTTATGACTTATATAAGCTTATTATGATATGATAAGCTTATATAAGCCAAAAAGTTTCAAATAAGGCACAAAAAGTGAGCTTATGAAACATAAGCCGAAAACCAAATAAGCCATAAGGCGACTATATAAGCCGAAACAAACACCCCCTAAGATAATCACTTTCTAAACGCAATAAAACCCGTGGATTAGTCGGCCAAAAAGTCAGAAAACGTAGTCACCAAAAAAAGTGACAACTAAAAAGGCAAGACAACCGTACCACCCAAGTGTGTATGAAGTTGTGAATTGTTGGACAAAGCTAAAGATTGAAGAAAAAGGTAACAATGGGTTGGAATCCGGTGGCACTAGCTGCCTTACGGGAGTTTGTTTGAGAACATGGGACAAATTAACTTAAGGATGCTAAATTCATGTTTAGTGTATCAACAGTTTAAACTGTTTTCATGTTTGCCATTGTTCTTATCGGTTTGCATAGTTAATCTAATAATGAAAACAGTTTTAACTACTATACTTGACATTCTAATATATCCGGGCACCCAAAAATTCTCAATGTCAAGCCTGTTTAAACGTTTCGGTAGCTAATTGTATGATTGTTGCGTGTTTAAACTAAATAATGAATATATAGTCTATCGACAGTTAAACTGTTTCGACTGCGTAATTTAAGCGTTTTACCTAAAGAATGAACATGATAGTGTATTGACAATTTAAACTGTTTTCATGTTTGTCACTGTTCTTATCGGTTTGCATAGTTAATCTTGTAGTGTTTGTAGGTGTTAGTGTTATTGAAAATATGAGGAAAATGTCGTAAATCGTGGTTAGCTGATTTAATTATTAGTAAATGATTTTATTGGTTTCGACATGTCGGATGTGTTTAAACTGTTTTGCTGACAACCGGAACCGTGGCTTTATATACATGTGTTAGTGGGTAAAACACGGATATAGTTTTGTACTATAAAGTTGTGGTCAATGCTTATGTGGATATAGTTTTGAACTTATATTTGCATTACGCTTAATTTAGAGTGTTATATGTAAATGTGCGTTAATCTATGTTATAGGAGTCGACAATATGGCCGGCGTAGTGACCTACACATGTTAAATCCTGAAAAGGGAGAAATAAAAGTTGGGCGAATCGATGCCTTAAAAGCCTTTGTTTGCCGTGACCTGTTTTTTGGGATTCAAGTTGTTTACCCTGCCGAGTTTTTTTCCCGGAATTCATTCCAGTCATATTTATGGAACTAATTCTCCTCCTGACAACTGCGATTGCAGAAACAAACCTTTCTGCAATAGCAGTTGTCAGGAGGAGAATTAGTTTCATAAATATGACAGGAATGAATTCCACGAAAAAAATTGGCAGGGTAAACAACTTAAATCCCAAAAAACGGGTCACGGTAAACAAAGGCTTTTAAGGCATGGATTCGCCCAACTTTTATTTCCCAACCACTTGCACCCTTTTCGGGATTTAACATGTGTAGGTCACCACGTCGATCAACGTCGGCCATATTATCGACTCCTATAACACAGATAAACGCACATTTACATATAACACTCTAAATTAAGCGTAATGAAAATATAAGTTCAAAACTATATCCACATAAGCATTGACCACAGCTTTATAGTACAAAACTATATCTGTGTTTTACCCACTAACACATGTATATAAAGCCACGGTTCCGGTTGTCAGCAAAACAGTTCAAACACATCCGACATGTCGAAACTAATAAAATCATTTACTAATAATTGAACAGCTAAATCCTCTAACCACGATTTACGACATTTTCCGCATATTTTCAATAACACTAACACCTAAAAACACTACAAGATTAACTATGCACACCCATAAGAACAGCCACAAACATGAAAACAGTTTAAACTGTCGTTACACTATCATATTCATTATTTAGCTAAAACGCCTAAATTACATAGTCGAAACAGTTTTGTTTATAGACTATATATTCATTATTTAGTTTAAACACGCAACAATCATACAATTAGCTACCAAAACGTTTAAACAGGCTTGACATTGAGAATTTTTGGGTGCCCGGATATATTAAAATGTCAACTATAGTAGTTAAAACTGTTTTCATTATTAGATTAACTATGCAAACCGATAAGAACAATGACAAACATTAAAACAGTTTAAATCCTTAGGTTCAGTTAATTTTACCCAATTTGTCCCATGTTCTGAAACAAACTCCCGTAAGGCAGCTACTGCCACCGGATTTCAACCCATTTTTACCTTTTTCTTCAATCTTTAGCTTTGTCCAACGATTCACAGCTTGGGTGGTACGGTTGTGTTGCCTTTTTAGTTGTCACTTTTATTTTGTCCTAAGAGCACAACGAAGCAGAAGACTTAGATTTGGTAGCAGTGGGTGAGAGGGTGGCGTCTTTTTATTAGGGTTTGAAATGAGTCAATTTTGGTTAAAGTCCTTCTTATAGCACCTGATAATTTGAGCAACTCATTTTGGATCAGGTCAATGGACTTTCGGTTGGGCTGGTAATATTACAATTTGAAAATTTGGCCAAGTTATGCTTTGTTGATTACGAACCAAATTTTTAAAAGACATAAGGACAATCGCAATGTTCAAATGTAGATACTATTATTAAACAAAAATAAATAAATAAATAAATAAAACATAAATAAAAGAGTTAAGTACATAAATGGTCATTGTGGTTTGGCCCTTTTTTTACTTTCAGTTACGGAAGTTTTTTTTAACTGATTCAGTCACTATGTTTTGCATATGTTACAAATCCAATTCAAATCCGAATGAAATGACCAAAAAGCCCTTGTCCTTTTCTTTTCCGTTAACTGTCATTGCAACGTTAGTCCTTTTACTAACGGCCATTTATAATTAACTAAAAATTTGGTTTTCGAAATAATGTTTTTAGAAAAATATTTTTTATTTTTGAAAAATATTTCTTTTTTAGAAAAAATATTTTTTTTCGAAAAACATTTTTTTTCGAAAAACATTTTTTTTCTGAAATAATTTTTTCGAAAAATATTTTTTTTCTAAAATTTTTTTTTTGAAAAGTATTTTTTTCTAAATTATTTTTTTTCCAAAAATATTTTTTTTTCGAAAAATATTTTTTTATGAAATAATTTTTTTAGAAATATACGTTTTTACATGTTTTCATCCATTTTTACACGTTTTCATCTGTATTTACACGTTTTCGTCAATTTTTACATGTTTTCATCCGTAATTACACGTTTTCATCCATATTTACACGTTTTCGTCTATTTTTACACGTTTTCATCAGTATTTACACCTTTTCGTCCATTTTTACACGTTTTCATCAGTATTTACACGTTTTCGTCCATTTTTACATGTTTTCATCCGTAATTACACGTTTTCATCCGTATTTACACGTTTTCGTCTATTTTTACACGTTTTCATCAGTATTTACACATTTTCGTCCATTTTTACACGTTTTCATCAGTATTTACACATTTTCGTCCGTTTTTACACGTTTTCGTCCGTTTTTACACGTTTTTGCACGTTTTCATCCGTTTTTTACACGTTTTCATTCATTTTTTTACACGTTATCGTCCGTTTTTTACACGTTTTTATCTGTATATTACACGTTTTCATCCGTTTTTATGTCAAAAAAATGTTTTTCAAAAAAAAAATAGTTTTTCAAAAAAAAATATTTTTCTAAAAAAATATTTCAGAAAAAAATATTATTTGAAAAAATTATTTCGAAAAAAAATTATTTTTCGAAAAAAATAATTTCGAAAAAAATATTTTTCTAAAAAAATTATTTCAGAAAAAAATATTTTTTGAAAAAATTATTTCGAAAAAAAATATTTTTCTAAAAGAAAAATAATTTTCAGAAATAAAAAATATTTTTCTAAAAAGTTTATTTCGAAAACCAAATTTTGAGTTAATTATAAACGGCCGTTAGTAAAAGGACTAACGTTGCAATGACAGTTAATGCAGAAGAAGATGACAAGGGCTTTTTTGAAATTTCATTCGGATTTGGACTGGATCTGTGACATATGTAAACCACAGTGACTGAATTAGTCAAAAAAAGCTTCAGTGACTGAAAGTGACATACGTTTCGTATGTTTTTTATTGTATTGTATTGTATTTTTATTTTTAATGGAATGAATTTAATTAGTTTATTTGAAAATTTGAATTAAAAAAATAAAGTTGTAAGTAGTTGGCCTCAAATGAGTAAGTTGGGGTTAGTTGTTAGGGTAGTACGTGTGGAGTGGCAAAAGCAAAAGGAAAGCTTTTCCTTTGGGGAAACCCACACCACATGTGGCGGGAAACTTGGCAGGCTCCAAAAACAAGTTTACATTCGGCACTATAGCCCGCAACCATCCGGGAGAGAGAAATTAATTTTTATTTTTGTGAGTGTGTATTTTGTGGGGATATGTGTTGTGGTATTTTTAAATGATAAAAAATAGAAAAATAATTTATGGAAGATAGAGGATGTGTTGCAATGATTAACGGAAAGTTGAAGAAAAAAAAGATTTTGGAGAGAGAAAAAACTGATGTGGAGCTGATGTGGCGAGAGAAAATCCATAACCACACCCTCCACACTTAGTGGGGGGTCAGTTGTGGAGGTTTGTTAAAGTGATGTGGCACCACATGGGCCCCAAATGAGGAGTTTCACCTCCTCACTGCACCTTGTGCTCTAAGAGCACAAGGTGAAATGTTCGCCTTCGCTTGTCGTGCCACCCGGGGTACTTCGTTGTACCTCGCCACCACACCGCCCCAGCCCGTTTTTTCTCGTCACTCCAAGCCTCGTCGTCTACACGGCGAGGTTGAAATCTGACAATTGGAACGTTGGAGTGGGCCTTCGTCGTGCAAGATAAAACGAATATATTACCGAGACCATTTAAATGATCTTGAAGCCATGACAAGTGAGAATCGAACAAAACTACGGTGTGTGCTTCGTTACCACAGTAGAAATAATAAACAAGGTTTGAGGTTCAAATTTGTTGCAAGAATGAAACTAACGAAAGGCCAGGTGTTTATGGGATTATGTTGAAAGAAAGTTGTGTTAATTGTGTTTTGTTGGATTGAAAAAATAAGAGGTTTGATGAGATAGAGAAAAGTTTGGTGGATGTAAAATGTGAAGGAAGAGTGAGGCATGCTTAAGATTAGGGTATGTGTTTACAACAAAATGGGAGGTACATCACTTGGATGTAAAATCATCATTTCTACATGGTGATTTAAATGAAGAAGTATATGTCTCACAGCCTGATGGCTTTATAAAGACAGAAGATAAAGGAAAAGTGTGAAAAACTAGAAGGGGGTTGAATAGTTTTACGGTTTTAAAATTTTAATCCTTTTGTTACTTATGTGAATTCAATGAACCAAAGCAAAAACAAATAATTACACAATATAAACAAAAGTAAAGAGAGGAAAGATCAAACCACACAACACGGTTGTTTATAGTGGTTCGGCTGCAAGGACTCTCTTCCTTGCCCTACTCCACTCCTCGAGCTTCCAACTCGAGAGTTTATCCTTCACTAAGAAACAAACTCCCTTTCTAGGCGGAGAAAACCTTTACACGTCGCTTACTTTTTTTCCGGTACTAAGCTAAACACCGGGTTCTTTACAAGGGTACAACCACTCCCGTTTGGTTCTTTACAAGGGTACAACCACTCCCGACACTCTTTGTGTTTTAAGGACTAAAACACTAACCATACTCACTGATTACAAATGACTAATAATGATGTGTGAAAACAACTACAATATCACACAGTAATGAATCTAAAGGATTACGGTTTTGTAGATCCTTGAAAGCTTGATCTCTTTTCTACAAAAAGAAAGATAAAATGAAATGCAAGTGATAATGATGTTAGTAAGATATATACTGAATGAATATGTGTGTTTATGCTATATGAGTGATGAGAAAGCCAAATGATCAGCTTGCTATTTATAGGCAAGCTAATCAACAGCTCACGGATCCCACGGATCCCAAAATAGGGATCCGTCCTTCATTGGACTTGGATCCGTGGGTTGTGACAGCTAAGAGATTTGGTGTATCTTTCCATATCTTGCATATCTTGCCAAATCTTCCAAAATCCACAAATGTCAACTATCTAACTTGTGAATCTAAACAAAATATTACACAAGCTAACTAAGATATCACTTGTGATGTATGGCATGATGTCATGGTATAATTTTTAGAATAAAGTTTCCTTTTAAGGAAATAAGTTAGTACATATGTAAAATGGTATGCTTAGTTATTTAGTGAAGTGTAAAAATGTGTATTAAAGAAACTTAAGCTAGTATTTATAAGTTGCTAAAAGATATACCTTGTATTTGTCATTAACAAAACTAAGTAAAGATCGAAAAATATAAATAACGTTTTTGGGACGATATTTGTATTAACAAAAAGTATACAGATTGAAGAAAGCACTATATGGACTCAGACAAGCTCCACATGCTTGGTATACCAAACTAGATAAAACCTTAAAGTTACTCAACTTAAGAAGTGTGCATTAGAACAGGTGATCTACACAAGAACAGACAAGATGTCAACTCTACTAATCAGAGTCTACGTTGACGACTTAATAGTTACTGAAACATCGAAGAAGGAAATTGAATCCTTCAAGTACCAAATGCAAGAACAGTTCGCAATGAGTGATCTTGGACTATGTTGACATAAATAATGCCTAAAAACATTATTTATATCTCTATGTCTTAATGATCACAAAATATAAACTCATTAAACATAAACTTATCAAATAAACAAGTATTTAGTTGTAAATATTCATTTCTACAACTTAATCACTTAAGGTATGAATAAACAAGTGCTTAATGCATTATATGATCAAAGGAACATTTTCTTAATAACTAGATTTTTTATAAAACATCAAAAACATTTTATATATTTTTGAAAAACATTTTTGGTATTAAATAAAAATGTTTAATCTTTTATAAAAATATGAATTCAAATTTTTAACCAAAATCAGTTAAAATGTTTCAGAAAAACCTTCCCCACAAAAGGACAAAACTGGCCAACGTTCAGCAGGGGCGGCCCCCTTAATTTTACTAGGCGGCCCCCTTAAAATTAAGGGGACCGCCCCCCTATTTAAGGGGGCCGGCCACGCTCCAGTAGGTCTCCAGCTGTCCAGTTTTTCTCCTATAAATACCAGTCTTCTCCTGGATTTTTACTTACCTTTTGCACACTGAAACTTTCTGTTTTAAATCACATTTCATATCTTCAAAAACCCTTTGATCATATAATCTTAAGCTTTGGTTTCTAAGTGATCCAAGCTTTCTCCATTCAAGTGCAAGAGAAGAATACTCCTTCAACAACTAGAGAAGAAGTATTGCAACTTAGATACCTAAGTTGTTTGTGTCATCATACATTTGTATATAAGTTGTATATTGTTGTTAGATAGTTGTGTGTATAATTGTTTGGGATAGGTTAGTGTGTAAGTAGAGAAGTTGTGTTGTTAAGGTGTGTAAGTAGTGAAGGTGTGAAGAAGTAGAAGTGTACATAGGTTGTGCTTAGTTGTGAAGTGTCGTGAAGAAGTCGTGAAAAAGTCGTGAAGAAGTTGTGAAGAAGTCGCGAAGAAGTCGTGAAGAAGTCGTGAAGAAGAAGGTGTGATTAAGTCGTGTTTAAGTTGTGAGATTGGTTCTAGCTACAATTAGAACTTGACATCTAGCTTTGTGTTGTTAAGCCGGTGTAAGCTAAAGTTGTGTAAGGTTTTCTCTGCCATAAGGGAGCTTGTTGACATAGTGAAGAAAACTCTCGAGTTAGGTGCTCGGGGAGTGGAGTAGGGCAAGGAAGGTGTCGTTGTAGCCGAACCACTATAAATCTCTTGTCTCTCGGTTAGATCTTTCCATCTCTAGCTTTCATTTCATTTTATTACCTTACTTGCATTACTTATTTATATTTACTTATATACATATTGTTCAAGGAGTTGAGATCACATAAATTCGAATCTAAGTTTTTAAAAAGTAAACAAAGTTTTCACAATAAAATTTAAAAGGACATAAAACTATTCAACCCCCCTTCTAGTTTTCCACAATTGGTATCAAGAGCCACGTCAAACAAGATTTTTAAAATAAACTGTATTTTAAAACTTGAAACGATCTATGTAATCTTTAAAATATTTAGAAGGGCAATCTATGCAAAGACCACCACTATTTGAAAGTGATGGTTTTCTTTATTGGAAAAATAGATTCGAAACTTATGTGAAATCAAAAGATCTTGATCTTTGGCATGTTATTATCTATGGTGACTTTCCTCCTATTCAATTTAATCCTTTAACTAAAATAGATGAAATTGTACCTTTTGAAAAACAAAATGATGATTTGAAAAAGAAACTAGCAAAAAATAATGAGGCTAAAATGGTAATTTATAATGCGTTACCACGTAAAGAATATGAACGAATTTTTATGTGTCAAACCGCAAAAGAAATTTGGGATTCTTTACTAATCACTCACCAAGGTAATAGTCAAGTCAAAGATAACAAAATAGATCTTCTTGTTCAACAATATGAACAATTTACAATTCCTGAAGAGGAATCTATTGATAATGCATTTGCTAAATTTAACACAATCATCACAAGTTTAAAAGCACTTGATGAGACTTTTTCTAGCAAAAATTGTGTAAGGAAATTTCTTAGGGCATTACATCCGAAATGGCGCGCGAAGGTCACGGCGATTGAAGAGTCAAATAACTTGATGACGTTATCACTTGATGAGCTTATTGGCAACTTGAAGGTTCATGAAGAAATTATAAAGAGGGACTCGGAAACGGTCAAGAGCAAGAAAGATCAAATCAAGTCTCTCACGCTAAAAGCCAAAAAGGAACTTAGTGATGACGATGATTTAAGTGACGATAGTGAAGACGAAGAATATGCAATGGCTGTAAGAGAATTCAAGAAATTCTTCAAGAGGCGAGGAAGATTCACGAGACAACCGCGAGATGAAAGAAGATCGCTACAAAGAAATAGAAACGATAACTACGGGAAAAGAAAGTGCTTTAGATGTGGAAGCCAAAACCATCTCATTGGCGAATGTCCAAAGCCACTGGGTTATGATTACGAAAGCGCATTTGTTAGTGGAACATGGAGCGATGGCGACAAAGATGAAGCGGACAAAGCAAAAGACGAAAAGTGCCTTATAGCTCAAGCCACCGATGAAATATGTCTTGGGATAAATTTCGAGCCCGACGAATGGATTAAGGATAGTGGATGCTCGAAGCACATGACGGGAAACCGGAAGCTATTCTCCTCCTACAAGGCATACAACGGAGGTAATGTTATTTTCGGTAGTGATTTTTGTGGAAAAATCATTGGCAAAGGTACGATCTCTCAAGACTCCCTAACTATTGAAAATGTTGAGCATGTAGATAACCTAACATATAACTTGCTTAGTATAGGACAAATATGCGATAATAAGTGTAGGGTTACTTTTACAAGTAAAGATAGCGAAATAGTTAAGGACGGAAAGGTCATAGGTAGAGGAGTTAGGAAAGGTGGCGTATATGTTATGAAACTAGGAAATAAACCGGAAGATAAAATATGTCTAGCAACCTTAGATGAAAACTCTACATTGTGGCATAGAAGATTAGGTCACGCAAATATGCAACAAATACAATCCCCAGCCTCTAAAGAATTAGTTAGAAACTTGCCTAACCTAAGATATGACCAACACTTTTGCGATGCATGCAAAATAGGAAAACAAGCACATACTAGTCACAAAGCTAAGAATATAGTCTCCACTACTAGATGCCTAGAATTATTACACATGGACCTTTTTGGTCCAATCGCTGTGCGGAGTTACGGAGGTAATCGTTATACCTTAGTAATTGTAGATGACTATTCACGATACACGTGGACTAGATTTTTAAGTGATAAGACCGAAGCCTTTAATAAGTTTGAAATATTTAGTAAAATGATTCAAAATAAATTAGGATGTTCTATAGTATCAATTAGGACGGACCATGGTCGGGAATTTGATAACGAAGTGCAATTCGGAAAATATTGTGATTTAAATGGGATATCTCACAATTTCTCCGCTCCTCGCACTCCACAATCAAATTGGGTAGTAGAAAGAAAGAATCAAACCTTACAAGAAATGAGTAGAACAATGCTAAATGAACAATCTATCCCCCAAAAAATTTGGTGCCATGCCATAGATACATCAACATATATAATAAATAGAGTCTCAATTAGGAGAATCTTAGGAAAAACCCCATATGAATTATTAAGAGGTAGAAAACCTAATCTAAATTACTTTAGGGTATTCGGGAGAAAATGTTTTGTTCTCAATAAAAAAGACTACCTTACTAAGTTTGATCCTAAGTCGTACGAAGGAATCTTTCTAGGGTATTCGCAAAATAGTAAAGCATACATAATACTTAATAAACACACTATGAAAGTAGAAGAGTCCTTAAATGTAACTTTTGATGAAACTCCACCACCACCTAAGACATTGCCCCTAGAAGATGACGACCTAGTTGAAGAAGAAGCTATTGAGGTTAGTAAAATTAAACCCTTAGGCGATGATAATGAAGATATAACATTAGGCGAAAACGAAATAGTAAATGTTAAGGAATCTAAATCACACCCGTTAGATAATATAATAGGAAACCTAAATCAAAGAACCCTTAGATCACAAGCTCAAGATAAAAATAACTTCTTTTGTTTCCTATCAACTATAGAACCTAAAAATATAAATGAGGCATTAAAAGATAAAAGTTGGGTTATGGCTATGCAAGAAGAACTAAATCAATTTAAGACTAATGACGTTTGGGAATTAGTTCCAAATCCCATGAACATGACCATCATAGGAACTAAGTGGGTTTATAGAAATAAGTTAGACGAAAATGGAATAGTTACTAGGAACAAAGCTAGGTTAGTTGCCCAAGGATATAATCAACAAGAAGGAATAGATTATGACGAAACTTATGCCCCCGTAGCTAGATTAGAATCTATAAGAATACTTCTTGCCTATGCATGCGCCCTAGATTTTAAGTTGTTTCAAATGGACGTGAAAAGTGCATTCCTTAACGGTTTTATCAATGAGGAGGTATACGTGGCACAACCTCCAGGATTCATTGACTTCGCAAAACCTGATTATGTTTATAAACTCAAAAAAGCTTTATATGGACTCAAACAAGCTCCCAAGGCTTGGTATGATCGATTAAAAGCATTTCTTATTAAACATGATTATTCCATGGGAATGGTAGATAACACTCTTTTCACGAAAAAGAAAAGCCCAAATCTCATCATTGTCCAAATATATGTCGATGACATTATATTCGGATCGACTTGTCAGGATATGTGTGATGAATTCGCCAAAATCATGCATGATGAGTTTGAGATGAGTATGATGGGTGAACTTAATTTCTTCCTAGGATTACAAATAAAACAATTAGAAGATGGAATATTTTTTAATCAATCTAAGTACATTAAGGAAATGCTTAAGAAATTTGGATTAGAAGACGCTAAGCCCATGAAGACACCAATGTCTACGGAAGTAAAACTCACAAGAGATGAAGAGGGTGAGTCCGTAGAAAACACCGTAGAAAACACTAAGTATAGAGGAATGATAGGTAGTTTACTATACTTAACGGCAAGTAGACCGGATATCATGTTTAGTGTCTGCCTTTGTGCTCGCTTTCAAGAGGATCCTAAGGGATCGGGCATAGAAACCATCGTCTATGCGGATTCGGATCATGCGGGAGACTACGTGGATAGAAAAAGCACTAGCGGAATTTGCACGTTAATGGGATGTTGTCTAACATCTTGGTTCTCGAAGAAGCAAACCACTCTTGCTATTTCTACCACAGAAGCCGAATATGTAAGCGCTGGAAAGGCATGTCAACAAGCACTATGGATGAAACAAGCTCTCGTAGATTATGGCATTAGGTTAGATGACGTCCCAATTATGTGTGATAATAAAGGTGCTATAGATTTAAGTAAGAATCCCGTTCAACACTCTAGGACTAAACATATAGAAATACGCCACCACTTCCTCCGCGATAACGTTCAAAAAGGAAACATATCTATAGAAAAGGTTGCATCAGAAGATAACTTAGCAGACATATTCACTAAGCCCCTTAAGCGTGAACTCTTTAACCACTTACGTTTAGGCCTAGGAATGATGGAACAAATTGACTGAATTTTCTGCAATTTTTGGTACATTTTTTTTCCAGATGGGCGGACCCCTTAATGTTATAAAGGCGGTCCCCTTAATTATTAAGGGGACCGGCTTGTCATTAAGGGGACCGGCCATCTGTCTGTAAATTTTTTTTTTTTCTATTTCCTCCCATCTGAGTCTAGGAATCTGTTTTGCACAAAATAAAATATTGGGATATTTCTTTGCATAAACATATTTATAAACAAAACCCAATCTATTTTCTACAAATCATTCTCACATCTAGGAAAACACATGAAAACCATTTTCCTTGCATTGTTGAATAATACTAAAAACATTTTTTTTTCATGCATAAAGATCTCACATGAATTGTCAAAGAATATAATCTAATATATATCTTTGATATTCATATATTGAGCAAAATCAAATCAAGGAGACTTTGGATTGTTTCTTAGGAATATTTTTTTAGAAGTCGAAACAATCACATCTCCACATTTGTTGCATATAGGCACACACTAGAACAAGCTTATTAATCACATCCTCACAATTGTTCCATCACCTATTCCCCATTAGTTTCTAGTACCTTTGATCCATTACCCTTGCCTTAGATAATTAATTGCCTTAATTCTCTAAATTGCTAGATGTAACTTATTGCTTGCTTATTTGTTTATCTTATATGCCATGCATGCTTAATATGTTTCTCTATTGCCTCAAAGAGTGGGACTTGCCTAAAACCAGAAGCTCAAAACATAGCCATCCTCACCTATTTCTGCAGAAAAACCCATTTCTGGAACCCAGAAAGGTACCAGATGGGCGGCCCCCTTAGTTCATAAGGTGGCCCCCTTAATTATTAAGGGGACCGCCCATAATTAAGGGGACCGGCCATTTGCTGGACGGGTTCACAGAATCTTTTTCTGCTTTTTAGCCCATTTGATCTTATACTTCCTCAAATTCACAAACACATTTTGTCCTAATCACCCAACAAGCCTATCCATTCCTAAACCACACAAATCCTCCACTATAAATAACCCCATATCTCAACACATTCAATCATCCCATCATGTCTTCTCCTATCAACCAAAAACCAAAAACCTCAAAGCTAGAAAGGATGACCTTAAAACTCGGGTGGAAAAGAAAACCTCACCCTCACCACAAGCCCATCACAACTAGACAACCAACACCTCCATCATCATTCATCCCCAACTACTCTCCAAGATCACAACCTCATTCCATTGAACCATTTCACAAACCCTACCATTTTGGCCAAACATCCACATTCATTCCAAACTACTCCCCTAAACATCAAACCAACTTCAATGAAATCCTTGAAAACCCTCATCACCTTGGTCAAACATCAAACTTTTCACCCTAATACCATCCACTTCCACCAAATAACCAAATCCCCATTCATGAAAGGCAAAAGCTTCATGAAGAGATTAACCAAATCCATGATCTTAGTGATCTCCTTGCTATGCACCTCACACAACGCAACAAGGGACAACCTTCATCCTCACCTTACTCAAATTGCCTACCCCACTCTCTTAACTTGGATCAAGTTACAAACCACACCCACTATTGCCCTTGTTGCATCTTCCTTCAAAAACAAATCCTCCACTTAAGTGAAGATATTTCTTGGATCGAATATCTACTCACTCGTCCTCATCCCATTCCTCCACCACAACGATATAACATAAATGGATCCGCTCCATTTCCCTCACCATCACATAACTAAAACCTATCCACATGCCTTCCGCCTCAAAATAAAATCCCTCACCCTTTTGTGTCGCAAGCAAGCCCAATCGCTCTCTTTGACAATATGAGGACCATTAGTGTTTCTTGTTATGTTGTAATCATTATGTTTCAAGTATTTTATATAATGTAATGATGATTCATATGTTATATATGATCATCTTGAATGCATAAATAAATTAGTTGGTTGTTCTAAATATTTTTGCTATGTATATGTATCTTGTGTCTACTAACTTGCTTTTGCAGCCAAGATTTCCATAGCTCGTCTCCTTGGTGCCCTCGAACGAGGGGGAGTAACAATAAAGGGGGAGTTTTCGTCCCGACAAATTTAGTTTCTAAAACTTGTCGGCATAACCTTTTTGATTTTACAAAAAGGGGGAGAAGTGAATATAAACTCACTAAATACTTGTCCAAAAATAAAATTTTGGATTTAATAAGTTTAAGTTTTGTAATCATCAAAAAGGGGGATATTGTTGACATAAATAATGCCTAAAAATATTATTCATATCTCTATGTTTTAATGATCACAAAATATAAACTCATTAAACATAAACTTATCAAATAAACAAGTATTTAGTTGTAAATATTCATTTCTACAACTTAATCACTTAAGGTATGAATAAACAAGTGCTTAATGCATTATATGATCAAAGGAACATTTTCTTAATAACTAGATTTTTTTATAAAACATCAAAAACATTTTATATATTTTTGAAAAACATTTTTGGTATTAAATAAAAATGTTTAATCTTTTATAAAAATATGAATTCAAATTTTTAACCAAAATCAGTTAAAATGTTTCAGAAAAACCTGCCCCACAAAAGGACAAAACTGGTCAACGTTCAGCAGGGGCGGCCCCCTTAATTTTACTAGGCGGCCCCCTTAAAATTAAGGGGACCGCCCCCTATTTAAGGGGGCCGGCCATGCTCCAGTAGGTCTCCAGCTGTCCAGTTTTTCTCCTATAAATACCAGCCTTCTCCTGGATTTTTACTTACCTTTTGCACACTGAAACTTTCTGTTTTAAATCACATTTCATATCTTCAAAAACCCTTTGATCATATAATCTTAAGCTTTGGTTTCTAAGTGATCCAAACTTTCTCCATTCAAGTGCAAGAGAAGAATACTCCTTCAACAACTAGAGAAGAAGTATTGCAACTTAGATACCTAAGTTGTTTGTGTCATCATACATTTGTATATAAGTTGTGTATTGTTGTTAGATAGTTGTGTGTATAATTGTTTGGGATAGGTTAGTGTGTAAGTAGAGAAGTTGTGTTGTTAAGGTGTGTAAGTAGTGAAGGTGTGAAGAAGTAGAAGTGTACATAGGTTGTACTTAGTTGTGAAGTGTCGTGAAGAAGTCGTGAAAAAGTCGTGAAGAAGTTGTGAAGAAGTCGTGAAGAAGTCGTGAAGAAGAAGGTGTGATTAAGTCGTGTTTAAGTTGTGAGATTGGTTCTAGCTACAATTAGAACTCGACATCTAGCTTTGTGTCGTTAAGCCGGTGTAAGCTAAAGTTGTGTAAGGTTTTCTCCGCCATAAGGGAGCTTGTTGACATAGTGAAGAAAACTCTCGAGTTAGGTGCTCGGGGAGTGGAGTAGGGCAAGAAAGGTGTCCTTGTAGCCGAACCACTATAAATCTCTTGTCTCTCGGTTACATCTTTCCATCTCTAGATTTCATTTCATTTTATTACCTTACTTGCATTACTTATTTATATTTACTTATATACATATTGTTCAAGGAGTTGAGATCACATAAATTCGAATCTAAGTTTTAAAAAAGTAAACAAAGTTTTCACAATAAAATTTAAAAGGACATAAAACTATTCAACCCCCCATTCTAGTTTTCCACAGACTACTTGCCTACTACTTAGGCATAGAGGTTACACAAAAATCGGGTGAAATCTCGATAAAGCAAACAGGCTACGCGACTAAGATACTCAAAGACACAGGGATGTTGGACTGCAATGATGCAAAGATACCTATGGAACCAGGACCGAAGCTAACAAAGTTAAGCGAAGGAAAATTTGTAGATCCTATGGAATATCGAAGCATAATAGGATGTTTATGATATCTGTTACATACAAGACCAGACTTAAGTTTTCCAATCGGATTACTTAGTCGATTCATGCAGGAACCTCAAGAACAACATATGAAAGCAATAAAACAGGTTCTACGTTATCTCAAAGGAACCAAAGACTATGGTATAACCTACAGGCATGATGGAAACAAGATTCAAGGCTTTAGTGACAGCAGTTATGGTGTCAACACTTAAGAAGGAAAAGGGACAACAGGAATAGTTTTCTACTTTGGAAAATCACATATAACCTGGAGCACTCAGAAGCAACGAACAGTAGCCTTATCATCTTGCGAATCAGAGTTCATTGCAGCAACTGCAGCAGCTACTAAAGCACTCTGGTTGAAAATGCTTCTAAGTAAGATAACAGACTCTAATGAAGAAAAGATCACAATCTATGTAGACAACAAATCTGCAATAGCACTCATGAAGAACCCAGTATTTCATGGAAGAAGCAACAACATAGACACAAAATATCACTTCATACAAGAATGCGTTGAGAAGGAAGATTTAACAGTTGAGCACATCAGCGGAGAAGAACAAAGGGCTGACATACTCACAAAGGCACTGCCAAGGATACGTTTCGTCACAATGAGACAAATACTTGGTGTGAAGAATCTCCTTCAGAATGATCAAGATTAGGGGGTGAATGTTGGGATAATCCTGATCACTGCCCCATAGATTCCATAGTTAAATAAGGTCAAAGGACCATTTACACAATATATATAAACTGTAGTTTAAGGACTAGTTTGTAATTGACACAAACATGAACAATTGTGTCTTTTGGTTTGGTGTAACCACCACCATAACCACCGATCACCAACCATCACCACCAAGGGATGCATTGGTTGGAATATCTAAAGCAAAACCGAACCATCACAATGGTTCATAGCATCGGTTGGATTAGTATAAATAGGGAATACTTGTAACCAATTCAATAATATCAATTCTAACAGATTTCTCATATAGCAAATATATTATTAGTGTTTGATTTCAACGATCATGAGTTTATACCTGTGTATAACCATCACTTTCTTTACAAATATACACTAGTGCCAAGCTAGACTAGATGGGCCGGTCCCAATTGTATAAATGGGCCGTACGCATTAGGTGGAGTTAGTTGCTTGGTCTCGAAGCTAGGATATTAGTATATACTGATATGCAATTTTATGTACTTATACAATTCACAATACAATCAATACAATAACCCTTTGAGGTTTTATATAGTACAATCTTATTTCATTCTACTAAATTCATCAGTAAATACTAAAAAATTTAGTTGTTACCTCCCATGGATTTGCTTTGCATAGGTCCGCAAAGATTGGCTTGAACTAATTGAAGGGGCTGTGATCCTCTCCATCCATGCATGATATGGAAACGGTCTCCTGTTTTGTTTACCTAGTATAGTCAATATTAGGTATAACCATCACCATAGTTTTTTCACTTAACTTTAGTCCCCCGCCATGCAAATGACCGTATCTAAAATGTCTTCCAGAGTTTTTATTTTGAAAGAAGTGAAAAGAAATGGCAAGAAAATAGAATAAATTAGGGTTTCGAGTGTTTACAGGAGAGGAGGAAAGAAGAGGTGAGAAAATTTAGATGTATTTATCTCCAAAATTTTCTTCCCAAAAGTGGGATGAGTTAGGATAAACGTATAGTAGGTAACTTTTAAGGGTAAAATCTATAGATACTATATGTAATAACCGAAACAACTCATTATGCTTTCTCAATTTATAAACCACCCATCATGCTCTAAAAAATCTTACACGTTAGTCCATGTGGTTGCAGAATCTTGCAGCGTCAATCCTTTTTCCTAATAGCCATTTGTTTTTAGGGTTATCTCTTTGAAGCGTCCATCCTTTTGTACGTTTTCGTCCGTTCTTGTTTGTTTTCTTATGTTTTCGTCCGTTTTTAAATATTTTCATGCTTAAGATTATAGAAATGAAACAATTTAGGGTATGTGTTTAATATACTGGGTATTATTTGATTGGGTCTTTCTATCATATTTGTAATGGGCTAGACATTGTATATGATGGACTGGGCTGGTATGATCATCCGACAATTAGACTATCGATTGGAGTTTATTGATTGTACGTCATGGCTTCGATTCTCACTCGTTATTTCCCGTATCGTTTTTTTTCTGTATCGTTGTTTCGTATGTTTTTTAATATGTTGTAATGTATTTTTTTTAATGGAATGAATTTAGTTTACTTGGAAATTTGAATAAAAAAATAAAGTTATAAATGGTGGGCCTCAAATGAGTAAGTTGAGGTTAGTTGTTAGTGAGGGGGTTAGTTGTGGAGGTTTGTTAAAGTGATGTGACACCCCATGTGCCTCAAATGAGGAGCTTCACCTCCTCACTGCACCTTGTGCTCTAAGGATTATAGATTTTGTGGGGTCTACGTTGGTACCCACCTCAGTAATCAAGTAATTATTGCTCTTTTATTGTCTTCGGGTTGTAGTGGGGTAAATCGATAATATGAGCACACTTATAATTATAAGGGCCGTTTGGTATATAGGTGGGTTTACGATTTGAATTTGGATTTAGATTTAAATTTTGTTTAGAATTTGAATTTGGATTTGATGTAAGATGAAAAAAAGTAAGAAAAATAACATAATTAAATTAAAAAATAATATTTTAATAATTAATGAAAGTATTAAAAATTAATTTTATTAATTTACAAAAAAAAAATGTAGAGAGAAACACCTAGCCTGACCTAACAATTATCACGAAACCACTCCTTATATCTAAGATACGAAAAAGTGGAATTTTTTTATTAATTAAAATCTATTTCCGATAGTGAAATCTTCAACCAAAAAGCTTATAAATGTCAAATCAAATCCAAAACCATTTCACACCCTTAAACCAAATTGCACCTAAGTTTATAAATCAAACCGTCAAAGTATAATCTAATCAAAATTAAATCATACGAGTTAGGGGTAATTTAGTATATATTTAATTTAAACATTAAAAAAATCAAATAAAAAGACAAGAAAAATAATTTGTATGTTTAAAACATAAACCTGAATTCATATTTAAAGATTTGATCGGTAAATGTTAAAAGTAGTTTGTGAAAGATAATAAGAAACAATAAATACATTACACTTATCATGGAATAAATGAAGTAGTTGTAACTTTAAGTCTCTTTTGCAAGCATGTATATTAACACTCAAAAGACATTTCTATTAATAGTGTAAAAGAACTTGTTATATACTTTCTTATTTTATATTTTAAAAAAGGACATGAACATGACATGTGGCTAAACATGTTTGGCTAACATGTCAACCCATCTAAAATGTTTGAGAAACGAGGCATCTTTAGGTTAAGTAAGTATTAAACATTTTTAAAACCGTGAAACCGTTTAAGTATATAAATCTATATAAAAAAAGTAAAATATGTATCTTGGATTTTATGTTAGATAATTATCTATATGATGATTTTATCAAATCTTTTTTTTTTTTTAATTAAACTAATTGAATTGACAAATCACCAACATTTTTTTTATCACATGACACGTCTACTTAAACAATTTAAACGGGTTACACATGCTAAGCAGGTCTGAGTTATACGGCTAAGCACGGTCCGAACATAGGACCAGAACGAAAACCGATTTGACCCAAAACATCGGACCAAAATACATTTGGTCCGGTCTGGTTTGGGCCTGTTTCTCGATTCAGTCCGTTATGTGGTCTATAATGCTCAACCATACTGAGCTAGAGTTAGTATTTTGACACGATTAATAGACACATCGTGTTTAGGGTAAAAGTTATACCAACCCGTCAACCAAGAACCCGAATAGGTCAACACGAACCCCAACCTCTAATTTTTAACCTTAGAAGGTGGGAGCAAAACATTTTTGTTAGAGTAAATTACACCGTTGGTCCTTGTATTTTGCGTTGACTGACAGATATGGTCCTTTGACCAAAAAAATTGCGCCAGTGGTCCTTAAGTCAGAAACGTTATGCACTGTTAGTCCCTCGATCCAAGTGGCCCCACAAACATCCACTAACGCTCGTTATCTATTGGATTTAAAAGGGCAATTTGGTCATTTTACTTCTTGTCACATTTCCATCTCCTTATCTACCTAAATCTGCTACATCCTTATTCTCAAACACATTTCCTTTCTTCCTCACTTGACAAATCCAACCAAACCACCCTTATAACTCCTGAACATGCAAACACTCTGAAACACAAACACAATTACCACAAATCCCATCGAATCAAATACATAACCAAACTCCCTCCTTATTACTCCCCAAAATCATACGTACCAGCCAAATCCATCCTTATTCCTCCAAGATACTTCACACAATCAGAATCATAAACCAAGATCGAACAAAGACGAACCGTAGCACATTGATCTCTTCAAGATCTCTCTAAGGAGATCTCGGGTAGGTTTTGTTTGTCTTTTGTTTTGTATGTCTCAGATCTGTGATGAGTTGTTATAGATGATCTTTAAAGATCATCGTATATAAACAAGACAACCTGAGATTTTTCATTTTTTTCCGATTTAATTCAGATTTGTGTGTTGGGGAGTGATGTGAGGTTGTTTAGTTTGTTAAGTCGTATGTTGTTGGCTGTGATGTCGAGGAAGTGATGTTGGAGTTTGGGATAATGTTGTTGCCTTATGAATCTGGTGATTTTTTTGTGGTTATATTTGTTGAATTGGTGTTTGTTCATGAGTTGATGTTCGTGAGTTGATATGGTGTTGAGATCGCCGGGGTTGTTGACGTTTAGTATTGAGAATAATTTTAAGCTGAAATTTGAGTACTTTTTGAATGAGATGAAGGGGGATTTGAGTGATTTGAAGAGGTTTCCGCAGTATTTTTCGTATAGTTTGGAAAGGAAGATTATGAGGAGGCATAGGTTGTTGGTTGATCATGGGGTTAGTGTGCCGTTGTGGGAGATGCTTAAGGTTAGTGATGGTGAGTTTACCGCAAGGTTGATTGATGCCAGGCTTAGGTTAGGTGATAAGAGATTGTAGGTTTTTAGTATGATGGTCTTTCATACGTGTAACATTATAGCTAAGTTTGCATTTTTTTGGCGAAAGGCGTTCTTTGTTATTGTAACATATAGTAAAGAGATTATGCGTTGTTTATACAATAATGTTTTATTTAGTTTGATGAAGTTTTGGTTTTTGACCTCAAGAAATGATATGTGTATGTGAAGATATAGTGATACCTTACTAAGTGAATATTTATACCAAATGAAGTTATTTTTGGAGCTTGTAGCATTTGGTAATATAATAATGTATTGGTTATGTAGAGATCATTGTGCATGTTCATTGAGTTATGCAGGATGGTGCAAGTTAAGTGGCTGCATTTGTTAAGACTGACAACTTGACAAATCTGTCATGATCCATTAATTTCTCAAGAGAGTTGCTGCTGCATGAAATTTCTAGTTTTCATGAGTTGATGTTCGTAGTTTCCAATCTGAATTTGAATTCTTAGTTCATGAGTTAATGTTCGTAGTTTCCCAATCTGAATTTGGTGTAAAAAAGAGTATTTAAATCAGTGTGATTTTTCTTTTCAAGGCGTTGAATTTGCTTTATCGTTATGTGCATATAACAAATCTTTAAATCATGTGATTTTTCATCTATTCTGAGCAAATCTTGCATACCCAAAAAAGTTTGTGGTAGTGGTGGGGCCCACTATCAATATTAAAGTTTGTGTTGTAAAATGACCAAATTGCCCTTTTAAATCCAATAGATAACGAGCGTTAGTGGATGTTTGTGGGGCCACTTGGATGGAGGGACTAACGGTGCATAACGTTTCTGACTTAAGGACCACTGGCGCAATTTTTTTGGTCAAAGGACCATATCCGCCAGTCAACGCAAACCACAAGGACCAACTGTGTAATTTACTCTTTTTGTTATTCACCCACCGACCTCTTCTACCTCCTTAAATCACCATCCTTCATCTTCCCCAAATCAAAAACACAAACCCTAATCCCAAAAACAATGAACCCATCTTCAAAACCAACCAAAAAGGACACCCCATCACTCAAAAAGCTCGAATACCTGTCCTTAGTATCCAAGGTATGCACAGAACTCGAATCCCATCTGGGTTTCACAGAAAAAGTCTTAGCCGAATTCATAACTGATTTAGGCCGCAAATGCTTAACCCACGAGGAGTTCGATCAAAAGCTCAAACAAAACGGTGCTGATTTGCCTGATTATTTTGTCCGTACTCTTTTAACTATTATTCATGCTATTTTGCCCCTTAAGATTAAGAAAACTAAACCCGAAGTAGGCGCATTGAATATAGGTGATAGTAGAGACCATGTTAGGAGTTTGGAGAAGGAGATTGAGATGGAGGCGTTGGAAAAAGCCCGTTTACGGGGCGAAAATTTAGATAATAGCGAGAATAGTAGGGTTAAGAAAACTAAACCCGAAGTAGGCGCGTTTCCTGTTGAAATACTTTACACCAAACACCCGGAAAGTGATTATGTCGATGCAACTTTGATTACTGTTATGCAGATTCACTTAACAGAACCTGAAGGTGATATACTCGTGTTTTTAACCGGTCAAGAGGAAATCGATCATGCTTGTCTGTGGTTGTTTGAGCGGATGAAAGGGTTAGGTAAAAACGTGCCTGAATTGATTATATTACCGGTTTATAGTGCACTACCTAGTGAAATGCAGTCGAGAATTTTTGAACCGGCCCCACCAGGGAAGAGGAAGGTGGTCGTTGCCACTAATATTGCCGAAGCATCTTTGGCCATTGACGGGATTTTCTATGTCATTGACCCTGGTTTCGCCAAGCAAAACGTGTATGACCCGAAGCAAGGTCTTGATTCACTTGTTATCACACCTATATCTCAAGCATCAGCTAAGCAACGGGCGGGTTGTGCAGGTCGTTCTGGGCCGGGAAAATGCTATAGATTGTACACTGAAAACGCTTTCAACAATATGGCAGAAGTTGATGTAATTGCATGAAGAGGAAACGGCTAAAAGAAGAGTAAGCACAAGAAAGAAGAGACCTAGGCGATAGAAATGTTCAAACACAAAGTTCGCATCTGGAATGACTTGTTTGTCAAGACTGATATTTGCTTGTTTCGTTGTACGTTGTAGTCATTAAGGTTGCGACTTGTAAAACTTTAACCCGTTTAGCGTTATATGTCATGCACTTCGTGTTCCGTTTGTGGTTATATTACTGGTTATGGTCTTTAGGACTTGGTTAATCTTGTTGTGTTTCAAGTCTTTAATCAAGTTTTCGACTTTTTGTGTTTGGTATAGTGAGACCGGTTCTGATTATCTGATAATTCCAGGATCAGATTGATTTAGTTTTGGATAATTAGTTTACTAGTAGCTGCAACAAACTGATTCCAGAGTTATCTGATTGCTTAGGGCCATTATACATGTAAATCCTGAGATAATCAGACTTTGCCAAACACTCGAACTCATTATCTGCATTATCTTGCAGTGCGGTCAGCAGAAGCAGCAGTTGCTATGTGGTTGTTGTTTATTGTCTGCCAAACAATCGCACTTATCATCTGCATTATTTTGACTTTAAACTACACGGGCACATTAAATGCTATATCCTTGTGCCTGTTTTCTTCAGTATGTAGTTACTGAAAGCGTATATGCCACCATGTATACACGGTGTGTTTGACATTTTAGCAACCCCAAAAACAATAGTCAATACAAGGCTACAGTGCATGGTTGTAAAAGATGTTTTCTGGCTCACCCACCTTTTACAATAATAACTACAACTTTTATTGCATAATGTGTACTGCTAATGACAACAAGATACTCCAAAATTGTTTTACATTCTACATGGGTTTGTTTAAAGTCAACACCTTGTTTAATTTTACCGAGGTAACCATTTACCCCCCCCCCCCCCCCCCCCCCAAAAAAAAAAAAAAAAAAAAAAAAAAAGTCTAACACCTTGTTTATAAATTTTCCTTTAATAAATTGTTTTGCAATTTTGGTTTGTGGGGTGAATGGGGCTTGGTTGCCCTTTTGACTTTCATTTTTTCTATTAAGGTTTGACTTTTGTTGATATATATGATAACTCTATCCATTTAACTTAATTATATATGTCAGATTTAGTAAACACTTATAACATGGTAAAACAGAGCTAACACAAACCCGTTGCTTATAACTAAAACCATATCACCATCGACCACGTAGGTGATATTGTTATGATACTATAGTCTAAAAAATATGTTTTTTTTATCATAAATAAAATTGCAGAAGATAAAACCCTACTGGACACGTCCCGGGTATGATTAATGATGAACGAACCGAGCAGTCAACTTGTTGAGAAAGTCAACTGCGTTCTTAAAAGAGTGGTAAAATTGATGGTAAAATCATTTTTTATAAGCTAAAATTGGTACTTAAATCTCGTTTAATTATTGGTCAATTGCTACACTGCCACAAGAAATTCGAAAACCCCTAAAATGTGAATTGATTTGGGTGGAAAGCGTGTCAAAATCATGACCCGGTAAAATAGAAAGTTTATTTATTTGCTCTTTGGCTGGTTTATAAATGTAGTGTCAAAGTTAGTCAATGAGTTAATAAATTATTGTTACAGGTCACATATGCAATGCAGCCGGGACATGCTTGATAGAAAGTTTAAATAAGAATAATTGCATATCTATCCTTAATTCATGTTTACCTGAACCAAACCGTGTATAACCATACACATATATTTTCGAATAACCGCTTATTTAGTGTATTCGCATGTCCGATTATCCGACAATTTCATGTCCAATTATCTAGAGTTTAACAAATATTAGAGAACACGGTTTCATATCTCGTTAACACTTTGATGATGGAAGTGAACTTTCAGATCCAAATATGTAAAAGAGTTTATTTTTTGAGGTACTTAAAACTTTGAGATTATACGCGGTTGCACATTTTGCAATCCCTCATATATCACTCCACTTACTGTAAAACCAAAAGCTAGGTCTTGTATTTGATTTTTTGTTTTTATTATTAATTTTCAAAAAGTCAAAATTTTAATAAACCAAGAATTCAAGGGCAAATCAAAATATATTAAACTAAGATATAGAACTTAGAAAGGCGATTACAAGATTCTACGAGTAATTAAATTATAGGGATAATTTTTTGTTAAATGTAACGAACTTTCTTTTTTTACAATGTTGTAGATGTATCTTTTAATTTTTTCTGAACAATGCAAACAAGTTACTAATCCCTACTATTATATGTATAATTTAACATTTGGTTAGAGTTATTTACATAAATCGTCCTTGTGGTTAGGACCAAATTGCAACGTTAGTCCTTAATGTCAGTTAGAATTATTTACATAAATCGTCCTTGTGGCGGTTGTGGGTCCCACCTGATGACGTGTGAGGTGCCACGTGGCAACAATTACAATGTCGGTTTAAGTGGTTCAAATGTGAAGTAAAATAGACTTGCAACAATTGATAATGTTGAATTTAAGTGTACGTGTGTGTTTATGGTTTAAATGTGAAGTAAAATAGACTTGCATAACAATTACAAAGTTGGTATCGCTGTTGCTAATCGGCGTTTTGGAATCCTTGTGATCGTCGTCGTAGGATGAGGTTTGTGGAATCGGCATCTCTAGGATTTTTTTTTTTTTTTTTTTTTTTGTTCAAATAAAAGGAAACCGTGCGAAGCAAGCTTATGTTCAACTTGGGCCTCAAGTTATAAAAACTTAAAACAAATTATGTATAGTAAAAGGGCTAAACTATAATCTGACTAGAAGTTAAGGTATTTAAAACATATATATCTTGACTCGATTGGGAATAAACTTTAATTTACTTAATACCTTTTAGTGTGTTCAATTAAAAAGCAAATCATGTGCGAATTACCAAGCTTAATTAGGTGATCGACTTCTTGTTTTAAGTTCATAAGAAGGTTAGTTTTTACGTGTTTTTAAAAAAACTCATGAGATATATGTTCTTTTACTATGTGTTTCTAAGTTCTAAGATATGTTTTTTTCTTTGTTATTCGACAAGAGCTGAAGACATGTATGTATAGTGTTTGTCCCTAAGATTATATTATGTATTTGCATGATTTTATAGCTAAAACTAATAGAATTTAGGTGTAAAAAATTCGTATATAATCTAACTTAATGGAATTTCGATGGATTATTATTACCTGTATAAATCCTCTAACTTAGTTCATTCGCAGTTTGTCAATAAGGATCATAGTTTGCTTTATATTCGTATATATAACGAATATATTTATACTGTCGTGTGAAGCACAGGTAATTATCTAGTTATGTGCAGACATATGGAGCTTTGATATTACTAATTATGATGGTATTCTCATAAAGCAATTTACATCTTATTGTTAAATTTCTTCTTATTAGTTTAATTTCATTTATTGCAGGTTTAGTGCTGTAGATTTAGAGGATCAAGAAAGTAATTCACTCAAAGTTTAACATCAAACCTTAAACCAAACAAAACTTTAATGGCACCCACTAAACGTAAGACCAAACACAGGCCCGAAAAAACCAAAGTGGGGGAGCAAGTTTTAGACTTAGTTATATCTTATATACACAATATTGAGGACCAAAACTCTGTTTCTTTAGTTTCCCGTAAGTTTTATGAGATTGATGGCATTACGCGTAAGCGCCTAACTGTCCACACTCATTACTACCCAGATCCGCTGCGTCTAAGTAAAAGATTCCCTTTCATGGAGACGTTAACACTTAAAGGTCCCCCATCTGTTTTTATGGTTAGATATCATAGTGATAATAACCGAATCACCCCGTGGATTGAGCAATTAGCTCTCGAGTTTAGGTGTTTGAAAGAACTTCATATCCATCGTCTTGTGGTTGCTGATAAAGATCTCAAGAAATTGGCGGGAACACGTGGTAAGGATTTAAGGAGTTTGAAGATTAGTAAGTGTGAAGGGTTTTCGACAGATGGATTAAGGCATGTCTCTAATCATTGTAACCAATTAAGAACTTTCTGTTTGGCAGGGCTTTCTTCCCCGCCATTCCGGCTTATTAATGATAGGGATTTTGCCGAATATTGTTATTGGATTAATGTGAAAGATGGGATTTGGTTACATCAATTGGCATTGAATAGCACTGTTTTGGAAAGGTTCCATATTACGAATACGGATATTTCTAATAATGCAGAAGATCTTACACTTCTTGCAAAAAACTGTTGTAACTCATTAATGTCGTTGAAGATTGGAAACTGCTATCTAAGTAAACTAGGAGATGCCTTTAAATATGCTGTTAGGTTGGAACATTTTGGGGGAAATAATTGGGATGAGGAGAGTGAGCTTGTTGGTTTCCACTTTCCCCCTAGTATGCGTTCCTTAAGTATAAAGGATTTGCCAGTAACCCGATGTTTAACTGTACTCCCTTTTCTGAATCAAATAAAGAAATTGAAGCTTGTATCTGGCTTTAGGTATGAATGCCAGTGTTTATTGTTTATGAGTTGTCCCAATTTGGAAGTTCTATATACCCAGGATGAATGTGGAAATAAACGTGGAGATAGGGGAATGCAAGTTGTTGGTCAGTTTTGCAAGAAATTGCGCAAACTTACTTATAATGGGCTTGTGACCCACGTGGGATTGATTAATGTGGCAAAAGGATGTACTAATTTGGAGTCTTTAAATGTTAGCCTTGAAAATATTTCAAATGAAGCTTTTGAGTGTATAGGAACTCATTTAAAGAATCTGCGTGATTTCCGTATATGGTTGATTAAGAAAGACGGTTTACTAGACAATGGGGTTAGAGCTATGCTAATGGGTTGCAACAAACTCGAAAGGCTAGATATCAGTCTCTGTCATGGAGGATTAACGGATGTGTGTTTGGAATATATCGGGAAGTATGGTGCGAATCTGCGGTCTCTCTTTCTTACTAGTATAGGAATGACTAATGCAGGACTTGTGAAGTTATCGGAAGGGTGCCCAAGATTAAGAAAGTTGAAATTAAAGGGTTGTCCCTTTAGCAAACAAGCTGTTGCCAGCTCGGTGTTTAATATACCTTCTCTAAGGTATGTTTGGTTTGTCGGTAGTGATCGTGATCTTACTGTTATGGCACTCACTCGTCCGGAGTTTGAACTTTGAAACGTTGGTATGTATGTTCTTCGTCATTTAATTGCAAATTATTGTCTTTTCTACTTTCTTTTAATAAGAGTGTCTTACTCTGGGAGATTTTGGTTGTCTTAGAATACTGTGATTGTGAAATTCTGTCAATTGCATGCTTTCTATCATCTGTTTAGCACGAGATAGATTTTTTATGAGTTTTCTATTAGACAATAGTTGATTTGAAATCTTTCCAAAAAAGTGTAGAAAACCTACCACTTTCAAAAAGTTTAACGAGTCCTACCTATGACACATGCTAAAAGAATAAGCACATGCATCAAAGAGCTTTTATTATCTGCTGATTTTATACAATAAAGTTACATATACAATAAAGTGAAGATATTCTAACAACTGCACCATCCCATTTTCAAATATTCTTAGCAACTTGGGACCAAATCCTGCCACCGAGAGGTTATAAATGGCCTATGCTTTAAGTCAATGAATTAAAAAGTGAATAAAGTCTATTTAGTTGATTCCTAATATTAACCGAGATGGTCTTAAAATTTTACATTTGCACTTCAATTTATGACTGAAGTCTGAACTCATGTAACTGTCTATTGGGGTCTAGGTACAACTTTTTTCAACAACTTGCAGTAGCCGCCGAAACATACAAACTCATGAATAAAGTCTATTTAGTTGATTCCTAATATTAACCAAGATAGCCTTAAAATTTTCACTAGTAAATAAATGGTCTTTTGAAACGGTGAAAATGCTTTTTTTAGAGCGGAAATGAACATTTGTATTATAGAGCGTAATAAATAATGGGATGATTATTTACAACGGTTTTGAACCGTTATAAAAGACATACCACATGACCCCACTAATTACATATAATATATATATACTATTTCTTTTTACTACATGCAAAAATAGCCGTTGTTTTAAACTATTTCAAAACAACTATTTCGTATAAAAAAATATAGATGATATTATTATATTATTTTGTCAAAACCATTCTTTTTTATTATTGGTACCATATTGTTATATACCAGAAATTTCATTTCTTTTTTCATGTACAGAACTGAACCAAAAGATCATGCTAAAATAAAACTAAACTAGAATTTTAACAATAAATTAAATCGATAAAACCATTACTTACCAATTTAATAAACTAATATAACAATCTCATACACAAAAATATCATCAAATGTAACATACATTCATATTCAAAGTTATTCATAACCTAACCATTATACATATGCAATTATTCGACAATAAAATCCTCACTTTTATGAGAAATGAATTGAGTAAAATTGTGACACCAATTTCTCTACCCATTCATCAATGTGTAGCATAGTTATGGGTTTCATGTCATTCCAAACCTATAAACAAATTAAAATGAAGAGTCAAGAAGTAATTGTTTATTTTAAAATGGTTACACTAAAGAAAACCACAAATATAAAATGAAAGAAAAACTTTTCAAAAGAACCTTCTAGATAATTGAATGATGAACCATGTAAAATCCTGAGTGTATTTAGGGAATGAAAGATGTGTTCTTCAAGATCTGCAAAAAAATAAAACATATGAAAGACATTAGATAGTTGTTTTAGGTATAAAGAAAGAGAAATAATATACTATAATGTTGTAGATATAATAAAGTGAAAGAAAAAGTGTGGATCTATAAACAAATATTCCATAATATATAAGAGAGAAGGAATGATGAAAAAGAAAAAGGGGGAAAAATTCCCACTTCTTTTAAAGTTAAATTCTTTGAAAAAAAAGAAAGAAAGAAATTTTTTGGGATTGTTTACTATGCAGATGAGACTAAATTATATGATTTCCTTTAAAACAGTTTTAGGCAACCGTTGTAGATAATAAGATTAAATTATAAAATATTAAATTTATTTTAAAGCGGTTGCATTCAACCGCTGTAAATAATAAGAATAAATTATAAAATATTGAATTCTTTTAAAACAGTTGCATGCAACCGTTGTAAATAATAAAATATTGAATAACAATTATATCCAACCGCTCTAAATAATAAGATTAAATTATTAAATATTAAATTCTTTTAAAACAGTTTTGTGCCACCATTTTAAATAATAAGAAGAAATTAAATAGAGAAAGCAACCATTTTATTTGACATATTTTATATTACATTCTCTTTATTAACCGTTTGTAACCACTTGTAAATTTCGCTTTGTACTAAGCTAATATAATGTTCTAAATAAAGAATACTTATCCATTTTTTACATATAATTTTTTTAAGAATTAAATGTAATCAGTTTATCTGATCACCACGATTAACTAATGTGACGTAACTCACATCATCAATAAACGTGCTCCCATACAGACCAACACCAACATGCTTCATGTTTATTTCACATAAACATCTCTATATGTCAAGTACCAAAGTTTTCAACTTTTATTTGCCACTTTACGTGTAACACCCCAACCCGGTAAGGGTAGAAGTATTACGTTATGGTGACATATCAGAAACAAACATAAGCATATGACTAAATAATACAAAATGAATTTCAATGGTTACAAGGGAAAATCTGAAAATACAAGGTTACAATGAGAATACAATAATTACTAAGTCTAAATATAAGCTCTTCTATTCAACTCTAATCCGGAATAGCTATCAAGGTGTAGTCGACTAAGTCCAAGATACTCTCCACTCATACCCAGCTTCCAACTAAAAACCTGCCGCAGGAAAAGAAATGTGGCTGAGCTTAAAAAGCCCAATGAACAGATATATATAACGTAACATAACGGTAAATAAGCATAAACAGTGAAAGAATAAGGATACAAACAGGAAGCATAATCATGATAGTCATACGAATATTAAGAAAACAAAGAATCGAGAATGCATAAAACTGAATAAATAATGAATCAAGAATGGAATGAAAATGATGAGAAGGGTCATATAAAGATGTGCCATAAGAACTCCATACATAATCCGTCAAATCAAACTAGAGCAAATACAAGTATACGAAGAGGGGAGACCTCTAAGTAAATAATAATAGTGTGAGAAGGAGTGCAAGGCACACACCACCTGGTCACCATAACTACATATACATAAAACCTAGGATGCATCCATACGCTCCCATCAAAAGTATGTATGCCAGTACTAGACTGGTCACACATATAAGGTTGGCCAATAGTGATCGCGATAATACAAATACAAAAGGGGGAACGCCGTAGATCTATCACACCTCTACGGGAGTGTCATGCCTAGGGTGCCATCCTAAACATGGTCCTAGTACCTCTAGAACTAGGTAAGCTCAGGCACGGATCTATCAAAGCATACATAAGCATAATCTAATAAGCATGGCAAGAGAAACGATATAGTAACTCTAATAAGCATAGCAAAGCATAATCATAACATAGCAGAGACATTTAAATAAATGTCAGAATGGATCTATAAGAATGACAATCATACTAAGAGAGTCATGAGTCAACTAAGGGAATCATATCAAGGTCAAATGTCAAGTCATCAAAGTATCAAAGGTTCATTGTCAAAGGTTCTTAATCGAAGGTTCAAAATCAAAAGGTTTATTTAAAGAAATCTTATCAAATGATTTTCATAAAAATGATCTTTAATAAAGGTTTTCATAAAAGTAGTCTTTAAAATTAGTTTTCATAAAAGATAGCAAAATTCCATTTAAAAGTGGTATCACATCGTTTATAAAGATCATTTTAAAATAGTTTTTCTCCAAAACATTTCCATGATATAATTAAGAAAGGCTTTCACATTTAGTCATCAAAATCAAATGAACCTTCTAAGTGTAAAGTGATTCGGATACTAATATCACAGGGTCACGAATGTCAAATGAATCATGAAGAACGAATCAAAGTATAAGGGAATATAGCAATGGCTTAGGGAATCCTAATGAATCAAGATCAAGAAAGTCATGAGATCGAAAGCACCCTTACTGAAAAAGGGTAGAATATCTGTACCTTATACCGTAAGCGAAAACACAAACAGAAACGAAAAGATCGGAAGTAGACTCCATCTTCAACGAATCTACACGAATTATAATGTTACTTATAAGTCTCATAGTTTTATAATTTCACAGTTTCTTAGTTTCATAATCACTAAGGTTTCATTTTAGTTTTCTTTCCATCTTAGGTAACTTTCCAAAAATAGCAAGTTTCCTTATTTAGTAACTTTAGTTATTAACATGTCCGTTTATCAACTTAAAGTATTAGAGATGACCATATTAGTGGTTTAAGGTTCAAGATGTCATTTACATAAGTTTCGGGTTCATAATGTAGTTTTCATGATTTTAGGGTCACTAGTACAAAAATGGGATTTAGTCACACATGCTTTTTTTCGAACAGCCACACAGTCGCTTTTTTGTGTGACTAAATGTACGAGAATAAAATAAACAGCCACACTTGATCCGACTTGTGTGACTATTGCCGAATTACATATGAGGCTACAGCCACACATTTGAATATTTTCGTGACTATACGTATCTGGTAAAAAAAAATTGATTTTTTAGTCACTTATAATTTGGGACGTGTGACGGATACAAATAAGGTTGAAACATTAGTCACACTATATATATACATATGTGACAAATATATGTCACGCAATTGAAAAGTGTGACCAAAATCCATATATGGTCACACGAAGTAATTGTGTATGTGGCTAAATCATATGCTCAAGTTTGTCACACATTATTTAAGCGTGACTGCTAGTTTTTGTTGAAAATTTAGCCACATATGAATTTGAAATGTGTGACAACTGAAAAGTTAGTTTGAAGCATAGTCACGACATGCATTTAAAAGTGACAAATATATGTCACACACTTGAGATGTGTGACCAAATGTCATATATGGTCACACTAAACCATAGGCATACATGATTAAGTGTGACCAAAATTCGATACAAATAGTCACGTAAGTTAATATGTGTGTCTAAAGTTAAGTGTGTGTTTGCCTGCCAATTCCTAATGTGTATGGTCACACATTTAATTGTAGCACAATCATGTGACTATAGGCAATAGTCAAATTTTGTCATACATTATTTAAGTGTAGTCACAATTCGATACATATGGTCACACATTTCTGATAACTTATGCAATAGTCAAAAATTTAAAAATATCAATGTTTTGGCTCGATTGTAAGCATTTATGTAAGCATATTTTGTCAGACTATACATTCTAGCAGTAATAACTATACATTCTAGCAGTAATAACTACACATGTTTATCTCATAAGCAGTAATAACTATACATGTTTAAGTCAAACTATACATTCTAGTAGTAATAACTATACATTCTATTTCTTGTTCTTGGGTCCTAGATACTCTTTCATCTTCTTGAGCAGTTCATATGCCATGTTATCATAATTAAGCTGAAGCTTGAGTATTTTCTTCCCACGCAACATCTGATGTAGAATGTCTTTGTGAAACTTTAAAGGGTAATCCTTTTCTACAAGCATGTAGATCACCAACTCATTAACAGTTAAAGCATGTACTCCACATCGTTGAAAAATTTTCCATTCTTTAACAGTATTGTGCGTTAGTCTTCTCCAACATTCATCTTCATGATTTGGTTCAAACATTACCTTTAAATAATTCCAGACTTCTCTATCATAATTAGCTTGTTCTGGTGTCTTATTACCAAATCTTTGTTTGAGTAATTTCCATAGAGCTATCATATCTTGTCTATCAAAATCATGAACCATGTGAAGAAAGCTCACAAACCTTCTAGAAGAACCATCATGCCTCTTAATATCGTAATAAACTGTTTCCCCAAAAGATCCAGACTTATAATCAACAATGGGATGTTTGACAGTTAAAGGTTGTGCATCCATGGCTTCTCCTACAGAGTCAACTGCAAGTTCAGTGTGAGCTTGCATTTGTTCTTCAGCAACAGCTTGCTCAGTTTGTTCTTGTTTTCTCTTTTTACTGCTTTCTATTTCCAACTGTTCACCTGCTCTCTTTGTACTGTCATTCAAGAAGAGATCATTGTTTCTCTTGGCAATTGCATATAATTCTTCAATTCTTTTATCATCCAAGAATTTCAAATCCTTTAGTTTCCAACTGTCCACATTCTTCAAAAACCTGTACATGAGTAGATGTTTATGATATACATATTGGGTGTTGTTGATATTAATATAAATTTACCTTTGCAACAAAAAAATAAATAAATACCTGCACATGAGATCTCTTCTTTGTTTTTGAGTGGGTGGCTTGTTCTTCTTAGCTGCATATCTTTGTGCTGCAAACTTCTTCTTTTTTGCATCAAAAATTTCTTTCAGCATCCTGGCTTTTTCATCTACTGAGTACTTATCTTGCTCTTCTTTATGTACTATTTTAGCAAACTCACAATCAGCTTCAACCTGAGCCCTTTCCTCAAACCATGAAGCTGTTAACTCTGCATTTTTTTGCGCTTGTAATTTCTCTGCATACTCCTTGTCTGAAAGAATCTGAGCAGCTTTTTGAGCAGCTTCTTGAGCATCAAGATCAGCCACTTGTCTTTTCAATTCTTCATCGGTAATCATTGGTTGTTGTTGTTGTTGACTAGGTGACTGAAACTTAAATTTCTTCTTAGGTTTTGCACTCCTAATCTTTGTTAATATTTGAGCCATAGTCATATCATCATCACCTTGAGTAGCAGTAACCTTATCAATAGCAGGAATAAATTTAGTCTCAGTAGCACTAACATCAATAGCAGCAATACTAACTTCAGTCTCAGTATAGAGAACTAACCTTATCAATAGCAGGAATAGCAGGAATAACTGGCTCACTATCAGGAATAACTGGACCACTAGCAGGAATAACTGGGTCACTAGCAGGAATAGGTAGCTCACTATCAACAGTTGTAACCTTGCCCAAACGCCTATCCATCACCGCTTCATTCCCTTGGTTATCAGCAACTAGAAATTCCATTGGATCACTCTCTTCACAAATACTTTCACCCTCTTTATCCTCCCCTGAAACTTTGCCTTCATTCTCCCCCTGTTTGGGAGCATCCTTAGAAGCTTCAGAAGATTTAACCTTTTGTTTGGGAATTCTTGATCCTTTGACTCCTTCTAAATACCTAACCCTTCTCTTCAAAGCCTTTATCTCCCCACCTTGAGCTTTGATGACTCCATCTTGGGAAGAAGCTATTGCTCGCAGATCACCAATTTGTGCAGACAACTTGGCACATGTATCATTCAATTCATTCAAAAGTTGCAGACTATCCTCACCACTTCGGCTTGTGTTACCTAGCCCGAGAGGTGGATCACTGGAAAAGTTAAGTTCAGTCTCACCCCTAGGATGAACATCCGAACCCCCCATTGTTTCCATGTGACTGGGACCTTCACCTGAATCAGTTCCAGAGGAACTTTCTTCATTAGAAGTTGTCTTGGTTCGGGTCTTAATGATGTTACCACTGTCCTGTGCTGCTGCTAAGCTAGACACAGTAGTGGCAGCCCTTACCAACATGTCACTCTCCCCCCCAGTGACATCCTCATCTGCAACAGTTGGTATAGAACCACTAGCCTGAGGTAGCTCAGTGTTCTTAGTGTTAGTCCTACGTTTATAGGTCTGTTGTTGTTGTTCTGTGGGTGTGTGATGGGTACCAGCTGGGATTGCTGAACCTTCACCCATTTGGGTTTGGGCTAGTGCCAACATTGTTGGAAACAAAGGTGTCACTCTCCCTGAAAAATCTTTTCCAACCCTCCTCATATTAGCAAAAACCTTTTTGGTAAGGCAGGGAGTGGGATAAACATTTTTGTGACTTTTCTTTTTTTTAAATTGGTTGTCCAAAAAGAGTTGCAAAAACCTTGGATATAGAAAATATTTAGCCAAAGAACCATCCAAGTTCTTAACCATATTATCAAAAATTAATTTTGAGAAATTAAATCTTTGAGTATTTTCAGCCAAACAAATTATAGCAGAAGCTAAATTACTGCTAAATTCATTCCATGCAGTGGTCTTTGGACTTAGACACACTAAGACAGTATGAATTAAGAATTTCCACTGAGGAGAAAAATTACCTTTTTGGAACTTTAAAGCATCTGTATATCTCTCATAGCCCATCAGTGCAAGTTTTTCAAAGATTGTAGTATTTGGAAGATTCTCAACTCCGTTAGCATCATCTAGGAGAAGATCTCTTCGAATAGACGCCTCTGTAATGATAATCATCTGCCCATCTACAAGGGCATGTATTTGTGCTTCCCCATTAATAGTTTGGACCTTAGCAGACGACCAAAACTGGATAATGTTGGAAGTATATATAGTAGGTTTTACTGTTAATGCAAACTTAATATAGCTTGCATTAAGGAAATCAATGATCTCAGTAAAATCTACAGACTTATTGGATTTTTCTAAAAAGGCAACATTATTATGAGGTTCGGTAAAAGTTAGGTTCGACATTATGATTTGATTTGGGGGTTTTGCAATTTGACAATTAAAATTCGATTAGGGAGTGGAAGAGAGAGAGTAATGTGTGCGTGAATGTGATTGTGTGCATCAATTGGGGGTTTATACCCTTTAAGTAAAAAGTGATACAAACTACCCTGCACTCCCAACCACTGCTAAAAGGATACCCAGCAGTACAACGTTTCGCTAGCAGTACAATTGTTTACCTAGCAGTACAATAATAATAACTGTATTCAAATATCATAAACTTGTACATAATAACTGCATTCATATATTAAACCAAGTCAAAATAAGTTTACATTTACATAGGCAAAATATACATAGGCAAAATATATAAAGAAAAGATACATTAAGACACATATTTACTAGCTTCAATACTTCTGTAAACATCAACTATTTTCTCTCTTTCTTCTTCTATTTTTTTGTTCCTCTCCTCAATTTTCTTCTGATGCTCCTCAATGACCTCTAAATCTTTCTTGTTCCTTTCTTCATACATATTTATACGCTTGTTGTGAATTTCTAACAATGCGTTTTCAACACCATACGGGCCTTTACTACATTTCTCCCAAATATTTTGGGATATGCCCATTTTTTTATAATTTTCAGGCATTGGTGGAGGAGAATCATCCCTTGGGCGTTTGTTTTTGTTGGAAGAAGGAGTTGAAGAGGAGTCAGCCATTGAATTTTGAAATTTATTTTCTAATGAAAATATCAAAGGAGTTGTATATGGTACGGTTGATTAATTATGAACGGTTTTCCATGTCGAGTTGTACAAATAGGCTAGAGAGGTATACGAACGGTTCCCAATACTTTAGGCGGGAAGAGGGACCATCGAGAGGCGCCAAAAGTAAACAGATGGATAATATTGATCGGATTTGGTTTGTGTTTGGTTTGGATTTGACTAGTGTAGTTGATCTAGAAGTGTGTTTGGTGTTGGATTGACTAATTGACTTTTTCATTAGGGTAATTGATATTTTCTATATTAATGATGTTTAATGTAATTTGTGTGCTAACTTTAATGACTAATTGACTTTTTCATTAGGGTAATTGATATTTTCTAGTACATGTTTAATGTAAATACATGCTTTAATATCTATCGCAGTCTGAATGTGTTTGAGAAGTATGGGTATATTTAGGCCACTTCCAACAATAACTCAGCCTTAACAAATTAAAATTCAAATTCAAATTCAAATTCAAATTCAAACGTAAGATAAAGTACAACATATTAACGCTGCGTTAACGCAGGTTAGCCCCAACAATTAAAATTCAAAGTCACGTTAATAAAACGTGTGCATTTGTACCCTATAAATACCAATGCTTCTGAAGCACAAGTCACACAGAAACACATTCCAAACTTCTCAAATACTCAAGATCCAAGCATCTCAAATTCAAGATGTCTTCCAGAAAAGATTTCGGGCAACAATTTCCAAGCCCACCTCGCCAAAAGGATTTTGGCCAACAATTTCCAAGCCCACCCCGCCAAAAGGATTTTGGCCAACAGTTTCCAAGCCCACCTAGCGAAAATGAAAAATTCCATACTCCACCCGAGCATATCTTTCCGGTTTTCCAACCGGAAAATTTTCCGGTGAATAATCAACCTGAAAATGAACCGGTTCCCAACCAAGACCCAAATCCGTTTGGGTTAACTGAGGAACAACTTAGGCAAGAGGAAGCAGATATGCAAGTCCTCCTGGAAATGGAAGCACTTGAAAGAGAAGAGGAAGCTGATCGTTTGGAGCGGCAAGCCAGGGAGGATGAAGAACGTAGGCAAAGGTGGGAGTCTGGTTTTTTCACACCTTCCGAATCCTCTGAAGATGGTTACCCAGATCCAGATGATAGTTTTTATTAATCGTCCGTTGTTTATGTTAATCGTATGTTGTTTATGTTAATCAATCGTTGTTTATGTTAACGTAGTTTTTATTTGACATTTAATGTATTTCTATTTCATGTTTAATGTATTTCTATTTCATGTTTAATGTATTTGTATTTGATACTTTATTTTCAATTTATAAATTGAATTGAATTTGAATTGAATTGATAAATTTTAAATATATCCCGCCCTTTTGTTTAATTTGAATTTGAAATTTTAAAATTTAAATATCCCGCTCGTTATTAATATGTTGTACTGTTAGTTTACGTTTGAATTTGAATAATACTCGTACGGTTACTTTTACTTTCAATATGATTTTTAAAATAGCCTCCAACGGCTAGTTTAACGGCTTTCCACTATCAAAGCCACTTTCACAACACTTCGTTTTCTCACACAACTTCTTATAAAACTCTCTCGCAAGTATCACTAATTTTAACACAAACACTGTGGCTAACAAATTAACTAGCAGAGGTGCAAAAGGCTATCCTCACCCGATTACGCAATGAACAAGAAAAAGAACTCAAATTGATTAATAATTTGCTAGGTGATCAGATAACTCGTATTATGCTACAGATGCATAATCGTGCTGATCCAGAGGTCGAAAGGTTGCGTGAGTTGCCTCAAGACCATCCAGCTATCAGGGTTGGTCTAGAAATTAAACTCTTTTAAGAAATGATGAAACAGGGTCGAAAGGTTGCGTGAGTTATTGTTGGGTGTGTTGATCATGTACAAACATATAATCTCGGCTCATTCGTTAAACATCTCGTATACAACCATATCATCTCGGCTCATTCGTTAAACATCTCGTGTATAACCATATCATCTCGGCTCATTCGTTAAACATCTCGTATACAACCATATTATCTCAGCTCGGCTCATTCGTTAAACATCTCGTATACAACCATATCATCTCGGCTCATTCGTTAAACATCTCGTATACAACCATATCATCTCGGCTCATTCGTTAAACATCTCGTATACAACCATATCATCTCGGCTCATTCGTTAAACATCTCGTGTATAACCATATCATCTCGGCTCATTCGTTAAACATCTCGTATACAACCATATTATCTCGGCTCATTCGTTAAACATCTCGTATACAACCATATCATCTCGGCTCATTCGTTAAACATCTCGTATACAACCATATCATCTCGGCTCATTCGTTAAACATCTCGTGTATAACCATATCATCTCGGCTCATTCGTTAAACATCTCGTCTACAACCATATTATCTCGGCTCATTCGTTAAACATCTCGTATATATACAACCATATCATCTCGGCTCATTCGTTAAACATCTTGTATACAACCATATCATCTCGGCTCATTCGTTAAACATCTTGTGTATAACTAAAGCTCAGTTAATTAAGGGTGAGTGTGTTAAAGCTGACGTGGCATTGTGTTAAAGTTTAAAGCTGAGTTATTGTTGGGAGTGGTTAGAGTATTTTCTTTTGTTTTTTCGGTGGATTTTAGCGTGACTTAATCTTAATACCGCCAATTTTGTCCATATAATATTCAACTACGTACGGATAACTGATACCCGCGGGGAAACCCGAAAAACCGATGGATAATATTAATCGGGTATCCGGTGGATATGGGGCGGGTACGGGTATATTATAAACGGGTTCGGTTATGGGTATACTAAAACCCGCCCCGAACCCGAACCGTTGCCATCCCTATTTACCGGCTATAGCCGGATTTCACCGCCACGTCATCACCATTAGTTTTTTTTTTTTTTTTTTTTAAACAAATCTTGCCACGTCAGCTATAGTTAAACCAAACCACAAATTCAATATTCAACCAGCAATTAATCCCTTTAATTACCCGGTCATTTGTAAACACACACAAAAATCAATAAACCCTAATCAACACACACATTCTTATGGCAAACACAAGCACGCAAACAATGAAACCAAATAACAAAAAGGTAATTAGTAATTTGTGTTTTGTAAATGTAATTAGTAAGGGTACAATAACTAGTAATTATGTAAGTATTTTGGTTTGTTAAATGGGTAGTACTCGTAGTTTGTACTGTTGATGTGATGGTTGCACAGTATGATACATAATTAACAGGTTCAAAGGCAAAATTTTCAAATAATTCAATTGTTAATTTCAAATTACAACTTGGAGGCAAATTTTTGGATCGAAATTTTTTGAATCACAAACGATTCATATTCTTGGTGTATAGCCTCTTTTCTCTCCTTAAAAAAAAGACTGCAAATAAAAAACAAAAATCAAATCTTCTCTCACCATTACTCTCCAAGCTAAGCCATAATCATTTTCTTTTACCCTTTGTTGCTCAAGAGTCATGGAAACTGAACCCATTGTTGATAACCATACTTTGCTTCCTCTTGATCATATTGTACATGATGATAACGCCTTAGAATATGAATCCGAAAAGTCTTCTGATGAAGAAGATATAGATGAGCCTGTAACCAACCAAACACCTGAGATAGTAGCTAAGAGGGGCTCAACCAGGCTAGTAAAGTTTCGCGCGAATCATGACAAACCTGGTGCAACAAAGCTCAAGGTAACCTTCGATGCACTCGGTAGGGTAACAGGGGAAAACAGAGCAGTGTTTGTGAGTTTTTTAGGAGATGTGGCTCGTGAGCAGATAGGTGTGAAGATTCTACACTGGAAGAAGGTGAATAAAGAAGCAAGAGATAAACTATGGGATGAAATCTTGGTACATATAACTATTTTGTAACTCAATACTACATAAGTTTATGTATGCAGTTACATTATGTGCAACTAATTAACAACATTGTGTTAATCTTTTCAGAAATTTTTTGTTGTTGACGTCCAATACAGAAAATTGATAATGATTAGTCTTGGTAAAATGCTAAGGAATTACAGAAGGAAGCTCAAAGTCAACTACATTTTGCCCAACCTAAATACACCTTCCAAACTGAATGAAGTCCCGGACTTGTATAATACAATAATGAAATCAGAAGACTGGGTCGAGTATGTTAAATACACGACCACCGAAGCATACAAGGTTTTAATTAGTCATCTTTAATTAAGTGTATATGTCATTTATTATTTTCAGTTTGCAGCATTACCGCATCTAAACGCCTTATGATTTTGTGTTTTTAGGAGAAATCTGAGAAAGGTAAAATGGCGCGTTCCCAAAATATTTATCAGCATAAAATGGGACGAGGTGGATATGCTTATGTCAAGAGAGAAAATGGTAAGATTACACAATGTTTGTTTTACCAATTAAGAGACGATCAGTATGAGAAATGAATCTGTTTACATTGCCCAATTTGCACATTTGCATTAATACCCTCATATTTTCGATTATCTTGGTTTAACTGTACATGTGTAAGCATCCTCATATTTTCGTTTATCTTGGTTTAACTTTACATGGGTATGCATTTGATGTTTATTAGATCGAAAATAAAGAGATTGAAGCGGATGAAGAACCCCCCCGTGATGTAATGTGGGTGAAAGGAAGGGTAAACAAAGACGGCGAATACCCAAATGATGATATTAAATCAAAGGGAGATGAACTTGTAAGTTTGACTGCTAATTCTATTATTATGCTTATATAGCAGCAACATTTAACTGTGTACTAGCAGTAGTAGCTTGTATACCAGCAGTTACTCTAACAGCATCAAGAAGACTTTTAATCCCAACATTTCCTATATTTTTTGTGCAGAAAGAAGCTGATGACAAGATCAAGGAAGGAACATCGGGTTTTGATGATGGCACTGATGCCATGACATTTGTATTTGGTAAGGAAAAGGGCGGTTATGCCAGAGGAGTGGGAGGTGCAGTAACATACAAAGAGTATTTTGGCCTTCCTCGAAGAAAACAAGAAGCCAATGAAAAAATTGCCTTACTTCAAACTCAACTGGATAATGAGAGACGCGAGCGTGAAGAAAAAGATAAATTGATCAAAAAATTGTCCGCCGAGATGACCGAAAAAGATGTGCAGGTCAATAAATTATCCGGTGAGGTGGAAAACACAAATATAATGCTTTCTCAAATTCTGCAACAGTTGAATGATAAAGGGATGAATATAACTCTGCCAACTCAACCATCGCCAATAGCCTCAGTTGTAAGCCATTTTTTATGTTGTTAACAATTTCATTTTCTAATGCTAACACCACTGATGCTAATGATACTAGGCATTGAACATAAACTGATGAGTGACTGTATTTCTTAATTTATATTGCAGGTGACTCCAATGGCCATTGACAATATTGCAGGTGACTCCAATGGCACTCAGACAAGTGGTGTTGTAAGTCCTAAAGATGCGGGAATTGAGGAGAAATCCAATGGCCTTGAAACTTCTAAAAAGGTAACGGAAACAATGGTAAGTATAGTAATAAAAGATCGCCCTTTGATTTTTGAATTTTACATACATGATCGACTAATGTACCGTGTTTTATATATACGTATAGGAACCTGCTGCTAAAACTGTCAGGCCTAAGCATAACCTTAAGTCACGACGAAACGGGTCTCCAGATTCCCAATCGCTACAAAATGTGTCGTCTCCAACACAACCACTGCCAACAGTATGTATTTCAACATGTTTCTTGTTACTCTTTTGTTTAAATAATGTAACGTGTTTTATATATACATATAGGAACTTGCTAAAACTGTCGGACCCAATAAGCCAAAGCAAAAGAAGCGACGAAACGGGTCTCCAGATTCCCAATCGCAACAAGATGTGTCTCTAACACAAGCACTGCCAACAGTATGTATTTCAACATGTTTCTTGTTATTCTTTTGTTTAAATAATTTCTGATATATACATGCAATTTTTTTTTTTTTTTGTGTAGACACTTAAGTGCAAACTCTGGCACACAAAGAAATCAAATATCGTTGCTTTTGGTACCGTATACCAGTCTCATGGAAAGCAAATGCTGCATAACCTACCACTCCCAAATGATTGCTACAGAGTTGATGCGTGGGTTTTGCAACCTTACAACAGGTTTTACCTCTCGAGGGATCTCAAGAGGCTTACAACCCCACCAGGCAGTGTACCTGACCGATGTAGTATAGTGTAGTGGTAAGTACGGGGGATTGATCATTCTCCACAGGGAATAGTGTTCGTTAGGTATGAAAAACTACTCTAATAGGTCTAAAGGTGAGGGATGATTCTTTTTGTATTTTTATATTTTATGGAAAGCAAGTAAAAATCTCTGGTTTTGGAAGAAGGGGCGGAATTAGTTGCTAATCAACTAACCCAAAAGCTACTAATTAAACTAATATGCAAGAAAAGTAAACTAGGGTTCTACAAGGGAAATGAAGCATATCTACCTATGATGTATTACTCCTTGCTAGCTATCCAATTCCACCTATTGAATTGTCACACCTTGTTTTAATTGACGGGTTGTATTCCTTAATACCATTCGTGGGGTGGCGTACGTACTTCCCCAACTCTATAAGCTCCTACTTCACTCCTATGTCGAGCCGGCTAAGAAGCTCCTAACATGGGATCACTAGAATTCACTCATGCATTAAATACAACCAAATAAACCTAGTACGCATTGGTTCATGTTTCTTAAGACGCTCAAGCAAGTTACCGTATAGGAGGTTAGCCAGTTTTCTTAAGCCTAACATCGATATCACCCAATCAAAACAAGAAACAATAGGAAGCAAGAATTATAAACTAAACCAACTAGATCTATTGAAGTTGTCACGCCCTAATTGATGGAGATGGATACACACATCAACAAGAAATCAATAAGATCTAATTGATTATATACAAGTTTCACACAATCATAAGTAGACACAAGGTGAATTAGCAAAACATCATCAAAGAAGAGCAAGCAACAATGATAATGGGAAACATAATTAAGATAGAATCAACAAACCAATATATGATGTTTATGGAGTGATTGAAACCCTCTAAGTTGCTAGAAAAACACCTACCTAAACCCTAGAATCGGACTTAGGGTTTAGGGCTTACAAAAAATGAAGTTATGATGTTGTATTTATAGGCAGTTTACTGTCCGAGGGGTTCTGACGGCGTCAGCCTTAACAAGTGACGCCGTCACATCCAATTTTTCACCAAATTGTAGATCTTTTCGTCCCGATCGCGTGGCCTTTTGAATCACCTAAATCCGAGTTCGTATGAGGATTTTATGGCCAAAACAGTAACAGCTACCGCGCGCGCAAGTTGTGACTAGATAATACGTGATGGCCTTCTTGACGCCGTCTCCCTTTAAACCTCCAAAATCCGTTCTGGCCTATCAGAAGCTGACGCCGTCAGAATATAGGCATGACGCCGTCCCTCTTTAAATTAAGCCGTGACGACCTTGATCACTCCAAAGGGTGACGCCGTCAGAATTTACATGCAATTTTCACTGGCTTATCATGAGTAAATTTCACGTCCACCTTTTCTTGCCAAGCCATGACGCCGTCCAGAGTAAATTCTGACGCCGTCAAAGGTAACTTTTAGCCGATTTTTGAGACTTTGTCGTTTTCTTCACTTTTATGCTCCAAAAAGTCCAAAATGCCTCCTTTTCCAGATTTCTCCTCAAAAGTACCTAAAATGACAAAAGGAACGATTTAGGGCAATATTTGATCAAATAAATACGATTTAGGGCTTAAATGACCCCTTAAAAGCGGTACACTTTTCGCTTCATCAAATACCCTTACACTTGAGATTTGCTTGTCCTCAAGCAAATGCGCTTTTATTCTAATCAAAATACAAGTTAGGGGTCATTTAATGCAAACATAAAAGTAATTACAACAAATAATCGTTCCACTTCAATCATAATAAGCACGGAGATTATAAACTAGCACCTCACAAGTAGTGTTTAGATACTCACATCTCTCAAGTGTCATCAAAATAAATCTCATAAATGAAAACGGATAATATCTCTCACTACCTGTCATAGCAAATAGATTACCATAGGCTTGGGAAAGGATCGAAAACCTCCTCCACTAGGCGTAAGCACCTAAGATAAACTATCAAAGAGGGCTTTTACATGGGTTATAACGTTAGGTGTAGGGAAAAGGAAAACACGGTTTTGTTGGATAAGGGATATTTTACTGGTGGCGATTTAAAGATCTTGATCAATTACATGTACTATACAATGCTGCTAAGCCAAGACTAGACTCGATCTTAAGCTAGAAACGAAATAACAAAATAACAAAAACATAAAATAAACATAAAATGAAACGGGATGGTAGTCCGTATGTTTTTTCTACTTTTCTTTTTCTCATTTTTTTTTTGTATTTTTCTTGATTTTTCGATTTTTTTTTTTTTTTTTTTTTTTTTTTTTTTTTTTGCATACACTTTTGCCCTACCATCCAAAATAATACATCATAGGGGCGTTGCATTCCCCTTACACTTGAACTTTTACATAACTTTACAATTAACTATTCTAATGACTCGAATTAAGATAATCAAAACACTTGGAGTACTTTTTAAACTATTTAGCACATATGGGGGTAATAAATGATGTTCTTCCCCATTACTCCATTACACTAGTACTTTACCCATGAGTCCCAATCGTCCCAAAACAATATGTACAAGGATATGACTCGACTTAGCAACCATGTAATCAACTAGATAATTAACTTGGGTTTAAACAAATGTTGTAACAATAATGCACTAAAAATGAGTGCATACAAGGTAGGCTAAGGCGATTTGGGTGTACATTTAAGTGGGGTGTAAACAAATTCTTCCTTCAAGTAAAATGCTTAAAGGTCGAAACGAAAAGATAGGCTCTGAGGGGTGTACTAGGGGTATCGTGTACTAAAAATGAGTACAACGCAAAGGTGTGGGAGAATTACTTGACCAATGTAGCCAAAGTAATTATAACAAAAACACAGGTGTAAAACAATGGGTTAATCCTAATGCCTCTTATCATGTAGTAAATCTAACTACACGAATGTAGTCTCACTTGTGGCCTTGGAATGGTCCTAACGCAAGTTCTAGAATCTAAGTGCTACCGGTACACACATCATAGCATAAATGCTTTTCCTACCAATTCTAGGGGCGAACCTCACATATTTGGGGGTGGAAAATTTTTTAGTGGTACGGTTTTTGTGCTAGTCATATAACTCCTATCCATGAGACGCTCATTAAGATCAAAGTTTCACTCCTATATGTTGTAAAAAATTTTAAATTTGGCACTAAAATTACCTTAACAAGTATTTCTCTCAGTTTTATTACACATCTACTATTAAACAAACAAAAATCAAGCGTAATAGCATTCTCTAAAATCGTACTTTTACCCCCCCTTACACTTAAGATGAACATTGTCCCCAATGTTCAAGTAACAAGATGTAAAAGCATAAAGTAAAAGAATGAAATCAAATACTCCCCTGATTCGCTCGTTGGATAATGAAATTACACGGTTAAATCTTCCTCCAAAGAGAATGTTGAAGCTCCATGACTAATGCATCGCCATAAGCTTGATTCAAAACATTTCCTTGTCCAAAATAACCTGTTGAACCTGAGAAAACAAACACGAAAACCTGCATAACATCGGCGGGATAAAATCTATATATAAGGATATAATGCTTGTGGAATGATAACTTTGCAGATTCCTGGAGATTATAAGTTGGAGATTTTAATAAAAACTTTTTATGAAGACAAAATTTTCAAAAATTTCTGGAAATTAAATCTGACGCCGTCAGGTTATAACCCCTGACGCCGTCAGAAATGACCTGACAAAAATTTTCGTTTTAAGTTTCCGGAAAATTTCTGGAAAAACCTTTACCTTACTTCCTGGAAATTCTGCAAAACATCATTATGACTCGATACAAGCATTTGACTCAAACAAATACTAATATGTACGTTAATTTAATATTATTATGATTCATGTTCATTTGTGTTCTAATAAACCGATTTAGATTTCCCTTACACTTATCTTTTGCAAAATACCTTTATATGTAGTTAAGACGAAGTTAAAAACAACATAAAGCATTTTCACAAATTACTTTTGAACATGAATCAATAAGAATAGAAATTAAACACACATACGAAACAAATAAAACAAACACACAAACAAATAAACACACAAAGCAAATAAAATAAATAAAGCTTGGGTTGCCTCCCAAGAAGCGCTTGTTTTTGTTCGAGTCATGAGCCTGACTCTACCCTTATTTAATGGATAAAGGAGAGGTTTTCCCTACACTTAGGATTAAGTGCGGGTGATAGTAGCGATACACACCAGCTCGGTAGGAGTATGCCACGTGAGGAAAGAGTGGTGGATGAATTATATGCTCAAAGGGGTGTGCTCCTTTCATCATAACCTTGCCTAGTTCACTTTGGTCAATGGGTGATTTTGAGTTTCCTCCTAAAAAGGGATCATCTTCTATCAACTTCGAGAGACTTCTAGTTGGGAATCCATCTTGACCTAATAAACCCGGTTTAAACCCATAATGTTTCTTGTGATCAATCATGAATGGGTGATGTAAGTATGTAAGGTCATGTTTCACTCCTATATTGGCTTCCTCACTACAAGGCTTAATGTCTACTACCTTAAACTTAAGACTACCCGGACTATATGTTTTGATGGGTGGATCGGGACCTAATTCAATTCCTAAATTTTCATCCAAGGATGGAGGATTAGGTAACGGTTTTGGTTGAGGCTCCGGCTCATCAAAACTAGGAACTTCCATAGGACTAAAAGAAAGGTTGTGATCACTAAAAGCATTCAAACCTATATCTTCTAGTTGTATTTGGTCCAAGGGCTCTACCTCTATTGGGGTTCCTATAGTATCCTCAACTTCTTCCGGGTAAGTCACGGGCGGTGTGTGTGCCTCAAATGATGGTAGGACTTGTGGGGTACTTGGTGGGCTTATGTTACTTACCTCATCATTCCTTATGTCAAGATCACCTATATCCTCATCATGTGTTTTAGTAGGATCTAACCCTAACATTTTCCCAAGTATCTCAAGTGCTTCTCTAGGCATCTTAACATCTATATCCAAATCATAAGGATCATCCTCAATATTATGACTGCTATATTCAAATTTCCCAAAAGATTCATCATGTGTTTCTTGAGATTCATCATCATCGATCATAAAACCTAGGTCTTTTTGATCAATGTGATCATGTTCGGCTAAATCCTCCATCACATCAAGGTCACCTATGTGTTTGTTTTGTACTATGGCATTACATGACAACCACTTAGGTATCTCAACACTAATGTATTCATCCCCAAACAAACTTGTTTCATGATCCAGGAAATTTATATTCAATTGACTTGTACTAACGTTTGTTGGGTTGTCTACCATATAATAATATTGGGCACACTCTTCAATAGCTTCCCATGCTTTCTCAGCACTTAATTCCCTAATATCCCTGCCGGCAATATGGTAAATGTCCCTTTGGGCATGTCGGTCGACATGATTGTAAAAGATTTGAGTTAGGGACCAAAAATCGAAGTTATGATGAGGGACTTTTTGGAGTAAATATTTAAAACGAGTCCATGCATCATAGAGAGGTTCATCTTTATGTTGTTTAAACATCAAGATGTCATATGGAGTGGGTGAATTACGTGGCTGGTAGTATGGTGGATTCGCGTTCTCCATAATGGTGAACGGAAGAGTCAATGGAAATTACGAACAAACACACAAAGAAATAAGATAGACTAAAGAAAACCTAGAAAAATAAAATAAAAATCTCACTAGAAAGGAATCTAGTGAGTAGACCTAAATAAAAAAAATTCAACCTAAACAATAACTATTCCCCGGCAGCGGCGCCAAAAACTTGATGCGTGGGTTTTGCAACCTTACAACAGGTTTTACCTCTCGAGGGATCTCAAGAGGCTTACAACCCCACCAGGCAGTGTACCTGACCGATGTAGTATAGTGTAGTGGTAAGTACGGGGGATTGATCGTTCTCCACAGGGAATAGTGTTCGTTAGGTATGAAAAACTACTCTAATAGGTCTAAAGGTGAGGGATGATTCTTTTTGTATTTTTATATTTTATGGAAAGCAAGTAAAAATCTCTGGTTTTGGAAGAAGGGCGGAATTAGTTGCTAATCAACTAACCCAAAAGCTACTAATTAAACTAATATGCAAGAAAAGTAAACTAGGGTTCTACAAGGGAAATGAAGCATATCTACCTATGATGTATTACTCCTTGCTAGCTATCCAATTCCACCTATTGAATTGTCACACCTTGTTTTAATTGACGGGTTGTATTCCTTAATACCATTCGTGGGGTGGCGTACGTACTTCCCCAACTCTATAAGCTCCTACTTCACTCCTATGTCGAGCCGGCTAAGAAGCTCCTAACATGGGATCACTAGAATTCGCTCATGCATTAAATACAACCAAATAAACCTAGTACGCATTGGTTCATGTTTCTTAAGACGCTCAAGCAAGTTACCGTATAGGAGGTTAGCCAGTTTTCTTAAGCCTAACATCGATATCACCCAATCAAAACAAGAAACAATAGGAAGCAAGAATTATAAACTAAACCAACTAGATCTATTGAAGTTGTCACGCCCTAATTGATGGAGATGGATACACACATCAACAAGAAATCAATAAGATCTAATTGATTATATACAAGTTTCACACAATCATAAGTAGACACAAGGTGAATTAGCAAAACATCATCAAAGAAGAGCAAGCAACAATGATAATGGGAAACATAATTAAGATAGAATCAACAAACCAATATATGATGTTTATGGAGTGATTGAAACCCTCTAAGTTGCTAGAAAAACACCTACCTAAACCCTAGAATCGGACTTAGGGTTTAGGGCTTACAAAAAATGAAGTTATGATGTTGTATTTATAGGCAGTTTACTGTCCGAGGGGTTCTGACGGCGTCAGCCTTAACAAGTGACGCCGTCACATCCAATTTTTCACCAAATTGTAGATCTTTTCGTCCCGATCGCGTGGCCTTTTGAATCACCTAAATCCGAGTTCGTATGAGGATTTTATGGCCAAAACAGTAACAGCTACCGCGCGCGCAAGTTGTGACTAGATAATACGTGATGGCCTTCTTGACGCCGTCTCCCTTTAAACCTCCAAAATCCGTTCTGGCCTATCAGAAGCTGACGCCGTCAGAATATAGGCATGACGCCGTCCCTCTTTAAATTAAGCCGTGACGACCTTGATCACTCCAAAGGGTGACGCCGTCAGAATTTACATGCAATTTTCACTGGCTTATCATGAGTAAATTTCACGTCCACCTTTTCTTGCCAAGCCATGACGCCGTCCAGAGTAAAATCTGACGCCGTCAAAGGTAACTTTTAGCCGATTTTTGAGACTTTGTCGTTTTCTTCACTTTTATGCTCCAAAAACGTCCAAAATGCCTCCTTTTCCAGATTTCTCCTCAAAAGTACCTAAAATGACAAAAGGAACGATTTAGGGCAATATTTGATCAAATAAATACGATTTAGGGCTTAAATGACCCCTTAAAAGCGGTACACTTTTCGCTTCATCACCTACCACTCCCAAATGATTGCTACAGAGTGTCAATTGATTCATCGTTAGTTGATGCAGCATGCATACCGGACGTAGCAAATAATGGGTTCAAAACAGTTAAGGAAGTCGAAGGTAGTTTCGTTGCATGGCCAAAGGATCAAGTTATTTTTGAAGAGGTGGTACGTATATGTGTTTTTTCAACCTACATATATAATTATTCATATGTAATTCAATGTTTGATAGAAGCGTCTTTTGTTTACTACAGGTTACACCAACAAACCATGTGACTAAATGTGTACCACAGGCACCAACGAAGAAACAATATATATCTGCTAACGACTTAAGGCAAACTGCTAAGGGGGTGAAGGTTCAAAAGTCTTTAGATATTTGATTAATTAAGTACGACATTACAATTGTATATTTTGTCCAGTTATATACATTAGAGTTTAATTCAATTTGAAATTTCTTGTGTTTTTTAATATTGTTTTATATATAATATATATACACATTCCAGCAGCACTAGCATAGTACTAGCAGCAGTAACTCTGCTTCAGCAGGACTACCTTGGACTACCTTAGTACTGCTAGCAGTAGCAACTCTGCTCCAACATTATTGGTCACTCTTTGTTTAATTCGATGTGTGACTAAATAGTACCAAAGGCCACACAAAATAAAAATTCATGTGACCATTGGAAGAACAATGGTCACGCAAAATACACATTTCTTCACTTAAACAGCATATGGTCACACTTATTAACAACTTTGGCCACTTTATGCTTAATTGTATGTGACTAAATACCCAAAACAAGCATGCTTTGTGTGACTAAATATTATAAAAGGCCACACAAACATAAAATTCAAGTGGCCATTGGATGATCAATAGTCACACAAAATACAAATTTCTTCACTTTAAACAGCATATGGTCACACTTATCAACACTTTTGGCCACTTAATGCTTAATTGTATGTGACTAAATAACCAAAACAAACATGCTTTGTGTGACTAAATATTACAAAAGGCCACACAAACATAAAATTCATGTGGCCATTGGATGATCAATAGTCACACAAAATACACATTTCTTCACTTAAAACAACATATGGTCACACTTATTAACACTTTTGGCCACTTTATGCTTAATTGTATGTGACTAAATACCCAAAACAAACATGCTTTGTGTGACTAAATATTACAAAAGGCCACACAAACTAAGAATTCATGTGACCATTGGATGATCAATAGTCACACAAAATACACATTTCTTCACTTAAAACAGCATATGGTCACACTTATTAACACTTTTGGCCACTTTATGCTTAATTGTATGTGACTAAATACCCAAAACAAACATGCTTTGTGTGACTAAATATTACAAAAGGCCACACAAACTAAGAATTCATGTGACCATTGGATGATCAATAGTCACACAAAATACACATTTCTTCACTTAAAACAGCATATGGTCACACTTATTAACACTTTTGGCCACTTTATGCTTAATTGTATGTGACTAAATACCCAAAGCAAACATGCTTTGTGTGACTAAATATTACAAAAGGCCACACAAACTAAGAATTCATGTGACCATTGGATGATCAATAGTACACATTTCTTCACTTTAAACAGCATATGGTCACACTTATTAACACTTTTGGCCACTGTTTTTTAAATTGTATGTGACTAACTCGAAAAAAACAACACACGATGTGTGACTAAATCATCACAAACGTCACATTTATTATATTTTCGTGTGGCCATAGGATGGGAAATAGTCACACATACTGATGAATCCAACAAAACTTGTGCCTAATTAGTCACACATATTCGGGTTTTGGTCACTCTTTTTCGATGAAAACAGCCACAAACTAAACAATGTGACCATATGATACCTACGGTGGCGCGACTTTTTGTCACACACACCCAAAAAAACGTGTGTGACTATATGCATATAGTCACGCATTTCCAGTGTGACGATAGGCAGAATCTGTACCAGTGGGTTTCTTATGCACTTATAACACATTTAGGGTTTTTAATGTCATTATGGTAAGATTAGGGTACAAAATGTAAATATTATCAAGTTACAGGTTTTTACAAGTTAAGTCCTTTAGTTTTAGAAAAGTGACCATTTAATCCCTTTGGTTTGAAAAATAAACACTTAACACCCTTTTTATATTTTTAAAACTTTTCACAGGTTTAACACATAAATTAGTATTGTTTTATACGATTTTTCATCCTTATAAGAACCCAGAATAAAAATACCCAAAAATTTACACATACTCCTGTATGTATTAGGAACTTCCCCAAATTTTTCCAGAATTTATTATTAAGTCTAACTATAGTATAAAAATCATTTATTTCAAGTCATCCAGATTTCTGCTCAACTTTAACATACGAAATCTATGCAGTACATAGCCCCATTAAATGAATTTATAAAAATCTGAAAAAATTACAGTAACTAAATTATATCTCAAATACTATCCTGAAACAATTTTAGGTCATAACTCATTATATATTTCAAATTAAAAATCATAAACTACAAGTGAATTTTCGTAACCCAAAATACAGTTTTGACACCCGATCTCATAAAATCAGAAAAAGTACCTTTCCCACCTCTAAAAATTACAAGACTAATTTTCTCAGAAAGCTAATTCACTGAACCTACTTCTAGACTCAAAAACCATCTAAATACACGTTACCATTTGATGCGTGCGTATGTTGTAGTATAGTTTTAGCACGTTTAGATGCCTACTCAAGTTTTAAATTTATATTTAGCCGACTTATCAATAACACACACACTTAACGAGCAGTGTACCCGGTCAGTATGAATATAGTGGTAAGTAGAGTGTCGATCACTAAGAGTGGAACGTATTATCTCGTTATTCTAATCAGTATTTTAATATCCTAACGCAAGGGGGTTTCAGCCTGAGAGACTGGCACGATTTGTTGTTTGTAAATAAAATAAACTAATAGGTACGAATCAGCAAGTAGCACACACGTACACAGATAGATACTTGAGACAATAAGAGGGCTGTCCTTATGATTAAGTAGATTGTCACTTGTTTTATTGATAGCTTTATATGAAGTGTATATAGTTAACCCTTTCTCGTTGGTCCTATTCTTATCGGCGAGTAAACCCTTAATGATTACTTATGTCTAAAAGTTATTCCTAAGTGATCAATTTAGTAATAACCGTGGGAGCCACATTATGTCCCGCAGTCAAATGCCCGCAAGCCACTAATAAACACAGAGGTTATCAATGCACTAATAAGTAGTAACCAAAGACATCAACATATAAACTTTAATTGATGGGAAAGCAAGTATTAAAGGGAGTGCAACCTTTCATTGTCACATTACACAAGCCACCAATCCTGATGAATTAAAGTTTGCTAACACAATAAAACAAAACTACTTAATGAATTAAACACATGCAGCACCTTCTTACAGCTCTTGTATCTTTGATTTGGGTGTGTCTTGTGCTGCCTCCTTGACTGAATTCGTCCTTTGTTTCTGGTCTTCGGTCTTAGGTTATAATATTCGGTCTTCTTTTATTCGTCAGGTCTACGGGGTATTTATAGTTTCTGTCAGAGGGAAGATGCGGCGCATATATTAAGTAGATGCGGCGCATTGACTTAACTTCGCGTGGGGTCCAAGATTATAATATTCAGGAATATTCGTACACCGCCAGAAGATGCGGCGTAACTCCATGATTAGATGCGGCGCATGTCCTCTTGTATCTTGGATCGTATCTGGTGATATCTTGATAGAGATGCGGCGCATGTCATGAGTGAGATGCGGCGCATCTGGAGCAGATTAGTCTTGATATTGTCCATTTCAGCAGACTCTTCACTTTATGCATGTTTTGCTCCATAATTAGTCCAAAATCGCCAAGTTTCACCAAATGCTTGTTTTCAACTGAGAATTACAAAAGTAAACGATTAAGTATCAATCCTCATACATAATATAGTAAAACAAGTCAAATTAATAGGATAAATGATAGTAATAAAATGTACTTATTTGAGTTCATCAAATATCCCCCCACTTGAACTTTACTTGTCCCCAAGTAAACCTTAGAATTAATCTTATGAAAATGTATCCTAAAAGATATTAGGATTTATTTTTATATTAAGCATGTATTCGTTTATTTCATAATCACACAACTAAACACTTAACGAATTAGAAGTAAAATAAAATATCTTGATAAAAGCAAATCTAATCGTTTAACTGTCCAGTCGCGACGAATATTCTATCATAAGCTTGGCAAGTATACACATCTCCACCACTAAAGCTAAGGAATAACAAGTCTAAAGCGGTAAAAAGGGTTTTTAGGCTTAAGGGTTAATTATTCTTTTTCACTATCGATCTCAAATTCCAGAAAAGGCGACAAAATCACAAATACATGATCGAATCCACGAACACGATACTTGCAATTGCTCAAATCCTTAACTCGAATAGGCTAAAGATAGGTCCAAACTTCACCAATAATAATATATCAAAAAGGGCGACAAAATCATAAATACATAGCCGAATCCACGACTATGATACTTAAGATTGCTCAAATCCCTAATCTCAATAAATCAAAGGTTCGGTTGGATAAAGAATAGGGTATGGATAACATTTGGGATATAAATTGGTGTAAAATGAAAAATAAACAAAACAAATAAATTAAAATCCTAAGTGTGGTTAATCACTATCCCAACCATCCCATGAATAAGACTCATATCATTGAATAACTCACGCTTTAACACTTGAAACACACGCTTTAGGTAGACACGAATTATACTCAACAAGATCTTAATCAAAGAATAAACCTTAATTGGCGTTCCCATAACTGCCAATTCCCATTCAATCCATGGATATAATATACAACAAATAGTGGCCATATGAACCACTTACATAACTTTACATTGTTGGTTTAACAAACTTCCAACTTTCTTCTTTTTCTTTTTCTTTTCTCATTTTTTTTTTTTTTTTTTTTTTTAATAACATAAACATAGATGTGTAAAATTTCACCACATCACTATAACTTTCTTTCCGGATAATTTTTTTTTCATACTTTTCATACTTTCAGAAATAACGCTAATAGTGAAAGTAGTAAACACACGAAAAATAAACTCAAAGATATACAATATTTACTTTCACTCCAATTGCATTGTGCAATTTCCCGACCTAACCATAGATAATGTATTACGCACGCGAACACAGGTAATGTAAGGAAACACACTTTGCCTATAGCAATTAACCAACCACGGATTTTAATCTACAGGGTAGGCTAAGGTGTAAGGGTGTAACGAAACATTTTAAACATAGGTGTAAGAAACGAAAGGAATGGCTCTGAGTGTTTGTCTAGGGGTATCTTACTCTAAAAATGAGAGTAACAAAAGGGTTTATACGGGGGTTAACTAACCAGTGTAGTTAGTTAATAACACATAACATATAATAGGCTTTTTGGGTGTAATCCTAGAAATTTACCAATTTAGACAAGTCATTCCAATTATATAAATAATACTCATTATGGTGGTCTCGAATAGTATACAAGCCAAGTTCTAAAGTTTACAAGTCACCGGCACACTCATAGATTTGTGAACTTAGAAAAATCACAATTTTTGAAAATAACGTCATGTGTGCAGCTATGCAACTTAGATCTTAAACAAAAACATGCTAAAAAATTTTAAATTTGATATATTAAGCACATTTTAAGCATAATTTTTGAAAAAGTTTAGGACAAGTAAATGTTAAGTGTTCTAATTCTCCAATCCCCCCACTTAAGTTAAACAACGTCCTCGTTGTTTGTATAAAAGGTTAAAAACTGGAAAATAAAAGAATTAGAACAGAAAAACTCCCCTGAGATTTGCTCGGTATGATCCTCCATTTGATAAGAGCAAAAATCATCTTTCTTGTGGATTAGAACGTTAAAGCTTCATACTTGATGTGTCCACAGGAAATCCAGGAAACTATAATACCACCAACACTTTAAAAACACACCTAAGGTAAGAAAGGTTCAAACTTGCATAATACATTAGTAGTTAGATAAAATAAAAACTTAAAAATTAAAACTGAAAATCATCAGGTCAGTCGATGCGCCGTATCTTATTGAAGAAGATACGCCGTATCGAGCCTGGAATAAATACGGATTAGAATAAAAGATGCGCCGCATCCTTAACCAGGGATGCGCCGCATTAAAATAAACTGATAAAGAGTTTTAAAGTCAAAGATAAAAAATGCAGAAAAATAAAATAAGATATGACCATTGCAGGAGATGCGTCGCATCTCAGGAATGAGATGCGCCGTATCGTCATGCGGGTCTGACTGACTCGACACAAAAAAAACAGAATAATAAAAATTCTCCGGGTTGTCTCCCGGCCAGCACTTGTCTTTATTCCAGAGTCTTCAAGTTAGACTCACGTTCAGCTCTTTACTTAGTCCATGCCACGGTCCATCCTTCTTCCTGCATCCGAAAGATTTTCCCGTATAGTTCCGCAACGTTTTCTTCTGTTCGACTTAATCTAGTATAACTCTTGGTCTTTACTGCAACATAACCTTCATCAGGTCCCAAAGAGTATTTGATGACTTTAAATTTCTCACAAATCATTGCGGGTGGCTTATTGTAAGGGATCCCAAGTAGTTGACACTTTCTTTTGGTGAATTCTTCTTCGTCCTTGTCAACAAACTTAAAATAAGGATCCTTAATCAAATAGTCATCTAGTTCTTCAATCAATGACTCATCATTATTATCATCTTGAATCGCCTCCCATTCTCTCTCCAAATCATATTGTAACCGTCGACTAAGCTTCGTGAAATCATCAAACTGTTTATGCACCCATTCCCAGAAAGTAGTATCCGATGTCCCCTTAAGTCCTTTCAAGCGTTCAATTCTGCCCTTTTCTTGTAAAGCTTCCGATTTTTGTGGGCAGTCTTCAACATTATCGTACCACTCATAATCTTCAAAGGTTACATCGTTTCCAACCCGTTTCATCCCAATTATACTTCCCCCATTACAGGTTCCGTCATTCTTATAATCACAGGTCGGCCAAACACTACTCCCGTCCTTGAAAACGAAGGGTGTACATGTGTGATTGATGTGCGCATATTCCCATGGTTTATCCCAAACCCATGGTACTTGGTCATTCCATTCGTAGTACCAGGTGTTTTTGAAATCATCATACGTCTTGAATCCTGGTAAATCCCCAGTAAGCACATCTTCGTCGACTTGAAGGAGGTAGTTAAATTCCTTGAACTGCTTGCATAAGGGTGTCTCATAATCGAACAAATCAACGTCTATTCTGAATAATTCTTCAATGCCTTCATTGATTGTTGAATCATGAAGTGACGACCCATAATCGCTTTCTACTTCTTCATCGTCTCCTCTCATCCAATATACCCATAATGCATCCTTAGTAGCTCGATCCATGCTCTTATGGTTATTAAACTTACTAGCCAACCATTCTGAAAAATTAACATCGTTAGGATCGTGGTTAACGTCAAAGCAAGCTTTTCCAATCATATTCCTTCTTAACTCCATGAGCTCGTTAAATTGCTTCTTAAAACTCCGTGTCAACCATGAAGTCATAATCTGCTTAACTTCATTTGCAGGGGCGAATTCCGGACTACCATACTTAAGTTCAAGCCAATCATTGAGGGAGAGGTCCATCAATCTTACCAATTTGCCATGAAATAGTAACTCCGCCACAGCATAAATTAAATCATTGTCCAGATAGTTCTCATTTAATCCCCAGTACTGTTCGGAATAAGGCATGTAAGAGATTTGGGTATTGCCTTCATCACAGCTTTTGTTGCTTGAGTACATGTATGCAAGATAGAATTTCCCATCATCTTCTTCGATAGTAGTCCAAGCTAATCCCTTGGATTCAATGATAGGCCATAAAAGCGACAACTCATCTCTAGTGTAACTCACAAATACATCATAAGAGAACACCTCTTCGTCAATGTTGCACAAACGCATGAATTCCTTAAAAGTAGCTTCAAGAGGGGTCTCCCAAGAGAATAAATCCGTATCAATCATGAGCACATTGAAGTTGAAATCATCAAAAACCTTCACATCGAATGAATCCGAAAGCAAGAGTTCCTTAGCAAGATATCCGTTCATTGACATGTCTTCCATAGCAAAGCCTGTTATCATAGGTAAAATCATCAGTAGGATTTGTTCGCTAGAAGAGAAATTAATGAATATAGAAACGGATATAAGAATACTGATAGCTGATATCTGCAGACGATGCGCCGTATCCAAAAAGTTGGATACGCCGTATCTTAATACGTTAAAATTTAATCAGACTTTATTCAGAAAATAGATACGCCGCTTAGAATTTAAGAATGCGCCGTATCGAATTAAATAATCAAAAATCAACTTATCTAATTAAAATTAAATGCGTCGTATTAACGAAAGTTAATGCGCCGTATTTTCGTTACGTTTCAAAATAAAAGATTTTTGATTCAGTAAGATGCGCCGTATCGATAGAAATCGATGCGTCGTATCTGTTTAATAATTCGCAAACTGTTTTTAATTAAAATAATAGATACGCCGTATCTACGGAAGCAGATGCGTCGTATGGCGTTAACGTTTAGAAATTTTTTTTTTATCAAAAACAGATACGCCGTATCCGCAAAAGCAGATGCGTCGTATTACTTTATCGCTTAGAAAAAATTTTCTTATTAAAAACAGATACGCCGTATCTTGGGGAAAAGATGCGTCGTATCGAATTAATTAAACGCGTTGTATTTTATAAAAATTAAACGCAATACACCGTATCTGAGAGATCAGATGCGCCGTATCGTTTGATTTAGCACAGTACAACGACAGCAGAACAGAAAAATACGAAAAATAAAAACAAAAATAAAAACACACAAACAAAAATAAACAAAAACAAAAATAAAAGAAAACAAATAGCACACAATACAACAAATATGCAAAATAATACAATGATGCAATTAATCTAATAAAAAGAAAAATCTAATTAAAATACTAATCAAATTAACAGATAATAACAATTCACTCCCCGGCAACGGCGCCAAAAACTTGATGCGTGCGTATGTTGTAGTATAGTTTTAGCACGTTTAGATGCGTACTCAAGTTTTAAATTTATATTTAGCCGACTTATCAATAACACACACACTTAACGAGCAGTGTACCCGGTCAGTATGAAGATAATGGTAAGTAGAGTGTCGATCACTAAGAGTGGAACGTATTATCTCGTTATTCTAATCAGTATTTTAATATCCTAACGCAAGGGGGTTTCAGCCTGAGAGACTGGCACGATTTGTTGTTTGTAAATAAAATAAACTAATAGGTACGAATCAGCAAGTAGCACACACGTACACAGATAGATACTTGAGACAATAAGAGGGCTGTCCTTATGATTAAGTAGATTGTCACTTGTTTTATTGATAGCTTTATATGAAGTGTATATAGTTAACCCTTTCTCGTTGGTCCTATTCTTATCGGCGAGTAAACCCTTAATGATTACTTATGTCTAAAAGTTATTCCTAAGTGATCAATTTAGAAACAACCGTGGGAGCCACATTATGTCCCGCAGTCAAATGCCCGCAAGCCACTAATAAACACAGAGGTTATCAATGCACTAATAAGTAGTAACCAAAGACATCAACATATAAACTTTAATTGATGGGAAAGCAAGTATTAAAGGGAGTGCAACCTTTCATTGTCACATTACACAAGCCACCAATCCTGATGAATTAAAGTTTGCTAACACAATAAAACAAAACTACTTAATGAATTAAACACATGCAGCACCTTCTTACAGCTCTTGTATCTTTGATTTGGGTGTGTCTTGTGCTGCCTCCTTGACTGAATTCGTCCTTTGTTTCTGGTCTTCGGTCTTAGGTTATAATATTCGGTCTTCTTTTATTCGTCAGGTCTACGGGGTATTTATAGTTTCTGTCAGAGGGAAGATGCGGCGCATATATTAAGTAGATGCGGCGCATTGACTTAACTTCGCGTGGGGTCCAAGATTATAATATTCAGGAATATTCGTACACCGCCAGAAGATGCGGCGTAACTCCATGATTAGATGCGGCGCATGTCCTCTTGTATCTTGGATCGTATCTGGTGATATCTTGATAGAGATGCGGCGCATGTCATGAGTGAGATGCGGCGCATCTGGAGCAGATTAGTCTTGATATTGTCCATTTCAGCAGACTCTTCACTTTATGCATGTTTTGCTCCATAATTAGTCCAAAATCGCCAAGTTTCACCAAATGCTTGTTTTCAACTGAGAATTACAAAAGTAAACGATTAAGTATCAATCCTCATACATAATATAGTAAAACAAGTCAAATTAATAGGATAAATGATAGTAATAAAATGTACTTATTTGAGTTCATCACCATTATTTAATTACAGCCGATTAAAGTCGTATAAAGTTCCAGACCAGTAGCAGTTTCATAGTTTCATGCATACCTTTAGTGTTTTGTCGTTCTAATCTTTAATTCATGACACACAACGATTATAGATGAGTTCATAACATGTTTAGGTCAATTTATAACAGGTCTTAACATAATCAAAACAATTTAAATCCTCATACACACCTGGATCAATTTATATATTAGGTTTTAGGGTTTTTATGGTTGTTATTCCATGTAGACATGTTATGATCATATGTGTCTTTTCTATTATCTCATGCGCATATTAAACGACCATGAAATCAAGGAAACGAAATCAAGAATCAAAAAGAAGGATTGTATTGAACAAGGATAGTGTTTGTTACCCTCGTAGCGTGATCAAAGAACAAGAAACACAAGGATCGAACCAAAGGATTTTCAGCCAAGAACTCTAACCAAAACTCCCTTCGTGTAGCCTATTACCCCACGATCAAGAACCACCGCCACGACTAGAAACCATACGCCAAGAAGTCCCAACCAGAACCCTTCTTTTTGTTTGCCTTGGATCCAGGGGCGGAGCCATGAATTTTCGTTAAGGGGGGTCGAACATTGTACTGTGAAATGGTAATGGAAAGCATTGTATATGCGACAAATATGTTGTATTTTAAAGTATCAAGCTAGTAATAAATTAAAACAAGTAAAATATGTATCACAATCATTTTAAGCTGAAAATGTGCTAAGAAACTGTCATTTAACAAGTTTCATTTTCACCTCTTGACGACTGAAAAAGCTTTTTTGTTGTTGTAAGTAACTAGGAAAAGTTGGTATAAAACAAGATGAACTAGTTAATCAGTAATAATTAAAAGGTTATGAAGGCATGGACGAAATAGGGGTGGAATCTAAAACACAACAAACTGATAAAGAATAATACGTAAAAAAACTCTTTAAATGGATTAGCATGGGCCCAATTGAATATTTTTAATGGACATGAAACCGAAAGCCCAATCCAAGTTCATTAAACCCCTCTTTCTTTAGTTCACTTCTTCTTTCTTTACTTCTTGTTGACTTCGCCAGCTTCTTGTTGACTTCGCCTGAGACCTGCAAACTCATCATCACTCTTCAGAGATGTCTCAGCTATCTATCTCTATCTTATTGGGGGGGGGGGGGGGCTCGGATGTTTCAAGATAGTGCCAAACTACATGAAAGTCATGAAACATGGCCTGAAGTTCAAACTATAAGCCGGAGAAGTTGGGCAGTTGGGGGGAGGGGCTGAGCACCTGCCCGCTACCCTACTGGCTCCGCCCCTGCTTGGATCGAGTAGCAGTAAAGAAAAGGGAGCAGCAGCAGTAACGAAAAGGGAGCAGCAGCGTGTGTTTTTTTTTGGATGGAGTTTAGGGTTTTAATGTGAATGAAAAAAAAGAAAAATATGTATTCGGTATATAGAAAAAAAAAAGAAAACGTGTGTTGTTGAGTTGGGCAAAACAAGGCATGGATCAATTTTCTTATGGGCTCGATGTCATTCATCTTAATACGTGATTTTCTCTTTTGCTTGGGCCAAAATTTTTTGAAGGATATGTTACCAATATGTCGCCTAGTTTTAAACTAGGTGTAGGGAATTATTTATTTTGTACATAATCTTATAATGTAAGTTTTCTATTTGGAGCTTAATTCATCACATAACATAAGTCATGATTACTTTAGGTTAAGTATAATAATTGTTACTTATAGGATATTCATAAGTTATTAAAATTTTAAACTTGAGGGCATTTTTGTCATTTCAGATTATATTAGTTTTGGGGTTTTACATTACGTTGATTATTTAACGTACGATTATCAAACTTTCAAACTAAACGTTTACTACCTATTAAAGTTCTCACAAAAACCTTAAAATGCACTATAACCCCTAACGTGCACTAATGACCTCTAAAGTGCACTGAAGACCCCACTAAAGACCCCTAAAGTGCAAACCCTAAAGAACAAAAATCTAAAGCAAATGTACAAGCCTTTAAAGCACGAAAACCTAAGCTTTACCTTATTTTCTCGTTACAAGCCCTAATTTCACAAATCTATGATTTTATGTGATAAAATAACAAACCCTAATTAATGTGTATATGATTTCTATAAAATATAAATGTACAAGTGTCTCAAGCACAAGTACAAACCCTTAATGCATAAAACTTAACATTAATATAAAACTCATTATAAACCCTAAGTGTACTTACTCTAAAGCACATAATACTAGAGCCTTATGCACTAACCCTAAACCTAGTATTTCTTATAATATTCAAACCTAGAGTACAAGTCCTAAAACCTATGGTACAAGTACTTAATGCATAAAAACTAAAAACTGCATTTTTACTACACTAAACATATCTAAACCTAATTAGACTTAACAAGACACTAACCAAGGACCCTAACTAAGATTCCTACATTCCTAGAACTCCATGTACAACACATTAAAGCCATGGTACAAGTAGTTAAAGCTTAAACGCCACCCTTGTAATTCCTAGTTCAAATCGAACCAAGCCTTAACCAAATCAAACCCTAACTAAGCCCTAATGAAGTGATAATCATGCCACATCAACATGTCCCCCAAGCCTTCTACATTGGTCAAGAATATCAAGCTTGATTAAGGCCTCTCTAATGGTGCCACATTTCACACTTTCTTACAATCACACATGAGCCTTACCAACTCCAAGGAACACATCACTATGTTCCTCTTCCCCATATCACACCTTCCCAAGAAGCTAGAAGCCTCAAGAAAACTGGATTTTCTTTTTTTCTATAAATCGACCAAAAACCTGCTTTCATTACATTCCATGCTATAACCATAACACACTAAATCATACACCTACATTCTGATCACAAGCCTCCAATAGAAGTAGAAGAAGCATACAAAAGAGCCTAGGAATGTGGAAAGAAGCCTTGTTCACATAGGAGTCATTTTGGTCACATTTTGATCCTAGTCAAATTCCACAAGTGTAAGTCTTTCTAGTCCTTTTTAATCCTTTTTATATCACTTAGTTACACTTAAACATGATGTTACTTAAGCTTAAATAGAAGGCCAATATCAAAAACCATGGTTTACATACTTACTGTTTAACCAGTAACCAAACAAACACCCCTACTAAGCTATAAGGTTGTTTTAAATATTAAAGCTTTGATAAACACAAATAAGTCATATAGATAAGCTAGTTTCCATGTTGATAAGCCACAAAAATAAGCCCATAAGATTTTTCCTTCTTTTTGTTCCTGGTCGACAACAAGCCAATCACCCCTTTTGGATCGAGATTTTAACCCATAACCAAACAACCATAAGCTAAAATATTAAGCCCTAGTAATAAGCTCCTAGGTGACTTTACAAAGCCCCAAAGACTTGGCCAAAAACTATAAATGCATCGCTTAAATTTCTGTGTTTCTATTGGTAGGTCGCACGCTAGAAAACCCTAACACCCCTTTTGAGCCTCAATTTTCTACCATAAGCCAAAGCTTATAAGCCTAGCCAATAAGCACTTTTAATAAGCTCCCAGGATACTACTTAAAGCCCCCAAGATCCTGGTCAAACTCTATAGGTCACGCTCAAATTTTATTGTTCTTTTCATGTCGATCAGGCCTGGATTTATTTGTTTTCTTTCTTTATCGAGAAACATGCCAAACACCCAACTTTGATGAATTATTTAGCCCATAAGCTAAAAGCTTTAAGCTGTGAGATTTAGCAAACTTAATAAGCTCCTAGAAAAGATTATAAAACTACAAGAGCGTTTTCAAAAGGTTATAGGGCTTCGTGTATTTTCTGGGTTCTTTTTGGTGTCTCGGCCTATAAATTAACACACCCATTTGATTTGTTTTAAACCTATAAGGTAAGAATATAAGCTAATAAGTTTTTCACAGCTTATTTACAAACTTAACACAACTTATTTTTGCAAGCCATAATAAATCACACCCTTTTTCCAAACTTAAAACGTGATTAAAATGAAATAAGGACTATGTATGAAACGACTAAAACACTTTGAGGTGAAAACTCTAACATTTTGAAACTTGGAGTTTTCTTGGGCCAAAACTGTAAATTTTGATAAGTTATATACAACAAGGGCTGAAATAGTAAACAACTAATAGTTGAGGGTATAAAGTGTCACTATTGAAACTATAGGGGTAAAAGTTGTCATTTTATGAAAGTTGAAGGGTATAAATTGACATTTTATAAAAGATGAAGGGTATAATTTGTTAATTTACAAAAGATGAAGAATATAAGTTGTCATTTTATAAAAGATGAAGGGTATAAGTTGTCATTATATGAAAGTTCAGGGGTATAAACTGTCAATACTTGAAACTATAAAGGTATAAAATGTAACATTTTATATTATTGCGGGAAATATACTTTAGGCTCGTTTTTGATAAAAACTAATAAACAGGAAGCTTATATTTCATTAACGATCAAACGAACATTAAAAATGAAATATGATAAATATTAACATCCACTAACTTTTGAAGAGACTTCATGTTGTCTCATTCAAGAGTTAACTATCAACAAGACACTTGCTATTCGAATGCTAAAACTTGACATATTCACCATGGTTGCGTGTCGAAGCATTTTATTCACTGTACTTGATTTACTTTCTAATCAGTCTATTTTCTCAAAACATTCTCGACTAGTCAACTAAACATTAGCGGTGAATAGTGATACCGTTGGGACAATGCCTCAATAGCTAGAAAATCACTAAATACCAAACATGTCCTTTTGAGTCATTTTACTAGCATTAGCCGAAATTGTCAAACACTTAAACCAAGTAATGATTTTATTATGTTTTTTGAAACAACACAAGCTAATCCAAACATTGTGTTTTACACGTATTTTCAAACTACATTAATGATGAACTCAAATAAGTACATTTTATTGCCATCATTTATCCTATTTATTTGACTTGTTTTATTATATTATGTATGAGAATTGATACTTAATCGTTCACTTTTGTAATTCTCAATTAAAAACAAGCTTTTGGTGAAACAAAGCATTTATGGACCAAAAATGGAGCAAAATGATCAAGATTGGTAAAGTCTGCTAGAATGAAGAGAATGAAGACCATTGCCTGACTTTGAAGAATGCACGCATGCTATTCTATCATGCGTTGCATATGAAACTTTGGTCAACGAAGAAGAAACCAACTTGTTCTACTCCAGATGCGCCGCATACACTTCTTAGATACGGTGCATCATTATTAAGATTTCACCCGATACGATCCAAGATCAGAAAGGACATGCGCCGCATACAGATCTGAAGATACGCCGCAAGGCGGTGTACGAATATTCCAGAATATAATAATCTTGGACCCCACGCGAAGTTAAGTAGATGCGCCGCATCTCTCTATCCTATGCGCCGCATCTACCCACCGAACAGAAACTATAAATACCCCAAGACTTGGACGAATACAAAGGTTCCACTATTCATAAAGTTACTGTTAATCGAACCAAAAGAGAGAAGAGGCGAATTCAGTTGACAAGGCACCACAAGACACACCCAAACGAAGATACAAGAGCTGTAAGAAGGTCCTGCATGTGTTTAATTCATTAAGTAGTTTTGTTTTATTGTATTAGTACTCTTTAATTCATCAGGATTGATGGGCTTGTGTCGTGAGACTACGGAAGATCACGCACTCCCCTTAAAATTGCTTTCCCATTAATTAAAGTTTATATGTTGATGTCTTTGGTTACAACTTATTAGTGCATTGATAACCTCTGTGTTTATTAGTGGCATGCGCATTTGACTACGGAATAGAATGTGTCTCCCATGGTTGTTACTAGCTTGATCACCTAGGAATAACTTTTAGACATAAGTAATCATTAAGGGTTTACTCACCGATAAGATTAGGGCCAACGAGAAAGGGATAATTACATACACTTCATATAAAACTAGCAATAAAACAAGTGACAAGCTACTTAATCATCAGGACAGGTCTTCTTATTGTCTCGTGTATCTATTTGTGTACGTGTTTAACTATCACTGATTCGTGCTCGTTAGTTTAGTTTATTATTTTAATTAACTGCAACCAAAACGTGCCAGTCTCTCAGGCTGAACCCCTTGCGTTAGAATTAGGTTGTATAACTAACTTTAGATATTAAAATACTGATTAGGATAACTAGGTAATACGTCTCACTCTTAGTGATCGACACTCTACTTACCATTATATTCATACTGACCGGGTACACTGCTCGTTAGGTGTGTGTGTTATTGATAAGTCGGCTAAATATAAATTTAAAACTTGAATATATATTAATACTGCTAAACCACTACACGACAATCATTATAGCAGTAAATAAATGTAACACACGAAACAAACCGCATCAAGTTTTTGGCTCCGCTGTCGGGGAGTGAATTGTTATTATCTGTTAATTTGATTAGTATTTTAATTAGGTTTAACTCTAACTGCTAATTGTGTTGTATATTAGGTTAATTGCATCATTGTATTATTTGCATAATTGTTGTATTTTCGTGTTTTTAATTTTTGTGTGATTTTTGTTTGTGTTTGTGTGTTTTGTGTTTATTTTTTTTTATTTTTGTATTTTGTGTGTTCTGCTTAAGTTGTATTGTGCTGATAAAACGATACGGCGCATCTGGTTTCCCAGATACGGCGTATTGCGTTTAATTTTTATAAAATACAACGCGTTTAATAAATTCGATACGGCGCATCTTTCCCCAAGATACGGCGTATTCTGTTTTTGATAAGAAATTTTTCTAAGCGTTAACGCCATACGGCGCATCTGTTTTACAGATACGGCGTATTTATATTAAAATTAAAAACATGTTTTTCGAATTATTAAACAAAAGCGGCGTATTGATTTTTGACAATACGGCACATCTGCTGAATCAAAAATCTTGTATTTTGAATCGTAACGAGGATACGGCGCATTAGCTTCTGTTAATACGGCGTATTTAATTCTTAATAAATATAATTGATTTTTGATTATTAATTCGATACGGCGCATCCCAGTTTATAAGCGGCGTATCTATTTTCTGAATAAAAGTCTGATTTAATTTTAACGTCATAAGATACGGCGTATCGAGCTTTTTGGATACGGCGCATCGTCTGCAGATATCAACAACTTTTATTTTTCGTATTCCGTTTTCGTTGTTAATTTTCTGATATTATACTTTCAAGGGCATACCCTACTGATGTTTTTGTGCTGATTTCAGGAAGTGCATGACCAGAAGTTCCACTAATAGCTTGATCAAACCTTTCGAAGATCCTGAAAGAGCCTTACATTCGCTAAAGTGGGGTTCCAACACTAAAAGCTTCAAGGCTTCAAGTTCACTCGAGCTTGATTACTTTTTTGAAGAGGAGGAGAAAGTAGAAACAGAAACAATGACGGAAAACACCACCATGGAGGAATACATGAACAAAACCCGTGGTGATTATGGTTTAGGAGTTGCTCGACCAAAGTTTGATGAAAAATCTAAGTTTGAGTTGAAAGGTCAGTTTCTCAAGGAGCTAAGAGAGAATGCTTTCAGTGGGACCGAACATGAAGATGCTAATGAACATGTTAAGAAAGTCCTCGAGATTGCTGATTTGTTTACTACAGAAGGAGTCTCTGACGATCAGCTCATGCTAAGAATCTTCCCAATTTCGCTTAAAGGAGCTGCTAATAAGTGGCTAAGAAATGAACCTGCTAGTTCAATCAAAACATGGGCGGATTTGATGAGCAAATTCCTGCAAAGATATTGTCCCCCTGCTAAAACTGCTAAAAAGATGGAGGCTATCAACAGTTTCAAGCAGGAGCCTGATGAAACTCTTTATCAAGCTTGGAAACGATTTAAAGACCTGTTGATGAAGTGTCCTCAACACTACCTAAGTCCGATGCAGGAGATAATATTGTTCTATCAAGGATTAGACGTGCCTACTAGACAAATCTTGGATGCTAAGGGAGCTGTACCTCAAATGAGTGCAACCAATGCTAGAAAAGCTATTCAAGAAGCTGCTGATCATTCTTAAAATTGGCACGATGGGACCTCTACTCGATCTAAGAGCAGCACTAATTTTGACGGGTTTGCTGCGATTCAAGCTCAATTGGATAAAATGAGTAGGGAGATGAAAAAGCGCGATGAAAAAGTATATGCTGCCCAAGTTGGATGTGAAAAATGCGAAGGACCTCACTACACTAAAGATTGCCCTAAAAAGAATGAAAGTGAGACTTTTGAGGAAGCATACTACACCCAATTTGGACAACCATTCCAACCTTCAGGAAGATTTAGGGAAGCTACACCGGGATACTACCAAAAGAGCAACTATAATCCCGCCTATCAAGAAAGGAGGCAAACTTTGGATGACACTTTGAAGCAAATTATGGCCGATGCTGCTAAAAGACATGAAGAGAATACTGCTATGATCAAAGAAATTCGAGCTTCAATGGATACTATAACAAGAAATCAAGGAGCTTCGATCAAAGCATTGGAACAACAAATTGGGCAAATGAGCAAGGTTCTTCAAGAAAGGGGATACGAAAGTTTACCTAGCTCCACTGAAACTAACCCGAGAGATCATGTCAAGGCCATATACACCACTGAAAAAGTCGAGCCTAACACACATATTCCTAGAAGATTGATGAATGATGATGATGCCGCTACGCCCAAATTTTTCTTTAATTCTTCAATTAGTTTAAGGAGGCTACTAAAAGAGAAGGCGAAAATTGAAGAAGAGATCAAGGCTACAATGAAAGAAGAAAGGTCCACGACCGACTTACTTGCCTTGCCTCGTAAAGAAAAAGACCCAGGGAGTTTTACTTTACCTTGTTCAATTAATAACATGTCTTTCAATAATGCATTAGCTGACTTAGGAGCTAGCGTAAGTGTTATGCCCCTTAGGACGTTCACTACCCTAGGACTACGAAAATTAGCACCGACTAAGCTGCTTATTGAATTGGCTGATAAAACGGTAAAACAACCTGAAGGGATTGCTAAAAACATGCTAGTTAAGATCGAGAAATTTGTTTTCCCTGTAGACTTTATTATATTAGATATGCCCGAGGATATTAAGATTCCTTTAATCCTCGGAAGACCTTTCTTGTCTACCGCCCATGCTAAAATTGATGTGTTTAAAGGAAAAATCTCGTTAAGGGTAGGGAATAACAAACTAGTCTATAAATGCCAAAATCCGGTTAAGAGCATAATTAGAAGTGTCAATATGCTAGGATTAAGAGAGCGGATGGACCTCAATCTAGAAGCTAGGCTTATGGGCGAAACATTGATTCAAAACAACTCAACCGATCCTAATAATGAATACTTCGAGGAATTTATTGACCTTAACGTACCTACTGAACTTAGGCGTGATATTGTTAATGATTCTGATGACGAATGGTACGACTGCGAAATAATTAACATACATAGGAAAATAGTTGAGAAAACAAGTTTGAACAATGACGAGTTTATTGAATTGCCACCGCACCTTGCTTATTTATGCTTTTATAATAACAAGAATTTCCCGTCTATCAACTTGTCATCTCTGCCCGAAAGGGATAGGACTTTGTTTATACAGATACTAAGGAAGAGTGGCGTGGAAATTGAGGACGAGCAAGGGGTGTTCAATATTACTGGATTGGCGATGAGGGAGCGCGATGCTTCCGACTCTTTCAATGACTGGTATTGAGGAGCTGAACGTGAGTCTAACTTGAAGACTCTGGAATAAAGACAAGTGCTGACCGGGAGACAACCCGGAATATTTTTATGTTTTGCTTTCTGTCGAGTCTGTCAGGCCTGCAGAAGATGTGGCGCATCTCCATCAGGATGCGGCGCATCACCTGCACTGGTCATATCTTACTTTTCTGCATTTTTATTATTTTTAACTTTAAGACTTTCTGTCAGTTTATTCAATGCGGCGCATCCCTGGTTAAGGATGCGGCGCATCTTTTATCCTGATCCGTATTAATTCCAGGCTCGATACGGCGTATCTTCTTCCATAAGATACGGCGCATCGACTGACCTGATGATTTTCAGTTTTAATTTTTAATTTTTATTTTCACTAACTACTAATGTATTTATGCAAGTTTGAACCTTCTTGACTCAGGTGTGTTAAAAGTATAATGGGTATTATAGTTTCCTGGATTTTTGTGGATGCATCACTTATGAAGCTTACACGTTCTCATCCACGAGAATGGCGATATTTGCTCTTGCACGAACAATGGAGGATCATACCGAGCAAATCTCAGGGGAGTTTTTCTGTTCTAATTCTTTTATTTTCCATGTTTTTCACCTTTGACACCAAACAACGAGGACGTTGTTTAACTTAAGTGGGGGGGGGGGGGGTGGAGAATTAGAACACTTACTTGTCCTTAACTTTTTCCAAATATGCTTAATATGTGCTTAATATATCGAAATTTAAAAATTTTTTAGCATGTTTTTGTTTAAAGTCTAAATTGTGATTTTCAAAAATTGTGATTTTTCAAAATTCACAAATCTATGAGTGTGCCGGTGACTTGTAAACTTTAGAACTTGGCTTGTATACTATTCGAGACAACCATAATAAGTATTATTTATATAATTGGAATGACCTGTCTAAAGTGGTAAAATTCTAGGATTACACCCAAAAAGCCTATTATATGTTATGTGATATTAACTAACTACACTGGTTAGCTAATCCCCGTATAAACCTTTTTTTACTCTCATTTTTAGAGTAAGATACCCCTAGAAAAACCCTTAGAGCCATTCCTTTCATTTTTCACACCTTTGTTAAAAAAAATGTTTCGTTACACCCTTACACCTTAGCCTACCCTGTAGATTAAAATCCGTGGTTAATTGCTTTAGGCAAAGTGTGTTTCCTTACATTACCTGTGTTCGCGTGCGTAATTCATTATCTTTGGTTAGGTCGGGAAATTGCACAATGCAATTGGTACGAAAGTAGATATTGTATATTTTGAGTATTGTTTTTTCGTGTGTTTACTACTTTCGCTATTACGATTATTTCTGAAAGTATGAAAAGTATGGAGAAATCATCCGGAAAAAGAGTGATAGAAAAGTTGTGAAATTTTACACAATATGTTGATGTCAAAAAAAAAAAAAGAAGAAAGTTGGAAGTTTGTTAAACCAACAATGTAAAGTTATGTAAGTAGTTCATATGGCTACTATTTGTTGTATATTATATTATGGATTGAATGGGAGTTGGCCGTTATGGGAACGCCAACTAAGGATATTCTTTGATTGAGATCTTGTTGAGTATAATTCGTGTCTACCTAAAGCGTGTGTTTCAAGTGTTAAAGCGTGAGTTATCCAATGATATGAATCTTATTCATGGGATGGTTGGGAAAGTGATTGACCACACCTAGGATTTTAATCTATCCGTTTTGTTTATTTTTCATTTTACACCAATTTATATCCCAAATATTATCCATACCTTATATCATTCTTCATCAAACCTTTGATTTATTGAGATTAGGGATTTGAGCAATCTTAAGTATCGTAGTCGTGGATTCGGCTATGTATTTAAGGTTTTGTCGCCCTTTTTGATATATTATTATTGGTAAAGATTATTTGATCCTATCTTTAGCCTATTCGAGTTAAGGATTTGAGCAATTGCAAGTATCGTGTTCGTGGATTCGATCATGTATTTGTGATTTTGTCGCCTTTTCTGGAATTTGAGATCGATAGAGATTAAAAAGAATGATGAACCCTTAAGCCTAAAAACCCTTTTTACCGCTTTAAACTTGGAATTCCTTGGCTTTAGCGGGGGAGATGTGTATACTTGCAAAGCTTATGATAGAATATTCGTCACGACTGGACAGTTAAACGATTAGATTTGCTTTTATCGAAATATTTTATCTTATTCCTAATTGGTTAAGTGTTTGGTTGTGCGATTATGATAAAAACGAACACGTGCTTAAATGTAAAAATAAATCCTAATATCTTTTAGGATACATTTTCATAAGATTAATTCTAAGGTTTACTTGGGGACAAGTAAAGTTCAAGTGGAGGGATATTTGATGAACTCAAATAAGTACATTTTATTGCCATATCCTATTTATTTGACTTGTTTTATTATATTATGTATGAGAATTGATACTTAATCGTTCACTTTTGTAATTCTCAGTTAAAAACAAGCTTTTGGTGAAACTAAGCGATTATGGACCAAAAATGGAGCAAAATGATCAAGATTGGAAAAGTCTGCTGGAATGAAGAGAACGAAGACCATTGCCTGACTTTGAAGAATGCACGCATGCTATTCTATCATGCGTTGCATATGAAACTTTGGTCAATGAAGAAGAAACCAACTTGTTCTACTCCAGATGCGCCGCATACACTTCTTAGATACGACGCATAATTATTAAGATTTCACCAGATACGATCCAAGATCAGAAAGGACATGCGCCGCATACAGATCTGAAGATACGCCGCATCTAAAGGCGGTGTACGAATATTCCTGAATATAATAATCTTGGACCCCACGCGAAGTTAAGTAGATGCGCCGCATCTCTCTATCCTATGCACCGCATCTACCCGCCGAACAGAAACTATAAATACCCCAAGACCTGGACGAATTCAAAGGTTCCACTGTTCACGAAGTTACTGTTCATCGAACCAAAAGAGAGAAGAGACGAATTCAGTTGACAAGGCACCACAAGACACACCCAAACAAAGATACAAGAGCTGTAAGAAGGTCCTGCATGTGTTTAATTCATTAAGTAGTTTTGTTTTATTGTATTAGTACGCTTTAATTCATCAGGATTGATGGGCTTGTGTCGTGTAACTACGAAAAATCACGCACTCCCCTTAAAATTGCTTTCCCATTAATTAAAGTTTATATGTTGATGTCTTTGGTTACTACTTATTAGTGCATTGATAACCTCTGTGTTTATTAGTGGCCTGCGCATTTGACTACGGAATAGAATGTGGCTCCCACGGTTGTTACTAGCTTGATCACCTAGGAATAACTTTTAGACATAAGTAATCATTAAGGGTTTACTCGCCGATAAGATTAGGGCCAACGAGAAAGGGTTAATTACATACACTTCATATAAAACTAGCAATAAAACAAGTGACAAGCTACTTAATCATCAGGACAGGTCTTCTTATTGTCTCGTGTATCTATCTGTGTACGTGTTTGCCTATCACTGATTCGTGCTCGTTAGTTTAGTTTATTATTTTAATTAATTGCAACCAAAACGTGCCAGTTTCTCAGGTTGAACCCCTTGCGTTAGAATTAGGTTGTATAACTAACTTTAGATATTAAAATACTGATTAGGATAACTAGGTAATACGTCTCACTCTTAGTGATCGACACTCTACTTACCATTATATTCATACTGACCGGGTACACTGCTCGTTAGGTGTGTGTGTTATTGATAAGTCGGCTAAATATAAATTTAAAACTTGAATAGGGATTAATACTGCTAAACCACTACACGACAATCATTATAGCAGTAGATAAACGTGACACGCAAAACACGCCGCATCAATTAACTTATAAACATTTTTTGTAAATAAGCTTAAATGATCAAATAAGCTAAATAATAAACACGCCTAAATTAAAAAGTGAATTTGCAACATCCTTTTACCAAATATTTCCTTAAAATATCCACATTCACAATAACGAAAGAGCATTCACAATGCAAATTGGTTATTAAGTAGTAGCTTACTTGGTTTATATCATGTATATTATTAATTTAATTTTGCGTCAATGATGTTTTAAAAGGTTCTGTTTGTTTGACCCCTTTGTATGGCTTTTAGTGTGAAAAGACACTAAGTTGTTGTTTGGTAGAAAAATAATGGGCATAGGGAATGGGTTGAATTCCAAATATCTAGCATCTATGAATGTTGAGTAGTAAGTTAGGAATTTTTATGTATATATATAATTCTTTTGATTTACATTGAGTTGTAAGTTGGGAATGTGTCAACTTTATCAAATACGTGGCCCTTTATATAATTTATTAAATTATTAATAATTATTTATGTATTTTATAATATATTTTTTCTTTCCTATATTAAATTCAAATTCAAATCTAAGGGCCCGTTTAGTATAGGTTTTTTGTTGGGGGATTGGGCTCAAAGTAAAAAAACAAGTGTTTGGTTTGTATTCTTTGGTTTTAATAAATCGTCTCATGTCTGTGGTAGTGGGGATGCAGAATTCCGGACCAGTAGGCAAGGTTTTCTCTTTCGTCTCTTTAACTTTTGCTTTTTTACTTTAAATTTTGTCTCTTTCTTTTTTTGTTTTTTGTCTTTACGCAATAAATTATTTTTTTCTTTTGTCTTTATGTAATATATAAATTAAATAATATTTATTAGATAATATATTTTTTCACTCCTACTTATTTTAATATTTTTTCTCTTTCTACATCAAATCAAAATCAAAATCCAAATCTACATCTTTACATTCAAATCCAAATCTTAATCTAAACCCATTTACAAACCAAACGGGCCCTAAATCCTAAACCCATTTAAAACCCAAACGTTGAACCAAAAGTTGGGATATTGCTTTAACAAAGAGAACCGATTACTAAAAAAATCGAAAAAAAAACCCATTTATCACAGTTTCATTTCGGTTTTCATAATTTTATAAAATATATATATTAAAAAAAAGAAAGAAAAAAAAAGAAAAAGAAAGGCGGAGTAACTTTTAGGGCCCTTTTGGTATGAGTATTTTGGTATAAGGGAAAGGATTTGAAGTGATACTAATAATCATTTGTTATGAGTTTTCGGATTTGTAACAATATTTAACACCCAAAGATATGGTCTTTCATAATACCCACGGGTACCCCTTACATTTCTTACAAATCCATCCACTTTTCTTGACTTTTGTATCGAAGTCTCATGCGAAACATATTATTCATTTATAATATCAATTGTCTTTTTGTCATAATGCTGACTCATCTCTTTTAATATTATATAAACAAACAATATCATTTATTATCATTCATTTTCTTTCTCGTATTTTTCTTTCAAACTAATTCAAAATCCAAATCTAATTCTAAACCCACCTGACAACAAAATCCATCCACCTTTTTTTTCGACTAACTAAACCTAACCGTCTCCTCCCTCTTTTTTTTTTTTGAAAGGCAAACTTCATTAAGCACCAAAAAAACGGGGAATCTCCAAGACGGAGAACCCCCTCTTAATTACACCTACTCACACGCTTGCTTTCATTTCATTTCACACACACTAATTACACCATGAAAAACACACACACAATCATCTGTCACAAAACCCCATAAGAATCAGCTGTCACTTTCAATGATCTGATCTTGTTCAGTTTCAAGAATTACATTCGAACAAAGCTTGCTTGTGGGTCATTTGTGTTTGCACACCAACTGTTTGATAAAATGTCCCATTAGCTTAAATGTTGTATTTTTATGATGGGGTTTTGATTAGGCTATGCTATTGATTGTTATAAGAAGAAAAAAGGGTTTTACAAGTGGTTAGTTAAGCTGTTTATTTAGCCTTTTTTTCATTGATTATTAGTGTTAAGTGTTAGTTGAATTTTGAAACCTTAATGGCACCAACTAAAAACACTCCCAAACCCAAGCCTGAAAAAACCAAAGTGGGGGAGGAAGTGTTAGACTTAGTTATACCTTATATACACAATGTTGAGGACCGAAACTCTGTTTCCTTAGTTTCTCATAAGTTTTATGAGATTGATGGCATTACGCGTAAGCGTGTAACTGTCCACACACTTTACTATCCAAACCCTGCCTCTTTAAGTAAAAGATTCCCTTTCATCGAGGCGTTAACACTTAAAGGTCCCCCATCTGTTTTTAAATTTAGATATAATAACCGAATCACCCCGTGGATTGAGCAATTAGCTCTCGAGTTTAGGTGTTTGAAAGAACTTCATATCCGTGGTCTGGTTGTTCATGATAAAGATCTCGAGAAATTGGCGAGAACACGTGGTAAGGATTTAAGGAGTTTGAAGATTAAGAAGTGTAAAGGGTTTTCGACAGATGGATTAAGGCATGTCTCTAACTTTTGTAACCAATTGAGAACTTTGTGTTTGGGATATTCTTATTATGTTAATGTGAAAGATGGGACTTGGTTACATCAATTGGCATTGAATAGCATGGTTTTGGAAAGGTTGCATGTTACATATACGGATATTTCTGATGCAGAAGATCTTACACTTCTTGCAAAAAACTGTTGTAACTCTTTAATATCGTTGAAGATTGGAGAGTGCTATCTAAGTAAACTAGGAGATGCCTTTAGATCTGCTATTAGGTTGGAACATTTTTCTGGAAATAATTGTGACGATGAGAGTGACCTTGTTGGGTTCCGGTTTCCCCCGAATATATGTTCTGTAAGTATATTGAAATTGCCCGTAACTCGATATTCAACTGTACTCCCTTTTCTGAATCAGATAAGGAAATTGAAACTTGTAAAATCAGAGTGCCAGTGTTTATTGTTTAAGAGGTGTCCCAATTTGGAAGTACTATTTACCCAGGATGAATGTGGAGACAGGGGATTACAAGTTATTGGTCAGTTTTGCAAGAAATTGCGCAAACTTACTTATAATGGGCGTGTGACCCATGTGGGATTGATTGCTGTGGCAAAAGGATGTACTAATCTGGAGTATTTAAAGGTTAGCCTTGGAGATACTTCAAATGAAGCTCTCGAGTGTGTAGGAACTCATTTAAAGAATCTGCGTGATTTCCGTATATGGTTGGGTATAAAAGGCGGTCTATCATATCTACCGCTAGACAATGGAGTTAGAGCTATGCTAACGGGTTGCAACAAACTCGAAAGGCTAGATATGAGTCTCTGGCATGTAGGATTGACGGATGTGGGTTTGGAATATATCGGGAAGTATGGTGCTAATTTGCGGTCTCTAGCTCTTACTCGTACAGGAAATTCTAATGCAGGACTTGTGAAGTTATCAGAAGGGTGCCCAAAATTAAGAAAGCTAACACTGAGATGTTGCCCCTTCAGCGAGCAAGTTGTTACCAGTTGTGTGTTTAATATGCCTTCTCTAAGGTATGTTTGTCTTCACAGTGGTGATGGTACTGTTTTGGCTCTCATTCGTCCAGAGTTTCAACTCTGAAACATTGGTATTATGTTCTTCGTCATTTACTTGCAAATTGTTATTTTCCTATTAATAATAACAGTGTCTTACTTTGGGAGTTTTTGTAGTCTTGGAATATCATGATTGTGAAATTCTATCAATCACATGCTTTCTATCATCTCATTAGCACGAGTTTTTCTATTAGACCAAATAAGGGTTTCTGTATATCTCATGTGGCTAAACACAGCCAGATTGAAAGCATGTATAAAGGATTGCACCATCCTATTTTTCCTATTTTTAAATACTCCTACTGACTTGGGACCAAATCTTGCCACTGAGAGGTGACAAATGGCAGATGCATAAAGACAATTAATTAAAAAGTGGATAATGTTTATGTAATTGATTCCAAATATTAATGAAGATGGCCTCAAAATTTCAAAACTGCACTTCATTTTATAATATTTAGGTTGTGACTTGTAAAATTTTAACTCATTTAGCATTGTATGTCATGCACCTCCTGTTTCGTTTGCATTGATGTGCTTGTTGAGTAGGTATGCACTACCATTATTATGGGTATGCAGCATAATCACTTCATGTGTGCATTCTGTCACACATTTTATTTACATTGCAACATATGAATGCATGATGGGATCAAAAAAGAGTTCTTAAATATATTATTAGATATTCATCGTTTATATGGCAACACAGAGAGATACACAAGGGCTTATATGTCGATCTAACCCACTTTGATGTGTGCTGAAAAAACCTACCCATTTTGACCCAGCAATAATATAAGAAGTTTGTGAGTGTTTTTAAGAGGTTTAGAAATTATGCCAAGACCCTTGAGACAATATAGTCAATGGTTCTGCACTTCACTCCAGTGAAAAGTACCTTCGACTTCCACAAGTATAATTTAGTAATTACATGCTATAGGTTCCCGTTTGATGAAATTACATTTCTTGGAAAGTTTGGTATTCAAAACAATAACATGATTCTTATGGTAAACAGTATCTATTCAGTCTTTTACTGTTAATTTTAACACACGTCTTTATGGTATATATTCCATGTCATTCATTGAATGTAAATGGTCTACACAAAATAAGTCAAACAGTATGATTTGCATAATCCTGCTCCAAAACTGATTCCAGAGTTCCTGCTGTAAAGTTTTAGTCTTTAGGACTTGGTTAATCTTGTTGCGTTTTCAAGTCTCAAATAATCAAGTTTTCGACTTTGTGTTTGGTATAGTGTGACCGGTTCTAATTATCTGATAATTCCGGGATCAGATTGATTTAGTTATGGATAATTACTTTACTAGTAGCTGCAACAAAACTGATTCCAGAGTTACCTGATTGCTTAGGGCCATTATACATGCAAATCAAAAGATAATCCGACTTTGCCAAACACTCGAGCTTATTATCCTTCTCCCTGTTTTGTTACAACTTATTAATATTCTTCGGTACGTAGTTACTGAAAGCGTATATGCCTATATGCCACTATGTATACACGATGTGTTTGACATTTTAGCAACCCAAAAACAGCAGTCAATACAAGACTAGAGTGCATGGCTGTGTACTGCTAATTATGGCTGTGTTTTCTGGCTCACCCACTTTATACAATAATAACTACTACGTATAACTTTTATTGCATAACGAGTACTGCTAATGACAAAAAGATACTCCAAAATGGTTTTACATTCTTAAAGCTACATGGGTTTGTTTAAAGTCAACACCTTGTTTATATATTTTCCTTTAAGAACTTGTTTTGTAACCAAGCTTTAGGTATATGACAATTGATCTTCTAACTTAATTATATATGATAACTCAATCCATTTAACTTTACACGTGCAACATGGTCTACATAGGTTTAGAAACCTTAAAAAAGCAAAGCTGCACGGGGAAAGATAAAAAAGCAAAGCTGGATGATGAAGATTTGGATGATGAGTGCCTGTGTTTGTTGTTTCAGAGGTGCCCCAATTTGGAAGTTATTGGTAAGTTCTGCAAGAAATTGCGCAAACTTACCCATAATGGGCTTGTGACTCAGCTGGGAATGATTGCTCTGGCAAAAGGATGTACTAAATTGGAGTGTTTAAAGGTTAGACTCAGAAATATTTCAAATGAAGCTCTGAAGTGTCTTGTAAAACTTATTCATTGCTCTGGCAAAAGGATGTACTAAAATAATGACTTTGTCAAGACTGATATTAGCTTATTTCGCTATAGGTTGTAGTAAAACTTGTTTGTGACTTGTAAAACTTTGACCCGTTTAGCATTGTATGTCATGCACCTCTTGTTTCGTTGGTGGTTATCCAGATGAACTTGCAGAAATATTTGCAACATATTAATGCATGATGGGATCAAAAAAGAGTTTTTAAGTGTATTATTAGATGTTCATCGTTTATACGGTACACAGAGAGATAAGTGTTTATGTGTCGATCTAACCAACTTTGGCGTGTGCTGAAAAAACCTACCCATTTTGACCCAACAATAATATCTGCAAATGAAACTTGCCCGCAACCTCAAACACTTGAACATTTGGCAGCTATTGAATAGATGCGGCTTAAACATATATCATTGTGCAAAACAAAATAGATTTATTTCAAGAAAATGTAGCTGTTAGCCAACATGAACCCATCCAGGAATTCATCGAGGAAACAGTTGCTGAAGGTGCACCAGTTGTCCCGGTGTCTGCTCAGCTAAAGTTAAACATCGTCAAAAAGTCTGGTTAGATAATGGCTCTAAAATGGTTCGGATCAAAATATGTAATTCTTTGGGTTTGTTTGAAACCGGATATGTGTTCTAGTGTCAAAAACGATATAAAAATTCATTTATGAAATGACTTTCTAAACTTACAATGAATAATAAAATAGTATTGGTTGAGATTATTGTTTATTCGGTTTTCTCGACGTCCTACCCAGCTTTACATATTATCAACTTCTCCATCATTATATAATATTGATTCAAGTAAGTGCTACTTGTTCGGCTATGCCTGCCACATTTTCCACATCGACGTAGCCGTTGATATTTTTATAAATGTTTTTTAATATAATTTCAAAGTTATAACTTTCTATTCTACGAGGTAAAGAATGTCGGTCTCGTCCCACCACCATAGGAACAAAACTCGGCTATATCCGGCCAAGACCCGCTATATCCGGCCAATACCCATTTATTCTGGCCAAGATCCGGCCATACTCGGCTATTCCGGCCAAAACCCGGGTAGACCCGGCTATATTAGGTTATATCCGGCGAAGATCCGGTTAGACCCGACCAATACTCGGCTATATCCGGTTATATCCGGGTAAGATTCGGCCAAGACCCGGGTCGATCCGGTTATATCCGGCCAATACCCGGCTATATCCGGTTCTATCCGGGAAAGATCCGGCCAAGACCCGGCTATATCCGGCCAAGCCCGATCATTCCGGCCAAGATCCGGCCAAGACCAGGGTAGATTCGGCCATACCCGGCTATTCCGGCCAAAACCCGGGTAGACCCGGCTATATTCGGTTATATCCGGCCAAGATCCGGTTAGACCCGGCCAATACCCGGCTATATCTGGTTATATCCGGCCAAGACCCGGTCATTCCAGCCATGACCCGGTCATTCCGGGCAAGATCCAGGCAAGACCCGGGTAGATCCGGCTAGAGCATATGTGTGAATCAAGGCTGTCAAGATCGCGATCCCGCGTGGGATCATTTTTGTCTTTTCAAGATCGAGATCGTAGGATCGGATCGCGATCCTACGATCCTACCAATTTGTTATAGTTTGTAAACAAATGATAAACGAGTCAAACTGTTTTACATTTCTACTCAACGTCAAAGATAAATTCATATAATATTCTCTTGAAAATGACATAGTTCAAATTTCAAACACCAAAGTAATAGTAAAACACAAAAAAATCAAGTTTCAATCGTTACATTAACGATTTAGCGGAATAATATTACATAACATGCGTCCTAAATGTTTCAAAACATACAAGCCATCTACATGATTTTAAGGAAACAAACGTTTCATTAGTGTCATTCCAAAAGTAGAAAACTATTTAGAAAAGTAGATTGAATTATTGAACACTTTTAGACTATAATCTATTTAGAAAAGTAGAAAACTAGGTATAAACTATAATCTATTTAGAAAATGAAACAACAGTGGTTTACTTATTAGACATTAGTAAAACACACGTTTGTTTTTTGGCCTAAGCAAGTGAGATGGACTTAAAAGATTAAAAAAAAAAAAAAAAAAAAAAAAAAAAAAAAAAGACTCGGATCGCTTGACGATCTTGCGATCTTACGTGCGATCCTACGACCTTACTTACAATCCTACCAAATATGCGATCCTACACTGTTTTAGCTAGTGAACATGTAAACTCGTACGATCCTACGAGTTTACACCCGATCTTGCCTTGGTGTGAATTACTTGGTAAAATGGTTTCTTGAACGTGGGTTTGTTTAAAGTCAACACCTTGTTGCATGGGTTTGGATTCTTAACGTGGGTTTTGCATTCTTAAAAGCCGCATGGGTTTGTTTAAAGTCAACACCTTGTTTAGCAAATTTTGGTTTCTGGAGTGAATGGGGGATTGGTTGCCTTTTTTACTTTCATTTTTTCTAGAGTAAATTGCAAAAATCATCCTTGTGGTTTGGCCTTTTTGCACTGTTACGTGCACTTTTAGTCCTTCAACAATGAAATTTGACAAATCACAAGGACGATTTTTGCAATGATGGAGGACCAAAAGTGCACGTAACAATGAAAATAAGGACGATATCAGCATTGTGCGAGCAACATCCACAAGAGTTCGATTTCTTCTTTCAACTACCCCATTCTGTTGTGGAGTTCTAACAGCTGATGTCTGGTGTATAATACCAGTTTCTTCAAAGAATGTCCTTAACTCCTGATTTACGAATTCCGTGCTATTGTCAGTTATTACTATCCTTACTGGAGCCTGAAGTAGAACTTGAATATGCTTCAGAAAGGTGATGATGGTGCTTGGTGCTTCGTCTTTTGATCTCAAAAACTTTACCCATGTATATCTTGAATAGTCATCAACAATTACAAGAATATACTTCTTTCCATTAATGCTTTGAACTCTCATTGGGCCATATAAGTCCATATCCAACAAATGCAACCTTTCAACCGAACTAGGTACGGGTTTAGGTTTAAATGTTGCCCTTTTGCTCTTGCCTTGCTCACAGGATGGACATAAGTGTTCTTTGGTGTATTTGAACTTTGGGAGACGGGAGACGATGTTGTCTTTGGCAAGCTTGTTAATCGTGTCAAAGTTTAGATGGGATAAACGTCTGTGCCATAACCAGGATTTTGTTTCACCAGCCCTGGTCATGAGACAAATTGGAGATGAAGAGGCCATTTTGGTTTATGTCAATGGCATAGAGATTGGTGCCACGATTCCCAATTAAGATGTCATCCCTAACCAAATTCCTAACATAACAAGTGTTTCTCCTAAATGCAACCTCTAAATCTGCATCACAAAACTGTCCGACTGAGAACAGATTGTGTCCCAACCCTTCGACATAATAAACCCGAGTGATCAAGAAATTCCCAAACCGAAGATCTCCATAACCCAGAATAGCTGCAACATGATCATTCCCAAAATGTACAGTCCCCATGAACTGCCACACAAAATTGATCAGCAGCTTCAGATTCCCGGTCATGTGCTTGGAGCAACCCGAGTCGACGATCCAAAGAAAATTTCAATGACCTGCAAAGAACAGATGATTTTGTATATGGAAACCGTTTAACATTTGGTTCCAAGGGGTTAGATGAAATAGGTGAATCACACTTAGAAATGGTTTCCTTAGATGCATTGGGAACTACTTCTACTGTGCCATTCTTAAGTGCAAACATTCTACCCGTTGGTTTCCATTCACAAAACTTAGTGTGATCCTTAGGTAATAGGCTGCTAGTGGTTTTCCTAGCTTTTGCAATAAGTCTTCGAATGTATCTAGACTTAGCCCTAGTTACCGATGGATTCTTTTTCTGTTCAGGCCTGTCATTCTTTTTCACATTCTTAGAAACGTTATCATCACAAGCATTTTTGGACAAAGATTTCTTTTGCATTAAACAATCAGAATCATTACATGCATTAGAAACAAGAGTCTTATCATTACAACTAGATGATACATGTTTCTTCTTGGAAAGCTTTAAATTCCTAGGGTGTTCTTCTACTTTCTTGCATGCATTCTCAGAAACAGGCGAGACACTAGGTTTCTTGTTGATGCTCCTAGACTGTCTTTTGCTCCTGGAGTTGCTTTCTAATCTTGTATAAGGTACGGCACACTCATTAGAATTTATGTTGTTGTCCTTAGATGTTGTTGTAGCATTCCTGGACTCGTTTTGATGATCCTTTTTACTTTTATCTACAACCCTATATTTTTTAGATGTAGATGCAGATGCATTAGTGAGACTAATCCTATACAGGCCATGCGCTATTACATTCGATTGTTCGACAACATCTTTTCCTTTTTGTTTCTCACTAGGCAAGGGGGTTAATGGTGCAATACCCTTTGGTTCCTCTCCCTTCCCTTTTTGACATTCGAGTTGAGACTTCAAAAGATTTATTTGATCTTGCATGTTTTTGTAAGATCGCTCATACGATTATCTGTCATACTTGCATTCTTCCTTTTTAGTATCAAGTTGTTTAAAATATGTAACATTTTGTTTTTCAATCTTTGCCAATGCTTTTTCATATTTTAAAACAATTTTTGAAGTCTCATCTCGAAGTCTTTCATCATCTTCCACACAATACGTTTGGTAAATAATAGACATAATGTCAGTCGATAGAGCTTCTTCAGAGATCATGTCATTTTGTTTTCCCAAAACCTTTATTTGTTCCAAGTATTCATTAGCTTCCTTCACTAAATACTTGTGGTCCTTAACAAATTCGGCTGCTTCTTTCACAAGATTATGTTCCACATTTTGAACAACCGCATAGATTGCATCAATATGTGGATTAATTTCTTTTTTAAAAATCTTTTTAATTTCATCCTGAACACCTGAAAACCATTCAAATTTTTGATTATTTGTTTTGGATGCCACAATACTTTGAAGTGTTTCAATTCTCTGTTTAAGATCAATCAAATATAGTCTAGCAGCACTTGCATCACAAGAGCTGTTAGATGCCATTTGTTTGATGTTACGCAGATGTTTTGAAGCAGCTTGACGTTTTGTGACAGCCACTGGTCTTTTAAAAAACATTGGTGACTCTTTTCGAACGAGATGAACCCCAGAAAGTTTGTTAAGTTCATTATAGTCAATGGGTTTTATTTCAGAGTTCATCTGTCTCATTTTGGCACGTCTCTCTTCAGTAAGTTCTATCGTCTCAACAGAATCATGAACCTTAGGCGGATCATGTTTATCATTAAGCACAGTACCATCATATAACACATTCTGTTCTTTCTGAGCTTTCTTGAGATTATGAGGGTTTTCACAACCGATAGCCATTTTCTTTATTGTATGTAAAATCAGGTTTTTATCATTTATTAACAAATTAACCGTTTGTGCAGAATGACCCGTTTTTACCAGTAAATCTTCCAACTTTCCAATGGTTTCCTTTTTTTTAGTGATCTCTTTTTGAAGATCCTTTTACGTTTTGAAAACCGTTCATTCAACTATTTCTTTTCTTTTTCAAGATTGGAATAAGTTAATTTTTGTTTTGAAAGCTGGTTGGTTAATTCAGAAATTTCCTTGTTAAGTGATTTGGTTTGGTTATTCAAATTAACATCTAAAGTGTCAAATTTGAGTTGCAAATGTTTTTCTCTTAACTCAGAATCTCTTAAGCTAACCTCTAGTTATGACTGACGTTTGTTATGAAAATCATGAGCTCTTTGATTAACCTTATAGCTCTCAAGCTCAGTGGTCAATTTTTCATTCGTGGGCCTTAACATCGCGATTGATCTTTTTGACCTTTTCTATTTCAATACTACAATTTTGCAATAATGATTCAAACATAGCACATGTTTCCTCATCATTCTCAATATGCTAGGACTCAACTTGGTTCGTCCATATCTGGAGTTACCAAATTAGTATTTCTACAACTTGGTTCATCCATATATGTGTCATACGTGAGATTAGAAGTCGCAGGATGTTGTTCACTTTGAGGTGACATATCAAAGATTTCATTATTGTGACATGTAGCATATGGTTGTACCTCAGAAACCGCATTGATGTTAAAAGCAGGAGGTGCTTCTGAGTCCGTGTCGTACTTTGCCTCCTGGAGATTTGCCATAAAAATGCAGTTTGCATCGATCTCCTCTTGATCTTCGAATCATCCATAATAGCCATGAAGTCATTCTCTTCTGCACTCAATGGTAACCCAGCAGTTTCCTTGTTTGCCAACATTAAAGATTTATGCATATAAGCTGGATCCCTCTTTTTTGGCTTGTCTGGACAGTTCCTAGCCATGTTTCCAATACCCTGACAGTTGAAACACTTCACTAGATTACCCTGATTCATATTCCCAGCTCCCTGAGCAACATTCCCAAACTGATTCCCAGCATTCTGACCCCTCTGATTACCAACGGCCATACCCATCTGATTCCCTGCATACTGACACATCTGATTACCCAACTGATACTGAGAAGCATATCCCTGCTGATTTCCATATCCCCCAACCATCTGTCCTTGCTGTCCCATGTTGAAACTCGGCTGTGCAATCTGCTTGTTGCGAGTGTTCGATGAGATTCTTTGATTGTTGTTGGTGGGTGTGGAGTAGCGTCCTTGGAATGCTTTTGTTAGGTAAGCAAAAGCTTGAGTCAAAGAAGCAGTTGACTCATCCTGATCATTCAGATCGGGTACTTGGTGTTGTGGGATTACTTGTTGTTGTTGTGGGTAGAATGATGTTTGAGAATTGTATTGTTGTTGCATGAGTTGTTGGGATGATGATGATGAAGGTTGTGTATTTACTGTTGCAGGTGTAGGTGATTGGACAATGAGTGCAAGAGGATCATGTTGTTTAGCTGACTTCTCTTTTCTGACTTCATTTGCCTCTGCCTGGTTTTGCTTGAGAAAGTCATAGAGCTGATCATAGTTCACCTGATAAAGGTTCTTTGTTTGGTTGACAATAGTGACATATCGTCCCCATTCCTCTGGTAGGTTGTTGAGGAACTTGATGTTTTGAACAATTTGAATCGGTGTCAATTTGTTTCTGATCAACTCATTCATGAGAGTGCAAAACCTTGTGTAGTAAGATTCAATTTGTTCAGCTGGTGTGGATGTGAACTTCTCCCATTCAGTCAGAAGCTTGTTTTCCATGTCTTGTTTGCCAATTTCTGTACCATAGCAAAGTCGTCTAACTCGATCCCACATCTCATATGTAGTTTCACAACTATCTACAGCACAAAATATTTCTTGTGGTAAACCTAGTTGGATCAAATGCATTGCTAAGTCATCAACTTCAATTTGCTTCCAATCTTCTGGTGTATAATCTGCTTCCGTTTGAACCCGGTATGTTGGTGCGACAGGAGGTGTTGCAGTTGGATTTCCAGTTGTTACTTGAATCTCACGAGGATTGAATGGACCTTTCTCGATAGAGTTAATCAAGAGTCTACCTTGTCCAGTAGGCTTGGTTCTCATATATCGAAGCATACGACTCGTCCATGGAAGATAACCACCTTTTTCCAACATTGGTGGACGGTTTTCTGAACCTGCGGCATGTATGTCTTGTTGTTTAGTCATCTTTAAAATTGTGTATGATAAAGTGGATTTAGGATCTTTGCAACAAAATAGGAGTTGTTGTTGTGAAGCTTTGGTTTGTTGTTGATGATCGTTGAAGGTGTAGGTGTATATGAACGGAACAAATTTAAATAAAGTTACACAATTTGATTAGAGTATAATTAAGACAAAGTCAAAAGTTTACAAATTTCGATAAAGTTATGTAAATTACAATTTAGATAAAATGATAATTTCTATAGAAATCTCAATTTGACCAAAATTTATACAAATTATGGCAAAATATCAATTTAGATAGAAATATATCTAATTTATATAAATCCGTAATTTATATAAAATCTAACTCTCTTATACAAGAGGGTAGATATCCTTTTGTCGAAGTATTTTACACTCTTATACAAGAGTTAAAATACCGAGTTCACTTTTGAGTTGACGAAATTACGTTCGAATCAAATCCTTAAAAGTTATTTAACTTTGAACTCAATTCACACAAGTACGAGGGCCAAAACTGCAAATTCTGGAACTTCTTAAAGGCTGCTGGAAAGTACAGGGACTGAAAATGACAATACTGAAAAGTTAGTTTTGTCCGATATCGCAATTCCCCTTTTTGTCCGATATCGGAATTGCTACAGCATGTCGGAAAGAACTAAACAGAGTTGAATTGCGATAATTCTGACTCGAGGTGAATTGCGATAAAATATCTGAGTTGGAATAGCGATAAAATTATCTGAGTTGGAATTGCGATAAAAATTTTCAGAGCCAATTGCGATAAAACCTTTTTGCTCCCAATTCTGATAAAAACCTGAATTCAGATAATTCGTTGGCTTGACTGCAATTCCGATAAAACGCTGAAGAAGCCCAATTCCGATAATCTCACTTTTTACACCAACTTTTACCAACTTTTTGTACTTTTGCTACTAGCCCATGCAACTCCCATACTTGTCAGTCATCTTTCTGCCAACTTTTCACTAACTTTACACACTTCAATAATTCAATTCTATCACTAAAATAATCAACAACAAATCTTATACAAGATTTGTTTTGATTTTATACGATCAATGAAGTGAAGAACAAACCAAATCCAAACTTCCACAAGCTTAAACGAGTGAAAAAAAAAATAAAAAATGGAAATAATCACAGAATGCAAGTCGATATAACCACAAAACTAATACAACTTTCTTGATTTTTATGTGGATGGAATGGAATAAAAACACAAAGTGTTATTTTTCTAGTTAAAGAAGCAATAACAATGGGTGTTTTAAACTATAGGATCAAGCACAAAAATGAAGAAGCTCCTACCTTAAAGCTTGGCTCTTGAAACCACTTGTAGAACAGGACCCACTTCTATATCATACAAACAAAGCTCGATGACACTCACATAATCATTAAGAACAATAAGAGATATGTGGATATTTTACTAGTCAAATGCTTATATTCAAAGATGAAAATTAAATAATACAATGACTAGAGGGGTTGTTGCTTTCACACACACACACACTCTCTTTTCTAATGTTAAAATGAGGCACACTTTTTCCAGAGTGTGTGTGCGTGGTTATATGAAAACACAACCAACCAAAGTGGGCTTTGGTGGGCTTTTGATAGAGCTATGAGTGGGCTTATAAATGTATTGCACTTATACATTGGATACTAATAAAACTAATACTACAAGCATACTTTTAAACTACATAATATACATAACACATTGATTCTACTAGGCAAATGACCATCACTTCATAATAAGCATAAATTGATTGCTAAGATACATGCTATAGGTAAGACTTTATAATGGAAAGTGCCTTCGACTTCTCCACTTCACTCCAATGAAAAGTGCCTTCGACTTCTCCAATTATAGTTTAGTAATTACTCCAATGAAATTACATTTCTTGGAAAGTTTGGTATTCAAAACAATAACATGATTCTTATGGTAAACAGTATCTATTCAGTCTTTTACTGTTAATTTTAACACACGTCTTTATGGTATATATTCCATGTCATTCATTGAATGTAAATGGTCTACACAAAATAAGTCAAACAGTATGATTTGCATAATCCTGCTGTAAAGTTTTAGTCTTTAGGACTTGGTTAATCTTGTTGCGTTTTCAAGTCTCAAATAATCAAGTTTTCGACTTTGTGTTTGATAATAAATGTTTAGAAACTTAATGATCATTCAGAAACTACTAATCATAGCTTTGATGGCTATTATTGTTGCTGCATTGAAGATGATTTGACTAAAGATCCAGATATTAAAGAATCTGCTTTAACATAAAAAGGCAGAATCATACCACAACAACCAGTACTATTATCACTATAATACCAAAACCTTAAAAAAGCAAAGCTGCATAGAGAAAGATAAGAAGCAGGAACCTGATGTAATACGAGAATCCAGTTCTTCTTTGCGGGCAGATTAAAGAGGTAATAATCAACATCCATATCTTTTGACATTTTTGGTTGACCATAGCTTTATTGTCATGTCATAAGAAACAGTGGCAATACTTTCTCCATCTGCAGCTACATCAACAGATGTCACTTTAGATCCTACTAAGATGAGCAAGCATAAAAGACGAGAAAGGATTGAGCCTCTTTATGATCTTTACAATGAAACCAATTCGTGGAGGGTCAGCAAACAACGTGCTTGATCTGTAGCTTGCGGTTGATTTTTTTTGTTTTGCTTGTAACAACTGATTTGTTTTGCTTGTAACAATGAGTGTTTTCAGCATTGGTTGGACCAGTAGCAAGATCAACTTTAATTAATGTCAATTAGTCTTAACAATACTTTTTAAAACTTATATCATCGCATACATTTTTGTAAGATTTACAATGTCTGTTGCATGGTGGTAAAAATAAAAACCATATGAATAAAAAGCTAATGAGATGGGTTAACGTCAATTTGAAAAAAAAAGAAAAAAAGAAAAAGGCAAGCGAGAAAAAAAAAAAAAAAAAAAAAAAAAAAAACCCAAATGTCAGACTCTCACCTCCTGGTGCAGACGAGGAGGCTTTCACGGCGAAGGACGAGCAGTTCAAGTGGTGTGGCAGCGAGCGAAGAAAAGGCTCCACGGCGAGCCACGAAAAGACCACACCGTCCGCTCTTATGTTCACGGCGAGCCACGAAAAGACCACACCGTCCGCTCTTATGTTCATATCAAAGTGTAGGTGTTTAGATTTGTGTTAGAGCATTTTCAATGTTCGCCTTAAAAATATATTTTTATTAATTTAAGCTTATATGTAAGATTATTAGCTTATTTAGTTTCGTCTCATATGTACAAGTTCTGATTTTTCAGTTTACTTTGAAACTTACGGATTAATATAAGTTTATTATATTATAATAATTATATGAGCTAACAACAAATAAAAATAAATTTGGGCATTTAGGGATTAGCACGGTACCAGAATGGTACCGAACCCGTACCGAATTAGTGGTACCGATTTTTTCCCGAGCATAAAAGTGGGTAGCGGTACCATATCGAACGTGATTCAGGTACCGTAAATGGTACCGGTACTCAGTACCGGAAAATTGGTACCTATACGGTTCTTTAACCAAAAAGGATTCCAAGAAAATGCAATAAGAAATAGGAAAAAACAAGCATTTTCAAGTTATTTCAAACCACGACGTGGCACAAAACGCAACAAACAATTAAATAAATACATCACCAAGATAGTCGAACATACAAACGTTCCAAAACTTTTAAAATATGTCCGGGTTTATTTTTTGGGAGGGTTTATGAAGGATTTATAGTTGCCACAATAAGTTTTTCAAAAGTTTTGTTTCTTTCCATATGTTTTACACGACTATTATTTGGCATGGAATGAGCCAAATGGGTGTTTTGATGAGTTATGTAATTCAAAAGCATGACTACTCAAATTTCGGGTTTTTTTTTTGGTACTTTTCGCTTTGGTACCGGTACCGTATTAATGGTACCGATTTTTTTTTGCTCAATTCATGGTACTGGTACCGTACCGTGTATTAGGAGTCGGTATCGTTTCGGTACAGTACTGGTATGGTTCCGATTCGGTACCGGGATTCGGGTCCAAATGCTCATCCCTACGGGCTTTTGATATATTAGACAAGTATCCGTGAATAGCGACGGATTTTGTATGTAGCGTTTATACATAAAAGTAACAATAATAATAATAATAATAATAATAATAATAATAATAATAATAATAATAATAATAATAATCAAAATGTAATTGAAAGTTGTTGAACATGTGATAATTTATCTTCACCACCTCCGAAGTAAGAATGCTTCTTCCCGACCGTAGGTCCCACAGACGAGCCAACGCATCAAGCCCGGCCCACAAGACACTACAAGTGAGCCATGAGGGTGAAAAGCCAAACCATACACACTTCGGCTATGACCTTGCTGATAAAGCATATCAAAACGAAAACGAGCACCTTGAAAGGGGCCGATCATCACCAATCTCACTATAAACCTTATCAAAATTACTTTTAGCATAATTCTCCAACGCCACACAAATAATCTGAGCATCTCTGGCCCTCTCTAACCTCACCGTGGCTTTCATAACCGACTCCTTGGCAATCGAATACCTCACTTTCAACAAAGCCATCGAGCATTGAGTATAAAGCGGATACTCAGTACCTTCAATTGATGCCATTGATCATGTTGAATTTAAGTGTACGTGTGTGTTTATGGTTTAAATGTGAAGTAAAATAGAATTGCTTAACAATTACAAAGTTGGTATCGCTGTTGCCTTCGGCGTTTTGGAATCCTTGTGATCGTCGTTGTAGGAGGAGGTTTGTGGAATCGCCATCTCTAGGATTTTTTATTTATTATTTATTTATCTATTTATTTATTTTTGGTTCAAATAAAAGGAAACCATGCGAAGCAAGCTTTTGTTCAACCAGGGGCGGTGCTAAGAACGTCAAAAAAAAAATAGGGCCGGCACGGAAAAAAAAGTGCCCCTATGTTATAATATTCGTAGACCATAATCAAGTATGAAAAGTCAAAAATACGAACAAAAATCATTCTTGCAACAAAAGTATTACTTCTACAAAATAAAATATATTTAAGTAAACCGTGCGGCCCTTCTCGCGTTTTTTGAGCAAAGTAAAACAAAATTATTAACTTTAAAATCCTCCTCGGGTGAAAATAAAACTTCTGACTCAGTTGAAGTATCATCAAATCGTTTTTGGATCTAACAAAATTGTTTTTGGGCCTTTACTAAACTTGGCCTTTTACAAGTCCTTTTAAACAAATAACCATTAATATATAGAGATAAATAATGGGCTTAGTACATATAATGGGTATAAAAAAATTTAGTGCCTCTTAGTGGGTTGGGCCCGGCTCGGCTGCTGATGGTGTGCCGGCCCAAAACCGCCCATGTGTTCAACTTGGGCCTCAAGTAATAAAAACTTAAAGCAAATTATACAGTCAAAGGGCTAAACTATAATCTGACTAGAAGTTAAGGTATTTAAAACATATATATCTTGACTCGATTTAAGGATAAACTTTACTTATACGTTTTAGTGTGTTCAATTAAAAAGCAAATCGTGCGTGCGAATTACCAAGCTTAATTAGGTGATCGACTTCTTGTTTTAAGTTCATAAGAAGGTTAGTTTTTACGTGTTTTTAACAAAACTCATGAGATATATCTTCTTTTACTATGTGTTTCTAAGTTCTAAGATATGTTTTTTTCTTTGTTATTCGACAAGAGCTGAAGACATGTATGTATAGTGTTTGTCCCTAAGATTATATTATGTTTTTGCATGATTTTATAGCTAAAACTAATAGAATTTAGGTGTAAAAAATTCGTATATAATCTAACTTAATGGAATTTCGATGGATTATTATTACCTGTATAAATCCTCTAACTTAGTTCATTCGCAGTTTGTCAATAAGGATCATAGTTTGCTTTATATTCGTATATATAACGAATATATTTATACTGTCGTGTGAAGCACAGGTAATTATCTAGTTATGTGCAGACATATGGAGCTTTGATATTACTAATTATGATGGTATTCTCATAAAGCAATTTACATCTTATTGTTAAATTTCTTCTTATTAGTTTAATTTCATTTATTGCAGGTTTAGTGCTGTAGATTTAGAGGTTCAAGAAAGGAATTCACTCAAAGTTTAACATCAAACCTTAAAACAAACAAAACTTTAATGGCACCCACTAAACGTAAGACCAAACACAGGCCCGAAAAAACCCAAGTGGGGGAGCAAGTTTTAGACTTAGTTATACCTTATATATACAATATTGAGGACCGAAACTCTGTTTCTTTAGTTTCCCGTAAGTTCTATGAGATTGATGGCATCACGCGTAAGCGCCTAACTGTCCACACTCATTACTACCCAGATCCGCTGCGTCTAAGTAAAAGATTCCCTTTCATGGAGACGTTAACACTTAAAGGTCCCCCATCTGTTTTTATGGTTAGATATCATAGTGATAATAACCGAATCACCCCGTGGATTGAGCAATTAGCTCTCGAGTTTAGGTGTTTGAAAGAACTTCATATCCATCGTCTTGTGGTTGCTGATAAAGATCTCAAGAAATTGGCGGGAACACGTGGTAAGGATTTAAGGAGTTTGAAGATTAGTAAGTGTGAAGGGTTTTCGACAGATGGATTAAGGCATGTCTCTAATCATTGTAACCAATTAAGAACTTTCTGTTTGGCAGGGCTTTCTTCCCCGCCATTCCGGCTTATTAATGATAGGGATTTTGCCGAATATTGTTATTGGATTAATGTGAAAGATGGGATTTGGTTACATCAATTGGCATTGAATAGCACTGTTTTGGAAAGGTTCCATGTTACGAATACGGATATTTCTAATAATGCAGAAGATCTTACACTTCTTGCAAAAAACTGTTGTAACTCATTAATGTCGTTGAAGATTGGAAACTAGGAGATGCCTTTAAATATGCTGTTAGGTTGGAACATTTTGGTGGAAATAATTGGGATGAGGAGAGTGAGCTTGTTGGTTTCCACTTTCCCCCTAGTATGCGTTCCTTAAGTATAAAGGATTTGCCAGTAACCCGATGTTTAACTGTACTCCCTTTTCTGAATCAAATAAAGAAATTGAAGCTTGTATCTGGCTTTAGGTATGAATGCCAGTGTTTATTGTTTATGAGTTGTCCCAATTTGGAAGTTCTATATACACAGGATGAATGTGGAAATAAACGTGGAGATAGGGGAATGCAAGTTGTTGGTCAGTTTTGCAAGAAATTGCGCAAACTTACTTATAATGGGCTTGTGACCCACGTGGGATTGATTAATGTGGCAAAAGGATGTACTAATTTGGAGTCTTTAAATGTTAGCCTTGAAAATATTTCAAATGAAGCTTTTGAGTGTATAGGAACTCATTTAAAGAATCTGCGTGATTTCCGTATATGGTTGATTAAGAAAGACGGTTTACTAGACAATGGGGTTAGAGCTATGCTAATGGGTTGCAACAAACTCGAAAGGCTAGATATCAGTCTCTGTCATGGAGGATTAACGGATGTGTGTTTGGAATATATCGGGAAGTATGGTGCGAATCTGCGGTCTCTCTTTCTTACTAGTATAGGAATGACTAATGCAGGACTTGTGAAGTTATCGGAAGGGTGCCCAAGATTAAGAAAGTTGAAATTAAAGGGTTGTCCCTTTAGCAAACAAGCTGTTGCCAGCTCTGTGTTTAATATACCTTCTCTAAGGTATGTTTGGTTTGTCGGTAGTGATCGTGATCTTACTGTTATGGCACTCACTCGTCCGGAGTTTGAACTTTGAAACGTTGGTATGTATGTTCTTCATCATTTAATTGCAAATTATTGTCTTTTCTACTTTCTTTTAATAAGAGTGTCTTACTCTGGGAGATTTTGGTTGTCTTAGAATACTGTGATTGTGAAATTCTATCAATCGCATGCTTTCTATCATCTGTTTAGCACGAGATAGATTTCTTATGAGTTTTCAATTAGACAATAGTTGATTTGAAATCTTTCCAAAAAAGTGTGGTATTTTGAAAAAATTTACTGTATGATTTTGTGAGTCATGGTTTTGACTTGTGTGCTCTGTGCTGTAACTATGTATATACCAACACACAAACCACTAGCATGAAGAGGAATGTCTAAAACCTACCACTTTCAAAAAGTTTAACAAGTCCTATGACACATGCTAAAAGAATAATCACATGCATCAAAGAGCTTTTAATATCTGCTGATTATAGATAGTGTCATGGTCTTAAGATTTAATCTTCAGAAATAATGAAATTAAGTGGCATCTAAAGTTACATATACAATAAATTAAAATCAGTCATTCACAACCACTGATAGAAGGATTCCTCGAAAAGTTAAGGATTAGTAACTTTTTTTAGAAATAGAAAGGATTCGGTCTTATACATACGCGAGCTCAGTTGGCCACCTGGGCTCTTTCTGAAGTTTGGGGGGAGGTTTTACCCAGGGTTCAAGTCTCGCAAAAGACAAAAAAACCGAGGTTTTCCTCCTAGTGCGAAGCCATGAGTTCTAGGGGTTTCCCTTCAAGGGTCTGTCCTAGTGGTTCGGGTCTCGGGCCTGCCCGTTTGGATGGTTTAACTCGGGGGTCGGATTTCAAGTATGATGTCATTCTAAAAAAAATAAATTAAATAAAATAAAATAATTGCAGAAGAAGATATTCTAACAATTGCACAATCCCATTTTCAAATATTCTTTGCAACTTGGGACCGAATCCTGCCACCGAGAGGTTATAAATGGCCTATGCTTCAAGTCAATGAATTAAAAAGTGAATAAAGTCTATTTAGTTGATTCCTAATATTAACCAAGATGGTCTTAAAATTTTACATTTGCACTTCAATTTATGATTGAAGTCAGAACTCATGTAACTGTCTATTGGGATCTTGGTACGACTTTTTTCAACAACTTGCAGTAGCCGCCGAAACATACAAACTCATGAATAAAGTCTATTTAGTTGATTCCTACTATTAACCAAGATAGCCTTAAAATTTTCACTAATACACAAATGGTCTTTTGAAACGGTGAAAATGCATTTTTTAGAGCTGAAATGAACCGTTGTATTATAGAGCGTAATAAATAATGAGATGAATATTTACAACGGTTTTGAACCGTTATAAAATACATACCAGATGACCCTACTAATTACATATAATACTAATATACATAAACTATTTCTTTTTACTACATGCAAAAATAACCGTTGTTTTAAACTATTTCGTATTAAAAAAAAATGATATTATTATATTACTTTGTCAAAACCATTCTTTTTTATTATTGGTAACATATTTTTATATACCAGAATTTTCATTTCTTTTTTCATGTATAGAATAGAACCAAAAGATCATGCCAAAATAAAAATAAACTAGAATTTCAACAATAAATTAAATAGACAAAACCATTACTTACCAATTTAATAAACTAAGATAACAATCTCAAACACAAAAATATCATCAAATGTAACAAACATCCATATCCAAAGTTATTCATAACCTAACAATTATACATATGCAATTATTCGACAATAAAGTCCTCACTTTTATGACAAATGAATTGAGTAAAATTGTGACACCGAATTCTCTACCCATTCATCAATGTCTAGCATAGTAATGGGTTTCATGTCATTCCAAACCTATAAACAAATCAAAATGAAGAGTCAAGGAGCAATTGTTTATTTTAAAATGGTTACATTAAAGAAAACCACAAATATAAAATGAAATAAAAACTTTTCAAAAGTACCTTCTAGATAATTGAATGATGAACCCATGTAAAATCCTGAGTGTATTTAGTGGAATGAAAGATGTGTTCTTCAAGATCTGCAAAAAATAAAACATATGAAAGACATTAGATAGTTGTTTTAGGTATAAATAAAGAGAAATACTATACTATAGTGTTGTAGATATAACAAAGTGAAAGAAAAAGTGTGGATCTATAGGCTACTCGCAGTAATGGGGTGAGATCGACTTTGCCGATCGATTTGCATTGGATCGTCCTTATGTGGGTATTCGATCGCCCGGTTTTTGTGTGGAACATGGTTGCAAAGACGATCGAATGTTTTTCAACTTTTTTTTCTTTCTATTTATAACCGTTGAAAATAAATAAATAAATAAATAACTTAAAAAAACTTTCATTTATAAATACACAACATAAACACACAACACAAACACACTTTAATCCACAAATCTCACACTTCTCTCTATTCAAAATGGCTTGTCGTCTCCCTTATACCGTCGAACAAATGCAAAAGTATATCAAAAAAGAAGCCGAAAAAGACGATGAGGCTCGACAACAGGCTCTGATCTATGTATTGTTTTAATTATTAATGAAATTTAAGTTTTTTTTTTTTTTTTTTTTTTTTTTTTTTTTTTTTTTTTTTTACAAAAAACAAAAAAAAATATGATCATGGTCGCCCTTACTTAGGCACCTAATCGCCTGAATGTCGCTGGAGAGAGAAAACTGACGTGACAGAGAAAATGGAAGGGATTGACCCTCCTTACTGGGGCAGCCTAAACAAATACTCCATAATAGATAAGAGAGAAGGAATGATGAAAAATAAAAGGGAGGAAAATTCACGCTTCTTTTGAAGTTAAATTTTTTGAAAAAAAGGAAGAAAGAAATTTTTTGGGATGGTTTACTATGCAAATAATAAGATTAAATTATATGATTTCCTTTAAAACAGTTCTAGGTAACCATTGTAAATGATAAGATTAAATTATAAAATATTAAATTTATTTTAAAACGGTTGCATTCAACGGCTGTAAATAATAAGATTAAATTATAAATATTGAATTCTTTTAAAAACAGTTGCATGCAACCGCCGTAAATAATAAATTAAATGATAAAATATTGAATTCTTCTAAAACAATTGTATCTAACCGCTCTAAATAATAAGATTAAATTATAAAATATTAAATTCTTTTAAAACAGTTATGTGCCACCGTTTTAAATAATAAGAAGAAATTAAATAGAGGAAGCTATCGTTTTAATTGACATATTTTATATTACATCCTCTTTATTAACCGTTTGTACTGATAAATTTCGTCTTCTACTAAGTTAATATAATATTCTAAATAAAGAATAATTATCCATTTTCTACGTATAATTTTTTTTAATAATTAAACGTAATCAGTTTATCTGATCACCACGACGAACTAATGTGACGTAACCCACATCCTTAATAAACGTGCTCCCACGCAAACCAACACCACCATACTTCATGTTTATTTCACATAAACATCTCTATATGTCAAGTACCAAAGTTTTCAACTTCTATTTACCACTTTACGTTGATTCTTTAACGTACGATTATCAAACTCTCAGACTAAACGTTTACTACCTATTAAAGTTCTCACAAAAACCTGAAAATGCACTATAACCCCTAATGTGCACTAATGACCTCTAAAGTGCACTGAAGACCGCTAAAGTGCACTGAGGACCCCCAAAGTACAAACCCTAAAGAACAAAACCCTAGAGCAAATGTACAAGCCTTTAAACCACGAAAACCTAAACTTTACCTTATTTTCCCGTTACAATCCCTAATTTCACAAATCTATGATTTTATGTGATAAAATCACAAACCCTAATTAATGTGTACATGATTTCTATAAAATATAAATGTACAAGTGTCTCAAGCACAAGTACAAACCCTTAACGCATAAAACTTAATATTAATATAAAACTCATTATAAACCTTAGTGTACTTACTCTAAAGCACATAATACTAGACCCTTATGCACTAACCCTAAGCCTAGTTTTTTTTTTATAACATTCAAACCTACATGATTTTACTTTTTATTAGTCAATATCAGATTGCATGATTTTATCTATGTGTCAAAATCAAGCAATCTGATTGGCCTAATTTATTTTCCACTAAGAATGATTTTTCAAAAACATTTCAAAATGATGTAATTCTTTTATTATATAAAAGATTACTTTTTTCATTTCAAAATAAACGTTCATAACACAAGTGATTCATAGTTTTAGACAAATTATTATTTCAACTAATTAAACGTTATATTTATTGTAGTTCGGAAGGATAAGTCAAAATAAAAAGGTGAGCATTTATTTTAAAACGAAGGAAGTATCATGTTACTTGTTAGGTCGCCCATAATCGAGTCTCACTCATTTATTCGTTAAGGTGAGCCATCTCCTCCCTCTTAATTACACCTACTCACACGCTTGCTTTCATTTCATTTCACACACACTAATTACACCATTAAAAAAACACACACACAATCATCTGTCACAAAACCCCCATAAGAATCAGCTGTCACTTTCAATGATCTGATCTTGTTCAGTTTCAAAGCTTGCTTGTGGGTCATTTGTGTTTGCACACCAACTGTTTGATAAAATGTCCCATTGACTTTAATGTTGTATTTTTTTAGGGTTAATTTTACAGATAGGTAACGAACTTTCAAAAATTTCCAATGTTAGATAATTTACTCTCAAAAATACTATGTTAGGTAATGAAAGTTTAATCTTTGTTCAATGTTAGGTAATATGGGCTATCATTGCAACTTGTAATCGGTGCAACTGGTTACCATTGTAACAAACTTTTTAAAATTTCCAATGTTAGGTAACGAACTTTCTAAAATAAGCAAGTTGGTGCCTTGCAGCTTCAATATCAGCATATCTAACCAAATCAATAAAACCACGAAGGCATCCACTTCTAACACCAAATCCAGAAAATAGGTATAAAAATTCGAAATTTTCTTAAAAATTCAAAAAATTATAAAAATTCGAAAAAATTTATAAAAATTCAATTTTTTTTTATAAATTCAAAAAAATTCGAAAAAATTCATAAGAATTCGAAAAACTTACAAAAATTCGAAAAAATTAAAAAATTCGAAATTTTTTGAAAAATTCGAAAAATACGAAAAAATTTATAAAAATTCTAAATTTTTTAAAAATTTTGAAAATTCAAAAAAGTTTATAAAAATTCGAAACAGTTTATAATTATAAACTTTTTCGAATTTTTCTAGTTTTTAAAAGAAATTTGAATTTTTTTAATTTTTTCGAATTTTTATAAATTTTTTCGAAATTTTCAAAATTTTTTGAATTTTTAAGTTTTTTCGAATTTTTATAAGTTTTTCAAATTTTTATAAATTTTTTGAATTTTTATAATTTTTTTCGAATTTTCATAATTTTTTTAATTTTAAAAAAAATTCGAATTTTTATAAGTTTTTCGAATTTTTATAAATTTTTTCGAATTTTTTGAATTTTTAAGTTTTTTCGAATTTATATAAGTTTTTCGAATTTTTATGAATTTTTTCGATTTTTCTTGAATTTCCATAAGCATAGCCGGTAATATTACTTAACTTTGAAGGTTGCACAAAGTTTGGTTACCTAATATAGTATTTTTTTTAGAGTAAATTACCTAACATTGAAAATTTTTGAAAGTTCGTTACCTATCTGTAGAATTAACCTTATTTTTTTTACCTGAAGTAAAATTACTCCAATGAAATTACATTTCTTGGAAAGTTTGGTATTCAAAACAATAACATGATTCTTATGGTAAACAGTATCTATTGATCAGTCTTTTGCTGTTAATTTTAACACACGTCTTTATGGTATATATTCCATGTCATTCGTTGAATGTAAATGGTCTACACAAAATAAGTCAAACAGTATGATTTGCATAATCCTGCTGTAAAGTTTTAGTGTTTAGAACTTGGTTAATCTTGTTGCGTTTTCAAGTCTCAAATAATCAAGTTTTAGTGTGACTGGTTCTAATTATCTGATAATTCTGGGATCAGATTGATTTAGTCATGGATAATTACTTTACTAGTAGCTGCAACAAAACTGATTCCAGAGTTACCTGATTGCTTAGGGCCATTATACATGCAAATCAAAAGATAATCCGACTTTGCCAAACACTCGAGCTTATTATCCTTCTCCCTGTTTTGTTACAACTTATTAATATTCTTCGGTACGTAGTTACTGAAAGCGTATATGCCACTATGTATACACGATGTGTTTGACATTTTAGCAACCCAAAAACAGCAGTCAATACAAGACTAGAGTGCATGGTTGTGTACTGCTAATTATGGCTGTGTTTTCTGGCTCACCCACTTTATACAATAATAACTACTACGTATAACTTTTATTGCATAATGAGTACTGCTAATGACAAAAAGATACTCCAAAATGGTTTTACATTCTTAAAGCTACAGGGGTTCGTCTTCTTAATCGAATCATCATAATTACTACCCGTCAACAAATGCCCAAATATCAACTCTGGCACATAAACCCCTTCATCCTGATGCATCTCAACAGGTATACCATCACCATTATTCCAGACACTAATCGTATTGTTCGCAACGTCTATGTTCACTTTCACACTGTCCATCTTGGGGTCTTGCTGCTTGTTATAGGCTACGTTTACGAGTATCTCGTCGAAGATCTTGTAAAGACCTGGAACGAAGGTGATTGGTTTCTTGACCATTTGGTCATCTTGCCAGATCCATAGGGTTTGTTCGTGTCGTTCGACGGAGCCGATGTAGGTGTCGGGACGGAGGAGGATGTGTTCACAAGGACCATTTTCAAATGACCCGGTAAACCACAGGGACCATTTCCAAATCCGGGTTTATTATTATTATTATTTATTATTATTATTATTATTATTTAAAAATGAAAAGGATGAACATCCAGGTTTTTTTTCCTTCATCTTTTTCATTTTCATATCTAAATCTTCATCAACATGATCTAACACTCCCAAACCCAAACCCCAAAAAACCAAAGTGGGGGAGCAAGTTTTACACTTAGTTATACCTTATATACACAATGTTGAGGACCGAAACTCTGTTTCTTTAGTTTCCCGTAAGTTTTATGAGGTTGATGGCATTACGCGTAAGCACATGACTGTCCACACATTTTACTACCCAAACCCTGCCTCTTTAAGTAAAAGATTCCCTTTCATCGAGGCGTTAACACTTAAAGGTCCCCCATCTAATTTTATTGTTATAGATGATTATGGTCTGCGAATCACCCCATGGATCCAACAATTAGCTCTCGAGTTTAGGTGTTTGAAAGAACTTCATATCCGTGGTCTGGTTGTTCATGATGAAGATCTCGAGAAATTGGCGAGAACACGTGGTAAGGATTTAAGGAGTTTGAAGATTAAGAAGTGTACAGGGTTTTCGACAGATGGATTAAGGCATGTCTCTAAGTATTGTAACCAATTGAGAACTTTGTGTTTGAAAGATTCTGGTTATATTAAAGAGAAAGATGGGATTTGGTTACATCAATTGGCATTGAATAGCACGGTTTTGGAAAAGTTACATGTTACGGATACAGATATTTCTGATGCAGAAGATCTTACACTTCTAGCAAAAAACTGTTGTAACTCTTTAATATCGTTGAAGATTGGAGCGTGTTGTCTAAGTAAACTAGGAGATGCCTTTAGATATGCTTTTAGGTTAGAATATTTTGGCGGATATGTATGTGATACGGAGAGTGAGCTTGTTGGTTTCCGGTTTTCGCCAAATACGCGTTCATTAAGTATACCGGATTTGCCATTAACTCGATATTTAACTATACTCCCTTTTCTGAATCATATAAGAAAATTGAAACTTGCATCATATTTGGATGATGAGTGCCTGTGTTTGTTGTTTAAGAGGTGCCCCAATTTGGAAGTCCTATATACCAAGGATGTATGTGGAGACAGGGGATTGCAAGTTATTGGTAAGTTCTGCAAGAAATTGCGCAAACTTACCCATAATGGGCTTGTGACTCACCTGGGATTGATTGCTCTGGCAAAAGGATGTACTAAATTGGAGTGTTTAAAGGTTAGACTCAGAGATATTTCAAATGAAGCTCTGAAGTGTCTAGGAACGCATTTGAAGAATCTCCGTAAATTCTGTCTGAACTTGGATAAGAAAGATGGGACAACAGATCTACCGCTAGACAATGGGATTCAGGCGATGCTAATGGGTTGTAGCAAACTTGAAAGGCTACATATCAGTCTTTGGCCCGGAGGATTGACGGATGTGGGTTTGGAGTATATCGGGAAGTATGGTGCTAATTTGAGGTCTTTGTCTCTTGCTCATATAGGAAAATCTGATGCAGGACTAGTGAAGTTATCAGAAGGGTGCTCAAAATTAAGAAAGCTAATATTGATGGATTGTCCCTTTAGCAAGCAAGTTGTTACCGGTTTTGTGTTTAATATGCCTTCTCTAAGGTATGTTTGGCTTCACAGTACGCTTCACAGTAGTGATCGTACTGTTTTGTCTCTCATTCGTCCAGAGTTTCAACTCTGAAACGTTGGTATGTAAGTTCTTTGTTATTTACTTCCAAATTATTGTTCTTTTCTTTTCCTTATTAAATCTATTTACTAGTGTCTGGTATCATCGTGTGTGCAGTGGTGACACAACATTGACTCAAGTGAACACACTCCAAACAAACGACCAAAACGTAAACGACTTACCAAGACCAACAATAACGAACCCACCGAGTTGTTATTCCCAAGTTTATTCTACTATTAACTACTCATCAAAACATAGTCATGGTCAAGTGATTAAATTTTAAAGCTTAATAAAGTATCCGGACGAATTACCGATTCCTTCTCAAATTCGTCACCTGGTAAGCTTAATACTTGCTTATTAATTCAATAACTAATCACCATAATGGTAAGTCATAAGGATGTGTCGCACACTAATAAATTCCTTCAACATACTTATCGGGCCCTTATTAGACTTGTCAACCCAATAAGTCCAATAACTATGTCGGTCTGGTATATTAATGTCAATCAATCTGTAACTCAACAATAAATCATAATTTCCATAAATGATATCTGTAAAACCCCAAAATTCAAAACATGCAAAATGACCAAAATGCCCCTGTAACTTTAAAATTTAATTAAAACTTACATAAAACACCAAATAAATTCCAAACTCTTGATAATGAGCAACACATGAAGTGAGATAAATTTTGCTACAACATTTTAATATTTTACAATGTACAAAAAAATTCTTGTCACACTATATGAACCGAAAATTTTATATATATGTGCTTTTAATTATTTGTTTTACATTTAAAAGGATATAAAATCAAATAAAAGAGATAAACATGCAACTTAATAAGGAAACATTGGAAAATCAGGAATTATATCATCACAATAAGTATTTGGCCGAGATTTATGCCCTCCTCCTCCATAATACACGGTTTGTTAATTTTGTTTCCTTTTATTTCACATTTAAATACCTAAAAAAAACACACAAAACTCTCTCTACATCTCACGAATTTTTGGAGGTTGTTCTATATTTTCCTGGGTTCACTCTAGTGCAAGAACTGTGGGAAAAATAGTCTTGAGGTTTTTGGATCGCTAGTTTTGTTCGTGGGAATTTTGTTGTCGAATTATTCAATCCGTAAGGTACAAAATTCTTATGACCTATCCACTCGTTCTAAAATTCCTAGGGTATTTTTATTATGTTCTTTACATCACATATGACTTATAAAAAATACTGGATTAATCATGCATGCTTGTTTGATCATATGGAAATTAATGGTATTTAAAACCCTAAAAACGTAAATAAAATACAAATAAGTTCATATGATTTTTCTGGGTCATGTACATATTTTTCCTGTGTTCTATATGGATTATAAAACTCTATAAAAATGGTCATTACATTTTTTGAAGTCTATATTGAGCGTGGTGAATTATTCTTCAAACCATATAATAAGAAAGAAATAAAATACAAATCGGTTCTTGTGAATTTTCTGGATCTCTAAAGTATTTTTCCTGAGTTCCTTATGGATCAAATAATCTCAGAAAAATGATGGTTTTTAATTGTTGAAGCTTATATAAATTATGGCTAATTAATTTGCAAACCAGATTTTATAGAAAATAAAGGAAAAAAATAAAAATAAAAACCCAATCGAAGGAGCTAGGGTTAGGGTTTCAATGATTGGATCTGGTCATTTAATTTCATTTTAAGGTTTTTTCAATTATTTGATATGATGGGAAAATTTAGGGTTTTTTTGAGTAATTAAAAATGTATACGATTAGGGTTTTAAATAAGAAGGGTGTGTTTTGTCATTCTTGAAACTTGTGGGGTATTTTTGTAATGTTATTTAGGTCTGTGGGAATGTAGGAAAAATATAACATAAGGGTCCTAAGTGTAAATATTGCAAGGAAAGAATTAATTTGTATTTATAGGGTACGATTTGAATTTATTTAAAATAGAGGGACCAAAAGTGAAAATTCTAGAAACTCATGGTTATTCTGTGTAAATAATGATATTAGAAGTGTAATGTGTGAATTTGAGGGTTTGTGGGCTAAATATGTAATTGTTACTAAATTATGATTTAATTTATAAGTTTTGTAAACTTAAGGGACCAATTGTGTAATTTCTGAAATCTGAGGGGTCTGATTCGTACTATATGTAATTCTGATGTGACATTCTGTAATTTTATAAAATAAGATGCTTGTTTGGTAAATATGGATATTATAGGAATTAAATCATGAATTATGTAAATATATGGTTTGTTTTGTAAATATTGTAACTAGAGGGGTATAAACTGTAAATTATGGAACTAAAGGGATTAAGATATTATTCTGAATAAAATGTGTATTTAAAATCAGTAACTTGAAGTACTTTCATTTTATACCTTTGAAATTGATGAAATTACAATTAAAACCCTAAACTATGTGAACTTGTCATAATTAACCATAGACTTTTGTAACTTGATAAAATATACCTTTATTCTATAATAATCCTTAAATAAGGACATAACTTAATCTGTAATAGTAGTATCTTGCTAAATATGGAAATCTGTCAATTCTGGAAACCTGCTAAAAATAGAAAGTTACTAAATCTGGAAAGTTACTAAAAATAGAAAGTTACTTAAATGGAAAGGTAAACTAAAAGTAATAATCTGAATTAGAATCTTTTGTAATTCTGTCTTCTACTCCTTTAGGTGTGAAGAAGGAGAGGTCTTGATTTGCTCCTGTGCTTTCTTTTGTTGGTTTGAATTTACATTCGTAATAAGGTACAAATATTCTGACCTTCTCTGTAAGGTTTCCTATGATCTCTTTCATGTTCTGATCTGTTTAGCCTCTGATTTGATACCTTTGCTATGATTCCCTTCGTTATGACCTATGATATGAACCTAGGCTGTGAAAACCTTTTTAATTATGACATGGAAATGTTTTGAGAAAAGCTATTTTAAAATGATGTTTACGAGCATGATACGATACTTCTTTTATTTGGGATTTTACTAACTGTTAAGAAAACTATGTTTAAAACTATCTTTATGAAAAACTATTTTAAAGAGACCATTTTTATGAAGTCCATTTTGTAAGATTATTTTTATACAAACCGTTTTAAAAGATTTTGAACCTTTGTCATTTACTTCTAAAATATCTTGACGTGAACCTTATGCCACGAACCCTTAGATTTGACATTCTGATCTGAATATTACATCTGGACCTTGATCATCATTTGATGACTTAGACTATTTAAACCTTTACTTTGATATGGACCTTTGACCTTTGACTCTCAGTTTGATACCCGAGCCAAAATTTGTTCCCTAGCCATGAAGGTAACATGGCCGTGTCTGTGATGCACCACTGGCATGACTAGCGTGTGGTTCTAGTGATTTTCCACACCATCCCCATTCTGATTCTGTTATGCGTGCTTTATTTTATATCTGTTATGGCCAATATGATTTGTTCTGGGAGGCGTATGGATGCATCCTAGATTTATTCTGTTTAATTGGATTTAACCTGATTTGATATGTCTGATATTTGGTGACTGATGATGGGTGCAATCCATGTCTTTCACATATCTGGGAGCTAGCTACTCCATTTTAAGAATGAGGACACCCCTCATATTATCTGATTATCTGAGAGGTCTCCCCTTTATATGATTTGGAAGACATGGTTACTATATTTGATATGATCTGTTCTGGGCTCGTGGTGGATTACTGTCCTAAACCTTTACTCTTTATACCTTGCCTATATCTTATACATTATGCTATATCAGTTCGTTTCAGTTTGTTTTCGTTTCTGTCTATTATATATCTGTTCACTGGGCTTTTTAAGCTCAGCCGCGTTTCTTTTCCCGCGGCAAGTTTTAGTTTGGAAGCTGGGTATGAGTGGAGAGTACCTTGGACTTAGAAGACCTTACTAGCTAATTGGATTAGAGATGATTAGAAGAGTTATATTCAGACTTAGTAATTATTGTATATCTCATTTGTAACCTTGTAGTTTCAGATTTCCCATTGTAACCATTGAAATTCTATTGTATTATCTATGTTATATGCTTGTGTTTGTTCTGATATGAAACCATTGTTGTGACATCTTTGCCCTTGTCGGGTTGGGGTGTTACAATTTATGGTATAAGAGACAGGTTGCGACTTGTAATACATTTACCCTTGACCTGTGAGTGTTGGACCATTAGGCTTCCACTGTAAGAACATAGGAGAACACCTTGAGAACTTGCGTTAGGATTTCTTAATATGAACTTAAGTTTTGACCAGTGAGGAATGGGTAGACTATAAGGCATTTGTTTAAGTATCATTGCTTCCGCATCACTCTGATTCGTGCCTTGCTTTTGGTTAAAGCCTGTTGAGATCCCTCTTGGAGATTGAAAGCTGATGCCTTCAAGATTTATGGCATTGAGAATTACATAGTAATTGCCTGACACTATTTGATCCTTATCTTCGGATTCCGACTCTGACCTCTAAATCCTGTTGTTAATCATTTTGATTCCTCTTCGGGCATTCGGAGAATCTCCATGACGATGACGTACTTGATACATTCTGTTATTTGTCTCTTGCTTTTGATAAGCCCTATGAATCTTCCGACGCTATTTGATTTCGTCTTACCCATCTCTGTCCCTATGAGAAGTCTTGTGGTGTTTAACCACGAGTATAAGAATGTTTCCCTCTCACTTTTGAATGATAAGATTTGCTATGTTGATCTGTCTTTCTTTGGATGGTTAACTTCGATTGTTTTCTGATAAGGGATTTGTTGATTGAGCATTTAAAATAATTGACGACTATCCTCCTATGTCTCCCCTTTGGTGTTTGAAACAATCTTGAACTCCCTACCATGATTACCGATTGTTAAACTTTGGCTATCACTATTACTCTGGAAACTCGTGTAATACTTTTGCGGTTATGAAGTTTTCCTAGAACCCATTTTGTACACCAATGAATGAACCTTATCTTGAGAGTTATTTGACATCCCGAATTTTCTGAATATGAACCTGGAGCTGATGAAGACATGCATTCTAACTTCCCTATTCATCTTGGTTGTACTAAGAGGAATTGAGAGCGAAAGCAGACTGGATGATTTGAAGATCGTGCCAGAAATTCACATGACTTCATTACATTCCAAGAAGAACTGCAGGAGGCTTGACGAACCAGATACAAGTTCACTATTTTGTTTCACTTCCAGATTAATGGACAAACGAAGACAGATTAACCGGACTTGAAGAGATTGAATGTTTTGAATGAACGGATTTTTGAAACAGACCTTTTACGCTTAGAAGAATTGATTCTGTGAAGACCGAAGTTATTGACGACTAACTTTCATTTCCGTTGACTCACTTAAGTTTCGTTATATAGTAATAAGATCCTCTAATGATTTAAGTTCCCTAGAAGCATTTCAGTTTCGTGGTTATTTTTCGTATGTTCGATGATGGTTTTGTTTTGGGAAATTTTGGCGAATTGTGAAAGATCTGACGCTTGTGGACGGCGTACCTTATTCTGCTAGGCAATCTGGGATTCCGATACTCTTGCAAGTAGTTTTGTTTTCCCTCTTGACTATGACATCGATTTTGTTGACCTCCGAGACTATAGAGGTACTAGGAGGACTAAGATAGGTGGTTTTGATTACGACTTGAGGTAAAGTATGACCATCATGAGGGCATAATTATATGATGCCAGTATTATGACGTCTGGCCAACGTGATAATACTTACATCATATAACGTACAATTGTTGTGGGCATATGATATCTTGAGGAGTACCTAAGAAGTTTAGAATTTGAATCTCCGTTGGATTATCCGCGATTAGTGAGACTTTAGGTTCATTCTACCTGTACGTTTAATCTGCTTCCACTGTCCGTTGTGTTTTCCTCTTCGTTTCATTTCAAATTTCGAGGATGACATTTTTTTTAGAGGGGAAGAGTTGTAAAACCCCAAAATTTAAAATATGCAAAATGACCAAAATGCCCCTGTAACTTTAAAATTTAATTAAAACTTACATAAAGCACCAAATAAATTTCAAACTCTTGATAATGAGCAACACATGAAGTGAGATAAATTTTGCTACAACATTTTAATATTTTACAATGTACAAAAAAATTCTTGTCACACTATATGAACCGAAAATTTTATATATATGTGCTTTTAATTATTTGTTTTACATTTAAAAGGATATAAAATCAAATAAAAGAGATAAACATGCAACTTAATAAGGAAACCTTGGAAAATAAGGAATTATATCATCACAATAAGTATTTGGCCGAGATTTATGCCCTCCTCCTCCATAATACACGGTTTGTTAATTTTGTTTCCTTTTATTTCACATTTAAACACCTAAAAAAACACACAAAACTCTCTCTACATCTCACGAATTTTTGGAGGCTGTTCTATATTTTTTATGGGTTCACTCTAGTGCAAGAAAGGTGGGAAAAATAGTCTTGAGGTTTCTGGATCGCTATTTTCGTTCGTGGGAATTTTGTTGTCGAATTATTCAATCCGTAAGGTACAAAATTCTTATGACCTATCCACTCGTTCTAAAATTCCTAGGGTATTTTTCTTATGTTCTTTACATCACATATGACTTATAAAAAATACTGGATTCGAATCATGCATGCTTGTTTGATCATATGGAAATTAATGGTATTTAAAACCCTAAAAACGTAAATAAAATACAAATCAGTTCATACGATTTTTCTGGGTCATGTACATATTTTTCCTGTGTTCTATACGGATTATAAAACTCTATAAAAATGGTCATTACATTTGTTGAAGTCTATATTGAGCGTGGTGAATTTTTCTTCAAACCGTATAATAAGAAAGAAATAAAATACAAATCGGTTCTTGTGAATTTTCTGGATCTCTAAAGTATTTTTCCTGAGTTCCTTATGGATCATATAATCTCAAAAAAATGATGGTTCGAATTGTTGAAGCTTATATAAATTATGGCTAATTAATTTGCAAACCAGATTTTATAGAAAATAAAAATAAAAACCCAATCGAAGGAGCTAGGGTTAGGGTTTCAATGATTGGATCTGGTCATTTAATGTCATTTTAAGGTTGTTTCAATTATTTGATATGATGGGAAAATTTAGGGTTGTTTTGAGTAATTAAAAATGTATACGATTAGGGTTTTAAATAAGAAGGGTGTGTTTTGTCATTCTTGAAACTTGTGGGGTATTTTTGTAACGTTATTTAGGTCTGTGGGAATGTAGGAAAAATATAACATAAGGGTCCTAAGTGTATATATTGCAAGAAAAGAATTAATTTGTATTTATAGGGTACGATTTGTATTTAATTAAAATAGAGGGACTAAAAGTGAAAATTCTGGAAACTCATGGTTATTCTGTGTAAATAATGATATTAGAAGTGTAATGTGTGAATTTGAGGGTTTGTGGGCTAAATATGTAATTGTTACTAAATTATGATTTAATTTATAAGTTTTGTAAACTTAAGGGACCAATTGTGTAATTTCTGAAATCTGAGGGGTCTGATTCGTACTATATATAATTCTGTTGTAACATTCTGTAATTTTGTAAAATAAGATGCTTGTTTGGTAAATATGGATATTATAGGGATTAAATCATGAATTATGTAAATATATGGTTTGTTTTGTAAATATTGTAACTAGAGGGGTATAAACTGTAAATTATGGAACTAAAGGGATTAAGATATTATTCTGAATAAAATGTGTATTTAAAATCAGTAACTTGAAGTACTTTCATTTTATACCTTTGAAATTGATGAAATTACAATTAAAACCCTAAACTATGTGAATTTGTCATAATTAACCATAGACTTTTGTAACTTGATAAAATATACCTTTATTCTATAATAATCCTTAAATAAGGACATAACTTAATCTGTAATAGTAGTATCTTGCTAAATATGGAAATCTGTCAATTCTGGAAACCTGCTAAAAATAGAAAGTTACTAAATCTGGAAAGTTACTAAAAATAGAAAGTTACTTAAATGGAAAGGTAAACTAAAAGTAATAATCTGAATTAGAATATTTTGTAATTCTGTCTTCTACTCCTTTAGGTGTGAAGAAGGAGAGGTCTTGATTTGTTCCTGTGCTTTCTTTTGTTGGTTCGTATTTGCATTTGTAATAAGGTACATATATTCTGACCTTCTCTGTAAGGTTTCCTATGATCTCTTTCATGTTCTGATCTGTTTAGCCTCTGATTTGATACCTTTGCTATGATTCCCTTCTTTATGACCTATGATATGAACCTAGGCTGTGAAAACCTTTTTAATTATGACATGGAAATGTTTTGAGAAAAGCTATTTTAAAATGATGTTTACGAGCATGATACAATACTTCTTTTATTTGGGATTTTACTAACTGTTAAGAAAACTATGTTTAAAACTATCTCTATGAAAAACTGTTTTAAAGAGACAATTTTTATGAAGACCATTTTGTAAGATTATTTTTATACAAACCGTTTTAAAAGATTTTGAACCTTTGTCATTTACTTCTGAAATATCTTGACGTGAACCTTATGCCATGAACCCTTAGATTTGACATTCTGATATGAATATTACATCTGGACCTTGATCATGATTTGATGACTTAGACTATTTGAACCTTTGCTTTGATATGGACTTTTGACTCTCAGTTTGATACCCGAGCCAAAATTTGTTCCCTAGCCATGAAGGTAACATGGCCGTGTCTGTGATGCACCACTGGCATGACTAGTGTGTGGTTCTAGTGATTTGCCACACCGTCCCCATTCTGATTCTGTTATGCGCGCTTTATTTTATATCTGTTATGGCCAATATGATTTGTTCTGGGGGGCGTATGGATGCATCCTAGATTTGTTCTGTTTAGTGGATTTAACATGATTTGATATATCTGATATTTGGTGACTGATGATGGGTGCAATCCATGTCTTTCACATATCTGGGAGCTAGCTACTCCATTTGAAGAATGAGGACACCCCTCATATTATCTGATTATCTGAGAGGTCTCCCCTCTATATGATTTGGAAGACATGGTTACTATATTTGATATGATCTGTTCTGGGCTCGTGGTGGATTACTGTCCTAAACCTTTACTCTTTATACCTTGCCTATATCTTATACATTATGCTATATCAGTTCGTTTCAGTTTGTTTTTGTTTCTGTCTATTATATATCTGTTCATTGGGCTTTTTAAGCTCAGCCGCGTTTCTTTTCCCGCGGCAAGTTTTAGTTTGGAAGCTGGGTATGAGTGGAGAGTACATTGGACTTAGAAGACCTTACTAGCTAATTGGATTAGAGATGATTAGAAGAGTTATATTTAGATTTAGTAATTATTGTATATCTCATTTGTAACCTTGTAGTTTCAGATTTTTCATTGTAACCATTGAAATTCTATTGTATTATCTATGTTATATGCTTGTGTTTGTTTTGATATGAAACCATTGTTGTGACATCTTTTCCCTTGTCGGGTTGGGGTGTTACAATATCCCTCGATTCGCCTGCCCTCGAAACATTTAATAACTCTTGATTATTCAAAACTTCCTTTTATAATTTATTGTTTTAAGTTATAACTTTTCGTTAAATATTAAATAACAACTTAAGTATTGTTAATTAATATTTCACGTACTTAACCGTTATTATTAATATCCTCATTTTATGAACAAGTACTCCCTCCGTCCCTTTTTAAATGTCCACTTGGACTTTTTTTAGTCTTTATTATTCAACTTTGACCATAAATAATTTTATTTGTGTTATATAATACTTGATGAAAATTATATCAATGAAAATACTTTTAAAACATAATCCATTCATATATTTTGCATCAAGTATTGTATAACACAAACAAAAATATTTGTGGTCAAAGTTAAATAATAAAGACAAAAAAAAGTCCAAGTAGACATTTAAAAAGGGACGGAGGGAGTATTTTTTTTGAGTTATTATCCGTTTCGAGTCACGAATCCAAGTTTATATACATCTCGGTCAACAAGTCAACCATAATATTCAAAAGTCCAATAAAGTCTAATATTCATTATTTTTGGCTTGTCAAGGCCACATGACAATCGACACTCGACTTGGCTCATAACATCACCATTAGTATTTCAACCTCCCAATATTAATCAAATGTCCAATAATATCAAATAATCCATAACGGCCCTAAACCTACGGCACGTTAACCCAATATACCGAATCCAGTCCGAGTTCCAAGTCTCTTAACATAATAACAACAACAACAAAATTATAACATCACCATGCCGAGACCATTACGGTCTCGGCTTCGAGCCGTGTCACAACCAACAAACCAAACGGGCTCGTAGGTCTCGACTATCAACCAATCGGACCCAATATAGTCTCGGCTAAAATCCAGAACAACCACAATACTTTCAAAACAAATTTTACATCTAATCCTAAATCCAAATTCGACCACAGCAAAAATAATAACAACAGAATAATAAGATGAGCTAGTTACCACAACCACACGACTCGGACTCAAACTAACACAAAAAAGAAATCAACAAGCTACGGCCGTGAGCTAGGCTCACGGCTTTACCACGACTCAACCACGAAAACCCAAACAAAATGATACCAAACTCATTTTTAATAGTTTTTATTTCGTAAATCTTGTTTTATCACCCAAAAACCCTCTCGAATCTAAGGATACAACTCGTTATATATGAGTTTAATTATACCCCCATCGTCATCACACGAGGTGAGGAACGGCGGGTCTTACCTTTTTCTTCACGGATCTAACTGGATCTAGTTGTTGTGGTGGTGGTGGAGGAGCGTAGTGGTAGAGATGGATGTTTTATTGGCGCATGTGGTGGTTATAGGTGACGAGGGAGTCATGCAGTGGAGGTTTTATTGGCGCATGTGGTGGTGGTGGCGGTGTGATGTGGCAGTAGGCGGTGGTGACGGTTTGGAGTGGTGGCCGGCGACGGTGTTTTGGGAGAGAGAGAAAGAGATGATAACTAGATCTAGGGTTTGAGAAAAAATGAGGGTGCGTAGGGTTGTATTAGTAGAAATAAGGAGGTGTGAGGGGTTGTATCCCCACAGGGACCGAATGTGTGATTTTATCTAACCCTAGGGCACGACCAATTATGAACTCCAGAGACCATTTATGTAATTTTACTATTCTTTTGATAAAAACGCTCTCGGGCTCGTTTAGCATACCAAAAGTGCTCGTATGACGTTCTAAGTTGCGCCAATGTTTTTAAAATTGTTTTTGCGTTAAAAATGACTATAAATATGTCCATGTTTGTTTAACGCGTCAGAAATCAACATTTCTCGTAGTATTAAGTTTAGACTCGTGCTAGTTAGTGTTGCGTTCTAACTCAAGTTCTATGGGGCAAGTTCACATATCAAATAACAATATTCCAAGATCAAATATCATAAAATCTAACGGGTTTCTAGGTTTCAGTTATCATATCCTATCATAACGTAGTGTACACTAATTCCCAAATTACCGGTTGTCACAAATAGTTTTGAGTTTTTATAAACAAGTACTGCCCCAAAAATGCCAGTTGGTACACAAAATACACATAAAGATCAAATTTTGAGAGCTTTGTGTTTTAATAGCAAAAAATAAAAATGATTACACAAAACAACAAAAATTATTAAGTTAATTGCATTTCAAGTCATTAGCCCTATATCAATTATCAATTTTCAAAGACATACTATTCATTTCAAAATTTCTTTTTAAACCCTTTTAATTTTACCATAGTTTCTCTTTTACACTATGATTTACATAGCTTAATTAATTGCACCATAACTGTAGGTCAATTCTATATTCACCCAAATTGAAAATCATAATTTCACACTTACCTAAAACATGTTTTGACTACATTAAATATTTACAACATATATATATATATATATATATATATATATATATATATATATATATATATATATATATATATATATATATATGATATTTTAATGTTTGGGTAGAGTTAAAATGAGAAAATAAATATTCATGAAAAACGTAAAAATTATTAAAACGTTAAAACCTTCTAAAAAAATTCTAAAAAATTCCACAAGATAAAAGGCGGAACTTAAGGGGATAAAAAAAGCTGCACAACTAATGACAACTAGATACCCCAATACAAAATGGTATTACATTCTTAAAGCTACATGGATTTGTTTAAAGTCAACACTTTGTTTATATATTTTCTTTTTAAATGTAACTAAGCTTTAGTTATATGACAATCGAGCTTCTGACTTAATTATATACTAGAAGAGTACTCGTGCTTAGCAACGAGTTTTTTAGCGGCAAACAACTATAGTTACGATATTATGGTTAAGTGTTTTGTGTAACATGAACTTTAAAAAAAAAAATATGAGTATGCTCTACTATTAATCTTCATCACTTTCACTTATATCAATTAGATTGTAAATCATTTTCCATTCAAATACCAAAACTTGATTATCAACAATTTACCATGTCTTCATCATCTTATCCGAGATGATAAATAAGATCATCTCAGTTCCAGTTTAGGGGTATTATTTAAAAAAAGTATGCAACTATACGTGAAAACCGGTTTTACGTAGTGAACTAAAATTTTTCCCAAAAGATTAACTAAACTCTTGAAAATGCCTCTAAAAACGCATGAATTGACCTGGCCAACCGGTTTTTCGCTACCTCAGCAGTTTTCTATTTTTTTTCACATGTACCCTTACCCCCACAAATTACATAAATAGTCCCTCTCATTAAACTAAATAGCGTCCAACGTCCAAATCATTTTTTTTCCAAATAAATTTTTTAAGAAAAAAATAATTTCATTTCCAAATTTTATTTTTGAACAAAATTTTTTTTCCGAATTTTTTTTAGAAAAATAATTTTTTTTCGAAATTAATTTTTTCCGAAATTAATTTTTTTCCGAAATTAATTTTTTTAGAAATTTTTTTTTTGGAAAATAATTTTATTTTCTAAAAAAAATAATTTTTCTAAATATTTTTTTCTAAAAGAATTAATTTTTTCAAAAATAATAATTTATCTAAAAAATTTATTTTCAGAGAAAAATAATTTTTTCTAAAAAAATTAATTTCGAAAAAAAATAATTTTTCTAAAATAATTATTTTTAGAAAAAAACAATTTATTTTTCTGAAAAAATTAATTTCGGAAAAAAAATATTATTTTTGTAAAAAAATGATATTCGAAAAAAAAATTAATTTTTCCAAAAAAATTTTGGTTAATAAAAAATTGATTTCGAAAATAAAAATGATTTTGAACGTTGGACGCAATTTAGCGTAACGACAGGGACTATTTATGTAATTTAATGTAAGGATAGTGGCTGTAATTTTCCAAAGAAGGTGGGGGTGAAATGGTCATTACAAAATTTTTTTTTGTTTATTAGTTAAAAAAAGGGGTAACCTGCTGTGCATTTTTAGAGGCATTTTCAAGAGTTTAGGTAATATTTTGAGAGAAAAAAAATTCACTACGTAAAACCGGTTTTCACGTATAGTTACATACTTTTTTTAAACAATACCCCTTCCAGTTTAAAAAATTGGTATTGAAAAATGAATTTTGATTGGGAGTGGGATTAGGAGCGGGATTGAGAGCGGGATGAAGTTGTATATAAACAAACAAAAGCAATGCACAAGTAGGTGTTATATAAACGACCATAAACTAAAGCAGTGAAATAACAAACGATAAATAAAAAATCACAATGTATTAACATCAACATTTTTTTTTATTATTCATTATTTCTTCAACGTAACTATGAATTACCATGAAAGTAAGAAAAATGTTATGGTGTTTATATAGTAGAGATTATGATGATTATTTTGAAACTTCTTATTATAACTTTTTTAAATAATAAAAAGAACTGAACCGTGTATGTATATTTGTAATTTAGAAACAAGCATGTAACACATATTTGTAAAACCGGGTTTTTATAAGTTTCCATTTTTAATTCATTATTGTTAAACCGCGTATTTTTAAGTTTTCATTTCTTAGTTGACATTGTTTTATTAATTGACAATTTTTACAGTTGGCATTTAAGATAAAAGTTTAAGAAGTATTGAAGGGTAGATTAGACAAATCACTTTATTCTTTTTTAAGCATTTTTAAATATCAAAAAAAGCAAATTTGCCTTATAAGTAGTAGAGATATGATAACTTTGTACTTTGTATAGTAAAGGGGTTAAACTATAGTCTGACTAAAAGTCGGGGGATTTAAAACATTTGTTTTAAGGATAAATTTTACTTGTACGTTTTGAGTGTGTTGAAATCAAAGGAAATCGTGCGTACCAAGCTTTGGTTAAACTTGGGCCTCAGTGTCGAAGATAATCATACGTACTTACCAAGCTAAGGTTAAACTTAGGTTAAAAAAGATAATCGATCCACCTGTATTTTGAGGTAATAAGAAGGTTAGTTTTTAGGTGTTTTTAATAAAACTCATGATCGAGATATATGTTCTTTTACTATGTCTTTGTTATCGTTATGAGTGAATGTTTGTATTTGCATGATTTTATTGATATAGTTTAAGTGAAAAAGATTCATATATAGAGTGACTTAATGGACTTTCGATATATAGATTATTAGTTCATTCGTAGTTCGTCAATAAGGATCATAGTTTGCTTTATATTCGTAAATATAATGAATGCATTTACACTGTTGTGTCGTGTGAAGCATAGGTAATTATCTAGTTATGTGCTGAGATATGGAGCTTTGATATTACTAATCATCATGGTATTCAAACTTTTGGATATTTAAGTAATTTGGATCTACTGTTCAGATAAGATCTTAGTTAGCTTATACAACATATATACGTGTACATATCTCAAACTGCGATGTCCAAAGAGAAGTACCTTAGCTGTAGTTTGTTTATACTTTTCGATTCACTGTGTATAGTATGGTTGTAACTTGTAAGTTAAAGTATTAAGCTAATGGATTGAAAGTGTCTGAACACTTTTTAAAATTTCACACAGCGAATATGATGTATCTAATCCTACGAACTACAAAGCAATTTACGTCTTATTAGTTTAATTTCATTTTTTGCAGGTTTAGTGCTGTAGTTTTAGAGGTTCAAGAAAGGAGTTCACTCAAAGTTTAACATAAAACCTTAAAACAAACCAAACCTTAATGGCACCCACTAAACGTAAGACCAAACACAAGCCTGAAAAAACCAAAGCGGGGGAGGAAGTTTTAGACTTAGTTATATCTTATATACACAACGTTGAGGACCTAAACTCGATTTCCTTAGTTTCCCGTAAGTTTTATGAGATTGATGGAATTACGCGTAAGCGCGTAACTGTCCACACACTTTACTACCCAAATCCGTCCCTTTTAACTAAAAGATTCCCTTTCATGGAGACATTAACACTTAAAGGTCCCCCATCTGGTTTTATATATTATCATGATAACCGAATCACCCCGTGGATTGAACAATTAGCTCTCGAGTTTAGGTGTTTGAAAGAACTTCATATACGTGGTCTTGTTGTTCATGATGAAGATCTCGAGAAATTAATGAGAACATGTGGTAAGGATTTAAGCAGTTTGCAGATTAAGAAGTGTAAAGGGTTTTCGACAGATGGATTAAGGCATATTTCTAAGTATTGTCACCACTTGAGAACTTCGTGTTTGGAATATTGTTATAATATTGAAGTGAAAGATGGGATTTGGTTACATCAATTGGCATTGAATAGCACGGTTTTGGAAAGGTTACATGTTATGATTAAAGGTATTTCTGATGCAGAAGATCTTACACTTCTTGCAAAAAACTGTTGTAACTCATTAATATCATTGAAGATTGGAGCTTGCTATCTAAGTAAACTAGGAGATGCCTTTAGATATGCTGTTAGATAGGAACATTTTGGTGGAAATAATAATGATGAGGAGAGTGACCTTGTTAATTTCGAGTTACCCCCAAATATCCATTCATTAAGTATAGGGCATTTGGCAGTAACTCGATATTCAATTTTACTCCCTCATCTGAATCATATAAGGAAATTGAATCTTTTACATGCAAAAATGCATGAAGTGTGCCAGTGTTTATTGTTTAAGAGATGTCCTAATTTGGAAGTTTTATATACCAGGGATGTCTGTCTCCACAGGGGATTGCATGTTATTGGTAAATTCTGCAAGAAATTGCGCAAACTTACCCATATTGGGGAGGTGACCCACCTGGGATTGATTGCTCTTGCAAAAGGGTGTACTAAATTGGAGTGTTTAAAGGTTAGACTAAGAGATATTTCAAATGAAGCTCTCAAGTGTCTAGGAACGCATTTGAAGCATCTCCCTAAATTACATTTTCACTTGTTTAAAAGTTTCACTCTGACAACAGATTTGCCGCTAGACGACGGGATTCGGGCGATGCTGATGGGTTGCAGCAAACTCGAAAGACTAGATATTTGGCAAGGAAGACTGACGGATGTGGGTTTGGAATATATCGGGAAGTATGGTGCTAATTTGCGGTATCTATCTCTTATTGATATAGGAAAGTATACTGCCGGACTTGTGAAGTTATCAGAAGGGTGCCAAAGATTAAGAAAACTAGAATTAAATGGCTGTCCCTTTAGACAACAAGTTGTTGCCGACTTTGTGTTTAATATACCTTCGCTAAGGTATGTTTGGGGTTACAGCAGTACTAGTAATCTTACTATATTTTTGGGACTCGCTCGTCCAGAGCTTCAACTTTTAAACATTGGTATGTATGTTCTTCGTCATTTACTTAAAAATTGTTGTTCTTTTCCTATTAATAAGGGTGTCTTACTCTGTTAGTTTTTGTAGTCTGTGTGATTGTGATATTTATCAATTGCTTGCTTTCTATCATCTGTTTAGCGCGAGTTTGATTTTTTACGAGTTTTCTGTTAGACCAAATAAGGGGTTTCTGTATGAATTATGCATCATCCCATTTTTAAATACTCCTAGAAACTTGGGACCAAATCCTGCAGCCGAGAGGTGATAAATGGCCTATGCATAAAGACAATGAATGAAAAAGTGGATAAAGCTTATGTAACTGATTCCAAATATTAACAAAGATGGCCTCAAAATTTCAAAACTGCACTTGAGTTTATGATAGAGGTCTTAACTCGTGTACCGGTTTATTGGAGTCTAGGTACGACTTTTGTCAACAGCTTACAGTGGGCGCAGAAACATACAAATTTGTGCATTTCTTAGTTTCTGTCTTTCAAAGATTCATCTGTACGCTGGCATGGAGTAATTACAGGAAATGTGCACTACTTGAGCATATAGTTGTAGCACCGTACTGGCTGATGGTGATTGTGTAGTCATCCACACTTAGAGTGCAACGAATATACGACATATATATGGAAACCGAAAGCTAATGAAATTAATAGATGACATGGGAATATATAGTCGGAAATAATTAAATATGTCAGTTTTTAAATGTGAAATGTATGTTTCCACCTTTATTACTATCACCTCTAATTTTATCTTTATTATTATTATTTATTGTTTGACTGTATTTGTTAATCTTTTATTGACTCGTATAGGAAGGAGCAAGTCGAAAAGGAAGTCTCCAACCAGCGATTATATATAGAGGTTGATGTAATTGCATGGAGAGGAAACGGCTAAAAGAAGAATAAGCACAAGAAAGAAGAGACTGAGACGATAGAAATGTTTAAACACAAAATTCGCATCTGGAATGACTACTTTGTGACCTGTAAAATTTCAAATTGTTTACCATTGTATGTCATGCACCTCATGTTCCGTTTGTGATTTTCCATAGGCGATTGCAGAAATATTTGCACTGATATGCTTGTTGAGTGGGTATGCAGATTTTATTTACTTTGCAACATATTAAAGCATGATAGTTTATATGGTACACAGAGAGATACACAAGTGCTTAGTGGACGGAAGGAGTTGATATCTTTTCAATTATAGTTTTACCCCATATTTAAGGTAAAATCTTTGATGAACAAACTGACGTAAATATTTATAAGTTATTATATTTTCGAGTATTTCTGCATCTTTTACAAAATAATCAAATTCAAACACCATTTCAACTAGAGCTGGCATATCGTGTCAGACACGACCTGTTAAGACACGAACCTGTTAAGACACGAACCTGTTAAGGTCGAACACGAACACGACACGATAACAAATCGTGTCATTTTTTTCAAACACGAACACGACACGAAAATTAACAGGTAACACGATAAGGAACCTGGTAAGGGACATGTTAACAAAAATATTAAATTTGAACCAAAAAACATGTTAAGGACATGTTAAGGGACATGTTAAAAAACCTGTTAAAGAACCTGTTATCATATATCATAACGAGACCTTAATAACAAAACGAAACATAACAAATACATCACGAAACAACACTTGTAAACAATTTAACAAGAGTTCCTAATAATATTTTTAACAAATACATAACGAAACAAAAAGTCCTTGATAAATACTTATAACTAATACATAACGAAACAAAAGTATAAACTTCTAATGTCTTCACTCTTCGGTCTTCAACCGTAATCCCGTGTCATCTACTTCAATTCTTCAAACCTGAAAAGTGAAAATAATAATTAAAATGAAAAGCAAGAGGTGGTGATACATGGGGACATCAAAAGCGCAAATGTCCTACTAAATGATGATTATGTTTGAGGCAACAAAGAAACAACAGCCAATGATGTCCTGATACAACTTAAGAAGTCACTGGAATTACAACCTGCACACTTGCACTGATTTTACATGATCAGATTCACTAAGCACTATGACACTATCGCCAAGGGCAAGGACTACAGCAGATCAGACTCATTCACTAAGCACTATCAGCAGATCAGCAACTCAGACTCATAACTCATTCACTAAGCAGATCAGACTCATTCACATTCTTAAAGCATAATCTGATAAATGCAAGTTTCAATAACTATTCCATCACCCCTAACTGGACTGCCAAGATCAGAACGTATACTTACATAATCTAACATTGTAAACCACTATATCCTCCCAAACTGGACTGCCAAGATCAGAACTTATATATATCACATTCCTAGTAAGATCATAAATTCAGAACGTATTAAATGATTACCTTAAGTGGACTGCCAAGATCAGAACGTATATATATCCTCCCTAACTGGACTGGCTCTCCAAAAAGCCAACACATCTAGCTCCATTGTCCTTTCCATTCTTGGCTCCTCCAAATACAATTCCAATTCCGACTTCTTGTTAGTTACAAACTCTGTGCTTTCAAAATCATCAAAATCCTATAAAACAATAGTTAAAAAGTTGTAATTCAATCATTATTCAAAGACAATATATAAAAATATATAACAAACAAATAAATTACCATAAGTTTTGATTTAACTTCATAGAAACGTCTTGTATCATCGCTTGTTTTTTCAACAACTTTGCTAGCATTTGAACTACTTGCGAAGTTTGAGGTTGTAGAGGAACCATTATCCACATTTACATATTCTTGAAAAGTGGAATCCAATAACTCATCAACTTTACGAAATTGGTAGTTGCTCTCTCCATAAACCTTTTTATAACTCCATTCAATAAAATGCAATTTGTATCTTGGATCGAATACCACGGCTATGGCTAGAGTGAGATTAAAATCAGACCAATACTTTTGAAATTTCGCCATCATAGATGTTGCCATATCCTTCATATACTCATCTCCCAAACTCATACTATCATGCAAAGTTAAATAAGCCATAAACACGTGAGGATAGTACAAGTTTGCGGTAGGATATTTGGTACCCGAGAAAACATTAGTCACATCATAAAAAACTCCAAGGAAAACACAAATCCTTTCAATGGTGTCCCACTCTAAAGCACTTGGACAACTCTTATAATTAGAATCATCTAATGCTAAAATTTCAAACGCCTTTCGGTAATAAATGGCACTATCAAGCATTATAAAAGTAGAATTCCACCTAGTAGGAACGTCTTGCCTTAACCCCCTTTTCGAACTTAAACCTTTCAACTTAACACAATCCAAGAACTTTTGTTTCCTTACTTGTGAATGTGATCCTTTAACATACTTGACACTTTCTCTAACCTTGCAAACAGCTTGATCAATTTCCTTGAGCCCTTCTTGCACAATCAAGTTTAAAATATGTGCACAACATCTCATATGAAAAAACTTACCACTAGAAATAAGTGGCGACTTTGTATCTAATTGTTCCCTTAATAGATCAACAAAACGGTCATTAGAAGATGCATTATCTAAAGTCACACAAAATATCTTCTTTTCTATGCCCCACTCTTCTAAAATTGAAAACACTTTTGCACTTAAAGCAATGCCCGAATGAGGTGGTGGCATGAAAGAAAATGATAAGATTCTCTTTTGCAAAACCCAATCTTTGTCAATAAAATGCACGGTAATTGCTAAATAACCATCAGTAGTAATAGATGACCATAAGTCTGAAGTTAAACACAACATCCCCGGTGATTCCATAAGCATGGTTCTAATTTTTTCCTTCTCGTTCTTAAACAACTTAGACAAATCAGATTTTACAGTATTCCTAGTAATGACGTTTGCATCAGGTTGCAAGTATGTGAGTAAATCTCTAACACCCTTATAATCAACAAACGACAAAGGTAATTCATGCCTAACAATAGCAGCCACAAGCAAATCACGAAAAGTTTTTTGATTAAATCTAGATGACCGTAGTGCCATGTCACTATTAAATAGCATTTGACCAACATCATGATAATCTTTACCATAACATCTTTCTTTGTGTCGCAACAGATTACCCGTACCTTGACAACTATCATATAAGAAAATAGCTTTACACTTGTTGCACTTACATTGCACTTTTTTGGCACCTTTTATTGCGTTCTTATCTTTTTCAAAGAAATTCCATACGGCAGATCGGTCCTTCCGTTTTCTCTTCGCTCCTCCTTCCATATCCACAGATTGGACCTCATCGGATTGCATATCAACATTCTTTGAGCTATTTTTTTCCGGGTCAATTTCAATACACTCAGGATCCATCTACAAATCTACAATATGAGAACAGCAACTATTATACAAACTGATACTATACAAACTACAATATGATAAATAACCGAATAACTATTATACAAACTACAATATGAGAACAGCAACTATTATATAACTATTATACAAAATGATACTATTAATCTATTATACGAACAACAAGTACAACTAACAACAAATCTATAATTGTTATTGTTCTGTTTGAGAAAGGATGGATAACGGATTACAAATCTATAATTTTTAATTGGAACAACAACTATCTACAACTATCTACAAATCTATAATTATTATACGAACAACAACTAACAACAATTCATATTCATGTACGGATTCATACGAAAAAGAATGGATAACGGATTACCTTGAAACAGAACAATTTGTTTGAGATTTTTAATTGGAATGGATCGATCGAAAAGGATGGAGGCTGAGATTTTTAATTGGAGGCTGAGATTTTAATTGGAATGGATCGATTGGAAGATTTTTATTTTTTAGTTGGAGAGGATGGACTATGGAGCCATGGAGGCTGTGATAAGATAATCTGATATGGAAATGTTTTTTTAACCTAGGGTTTTTTTGGAACTATATATATATATCCGTGTCTTAACATGTGTCTTAACAGGTCCGACCTGTTAAGACACGAAACCTGTTAATTTTATTCGTGTCTTAACAGGTTCGGACCTGTTAAGACACGAAACCTGTTAAGACCTGACACGAAACCTGTTAAGAGCAGGTCGTGTCGTGTCGTGTTAACAGGTCCGTGTCAAAAATTGCCAGCTCTAATTTCAACAAGTACTCTTAAGTAGCATATCATAAACACAAAAAATAACCTATCAACCCACTAGTTTTGTGCAATAGATATTCCATATACAAATTTACCACATATACATCTCTTTAGAAAAAAAAGTACATTGAAGTGGCCATTAAAAAGTAGGGGTGAGCATCGGGCCGAAAACCGAACCGTCCCGACCCGAGCCCGACTCATCCCGAAACCGATAACCTGTAATTCTCTAACCGAGTCCCGACCCGATAACGAGCCCGACTCATCCCGAAACCGATAACCTGGACTCGGTTTCATTCGAGTGTGTTGTCGGTTTGTCCCGACTCCCGACCCGACCAGAGTCTCAAATTCAAGGAAATCCCAGCCCGTGTCCTGACCCGAGTATAGCTTGGTTTGTGTCGGTCGGAGTCGGTTTCGGTCGATTTATATCGGTTTTCGATCGTCGGTCAGTTTTGCTCACCTCTGTTAAAAAGACTTGCAAGACAAAAACCAAAAGAGTAAAGAAGTGCCAATAATACTCCGTATAATTATACGGTACGTGAGAGGTATATGTAAATAGTCGTACCTGACTATCATTTACACATCTAAAATCCCACCATCTCCCCCTCTTAAATTAATTACACCTACTCTCTCACACACACACACTTACTTTCATTTCACACACACTAATTACACCATCAAAAACACACACAAACACAATTATCTTTCAAAAAAAAAAAAAAAAAAAAACCCTTAAGAATTAGCCGTCACTTTCAAGAATTGCATTCGAACGAAGGTTTGCTTGTGGGTCATTTGTGTTTGCACAAAAAAGGTTGTTATACGACCAAAAAAGGGTTTCACAATTGGTTAGTTGAATTTTGAAACCTTAATGGCACCAACCAAAAACACTCCCAAACCCAAACCCCAAAAAACCTAAGTGGGGGAGCAAGTTTTACACTTTAGTTATACCTTATATACACAATGTTGAGGACCGAAACTCTGTTTCTTTAGTTTCCCGTAAGTTTTATGAGGTTGATGGCATTACGCGTAAGCACGTAACTGTCCACACATTTTACTACCCAAACCCTGCCTCTTTAAGTAAAAGATTCCCTTTCATCGAGGCGTTAACACTTAAAGGTCCCCCATCTAATTTTAATGTTACAGACGACTATGGTATCCGAATCACCCCATGGATCTCGATAATAATTTAAGGAGTTTGAAGATTAAGAAGTGTAGAGGGTTTTCGACAAATGGATTAAGGCATGTCTCTAACTATTGTAACCAATTGAGAACTTTGTGTTTGAAAGATTTTGATTATATTAAAGAGAAAGATGGGATTTGGTTACATCAATTGGCATTGAATAGCACGGTTTTGGAAAGGTTGCATGTCACATATACGGATATTTCTGATGCAGAAGATCTTACACTTCTTGCAAAAAACTGTTGTAACTCTTTAATATCGTTGAAGATTGGAGCGTGTTGTCTAAGTAAACTAGGAGATGCCTTTAGATATGCTGTTAGGTTGGAACATTTTGGTGGATATAATTGGGATGAGGAGAGTGAGCTTGTTGGTTTCCAGTTTCCGCCAAATACGCATTCATTAAGTGTAAGGGATTTTCCATTAAGTCGATATTTAACTATACTCCCTTTTCTGAATCATATAAGAAAATTGAAACTTGCATCAGATTTGGATGATGAGTACCTGTGTTTGTTGTTTAAGAGGTGCCCCAATTTGGAAGTCCTATATACCCAGGATGAATGTGGAGACAGGGGATTGCAAGTTATTGGTAAGTTCTGCAAGAAATTGCGCAAACTTACCCATAATGGGCTTGTGACTCACCTGGGATTGATTGCTCTGGCAAAAGGATGTACTAAATTGGAGTGTTTAAAGGTTAGACTCAGAGATATTTCAAATGAAGCTTTCGAGTGTATAGGAACTCATTTAAAGAATCTGCGTGATTTCCGTATATGGTTGAGTAAGAAAGACGGTTTACTGCTAGACAATGGGGTTAGAGCTATGCTAATGGGTTGCAACAAACTCGAAAGGCTAGATATCAGTCTCTGTCATGAAGGATTAACGGATGTGGGTTTGGAATATATTGGGAAGTATGGTGCGAATTTGCGGTCTCTCTCTCTTACTAGTATAGGAATGACTAATGCAGGACTTGTGAAGTTATCGGAAGGGTGCCCGAGATTAAGAAAGCTGAAATTAAGGGGTTGTCCCTTTGGCAAGCAAGTTGTTGCCAACTCTGTGTTTAATATACCTTCTCTAAGGTATGTTTGGGGTTACAGCAGTGATCTTATTTATTGGGCACTCACTCGTCCAGGGTTTCAACTTTGAAACATTGGTATGTATGTTCTTCGTCATTTAGTTCAAAATTATTGTTATTTTCCTATAAATATTAATAACGGTGTCTTACTTTGGGAGTTTTCGTAGTCTTGGAATATCATGATTGTGAAATTCTATCATTCGCATGCTTTCCATCCCATTTTTAAATATTTCTGGCAATTTGGGACTAAATCCTGCCGCCGAGAGGTGATAAATGGCGTATGCATAAAGAAAATGAATTAAAAAGTGGATAAAGTTTATGTAATTGATTCAAAATATTAGCGAAGATGGCCTAAAAATTTCAAAACTTCAGTTTATGATAGAATTCTGAACTCGTGTAACTGTCAGTTGGGGTCTAGCTACGACTTTTTCAACTCGTGTATTTCTTAACTTCTTCTCTTTCAAAGGTTCCTGCGTGCTGGCATGAAACAATTAAAGGAAATTTGCATTACTTGAGCATATAGTTGTAACACCATACTAGCTGATGGTGATTGCATAGTCATCCACACTTAGAGTGCAATGGATATGCAATATATATGGAAACCCAAAGCGAATGAAATTAGGTATATGACACGGGAAAATATAGTCAGAAATCGATCACTAGTAAACATACATCACAGATATATCTTTATGAATGACAGAAAAGTAAAAATTCTCAGTTTTTAAATGTCAAATATATGTTTCCGCCTTTCTTACTATCACTTTGAATTTGTTATTTATTAATTTTAAACTGCATCTGTTAATCCTAAATGACTTGTATAGGAAGGAGCAAGTTGAAAAGAAAGTCTCCAACAAGTGACGGAATATAAGAAGAAAAGGAAATGTCTAAAATGAAGAGTAAGCACAAGAAAGAAGAGATTGAGATGATAAAAATGTTTAGAATCAAAACTCGCATATGGAATGACTTGTAGCTTGTTTCGCTGTAGGTTTAGTTATTAGGTTGACTTGTAAAACTTTGAGTCGTTTATCGTTGTATCTCATGCACCTCGTATTTTGTTGGTGGTTCTGAAGATGCAGTATTGCAATGCTGTGTTTGTTGAGTGGGATATGCACTTAGGTTAATTATCATTCGTACCACGACCAATAGTTTTTGTTTTGTTTTTACCTGATTCGTGCTTGGCAATAACGATAAGACAACTTACTACCATAAATTGTACTTCAGGTAAAAAAAAAAACAGAAAATTCGCTTGATTTTTGGGAGGTTTCATTGTGAATGTGGAACTCACGGTTGCATTGGAAAACAGGGGATCAATGCCTTTCACTTTAAAAGAGGGATATGTGGTTGGTTGGGTGATGGTAGTTGTTCGAGTTGTTGTTTTGATGGTTATATAATCATAATAGTTTAATAGGTGGTATGTTCACGTCTAGTTTTTTATGGCCTTGACAAGGGTCAAGGGTTTGATTTCGATGTGTTGTGGTCTTACAATAAGAAGTGTTTTCTTCGTAAAACATCCTTACATATCATCATGCCACCACTCTATTTGTATGTGTAGTCATAGCGTTTCAGTGTCGAGATCGTGGTAGTGGCTTTTTTTTTACCCGTTTCTATGCTTCATAGCGAGGATTCTCTTTGATTGTTGGATCTTCATAAGGTCGGTGTAAGGAATGATTTGATAAGAGATCGTTTTAGGGTCTTTATCATGGAGTATTATCGTTATTATGGGTATGCAGCATAATCCCTTGATCTGCACATTCTGTCACTCATTTTAGTTACTTTGCAACATATTAATGCATGATGGGATCAAAAAAGAGTTTTTAAATGTATGATACGATATTCATTGTTTATATGGTTGCAGAAGGAGAGTTGGATTTTTTTTTTTTCAATAATACAAGTTCATGGATATTTGGATACCAATTTTCAAATTTTTCGTATGATTTCAATAATCAAAATAAGAATCATAAAATCATTAAATAAAGTTATATATGATCAGGTAATTCTAAATGTACCATCAAAAATCAAGTTTCGCACAATGTCATACAACTTCAGGATTTTGAATGTTCTATACAAAAATGAATCTAGCATCTAGGGTCCGAAATTCCCCGCTAATGTATAGCACTAAAACACATAATATGTTGAGCAAAGGCCCGAAATGGAGCTACTTCATTTCCCTTCATGAAGTATGATCTTGGTTGTGATTCACAGGTTCTTTTATGAAAGACAAAACAACGGAAATCAGTTCATCTTGATGCTTTGAGAATCCATGGTTGGCTCCTTTAACAACATGTAACTTGTGGTTAGGTATGATCTTTGCAAACTCTGATGCCTCTCTGACTCGGACAATTGTATCATCAGACCCGTGTACTGTCAACACACTGCAATAACAAACATAGCTTTTTAATCATATAGAATAAGAAATATTCTGATACATGACATCTTGAGATAACAACAAATGAGTCGGATGAAAAAGTAGAGTTCACATTTGACTTTTTAGGGTCAGACACATTTGACTGAAGTAATTTTATATCTTACCTGCAATCTTTGTCAATTTGCAGGCAAGCTTCATGCATATTTGTATTCAAACGTTCCATCAAGCTATCCTCAGTCACACGATATAAAAACTCTCCTACACATCGAGCATTTAATAGTTAGTTTTTGCATTTTAAGGCGCTGGGAATGAAAGTTTCAAAAACTGATCAGCAAGAATACCTGTTTTGCCTTTAACATCTATAAAACCATCTTCTTTCACTTTTTGCAAAAACCCTTTTCCCAAACGCTCTTGCACACCCCCCCCCCCCCCCCCCCCCTTCTGTCTTGTACCGTCCAGACACGTTAATGACACGGGGCACATCATGATACTTAGACGCGTATAAGAGCACCACATTCCCGCCTGCAAGTTAATAACACAAAGGAACCAGATTAGGTTACTAAAAAAACTTAAGAAACAAAAGTGAACCGCTGATGTATAGAATCATATGTTAGAATACCTTTACTATGTCCAAGGATTGCAATTGTTACACAGTTAGCTTCACGAAAGTGTTGGATTACTGAATGTAAGTCATCAGCCTCTCTAAAATAATTACCATACTGAAATGTGCCTTCGCTTTCCCTAAACAGAAATATATGCCAAACGACAGAATTAATTCCTCATTAATTTTTGAATTTAGATCACAATAATAAGAGTTTGCACATCCAAACACCCCCTTAATATTCAGTACACAAACTTACCCGTTTCCAGCAAAATCAAAACGAAAGGCAGTGATTCCTCCCTTTTGTAATGCATTTGCAAGGTTCACCATGGTATTGGTTTCCTACATGAATACAAAATCAACAGAACAATTATCTAGAATTACAAGCGACAACAATTTGTAGAAATATGGAATGGACCCTGATGAAACAATTCATTAACAAGAAAGTAGTGAAAGCACAAACATTCAAGAACATTAAACAAATGTGAACTTGATTATGTCAAATATCAAAAATTTACTCAAAGAAATCGACATTGGTTTTATTTCTAGTCTAATATACCAGATTTAGGAATCAATGGCTCAATTAGGCTTAGCGTGAGAAAGATGTTGATAGAATTGCTTATAATAGATACTCCTTATCGCTTTTTCAGATAAGCTAAACACTTTCATGTTGCTGAGGGGGTGTTTGGTTTAGCTTATTTTAAAGAGCTTATGTTAATCAGCTTATCAGTTTACGAGCGTAATGAACTTTTTTTTGACAAACAACTTCATAATTGCTTATGAAGAAGCCTGTTTTATGCGCTGTTACCTCATAAGCTGTCTGGATACTCAAAAGCTGTTAAGCTGAAGCAGCTTACCCAAACACCCTCTTATTCAACACGCTTATTTCACTCACAAATATAACCATAAGAGCACTTAGGATAAGAAACACCATACACCCTCTAAACTACTTATCTGCAGCCTTAAAACGCTATAATTCAGTTTCAATAAGCTGTCTCACCCTCAACTCATAAGTCAATACCCTTAATCAAATACTGTAATTAAAAGCATTCTCACTACCACCAGTAAATACTCGTAATTCAAACTACACTAACCACTTAGGGGTGGCCTAGTGGCAAAAGGCTTTAGACTATCATCACTATAATGTGGGAGGTCTCAAATTTAGTTTCGGCTAGGTGCAAACAACCCTAAGGTGGGCACGCTTACCCCTGAAAAGGGAGGACTTTACCCGGTTTAGTTTCTTTACGAGGACCGATGAACTGAAGACGGTCCACGATGGAATTTTTACAGCAAGCAAGGGCATTGAAGGTGATTAGAAGGTGATAATGTATATAATGATATATGTGATAACTTCATGCTAATGTAGCATAATATGTGTTAGACCAGTTTCCCGGGTAGTGGGACCCCACCCTAGATGAAATGGACCGAGTCTAAATATGGTTGTTTAGGGGCAAATGGTTATAGTGTTAACTGTTAAGTGTTAATCTGTTATGGCCTAGATGCGGCGCATCTAGGAAGTACATGCGGCGTATGGTAGAATGGAGAGTAGAACCGACTTGTTATAGTCCATGCGCCGTATTGTAGAAAGAGATACAGCGTATATGAGGAGTAGCGTAGATGCGGCGCATCTAAAAGATAGATGCAGCGCATCGACCGTAAATAAGCAGAAATGACAGAATTGCCCTTGTAGCTAGAATCTTCCCCATTTATCTATAAGTCTCCACACTCTCCTGTAAAAGAGAGTGTGTTTCTGTGGGTGTCGAACCAAGGAGAAAAGGAGGGAATATAGAGCTAGGTGATGACTTTTAATAAAGAAGATAAATGACCCATGTGTATGATCCTTCTTAGCTATGATTAGCAAGTAAGTAATCCCTCTCAAGTTAGTGATTTAAGTGGGAAATCATCATATGATATGGGTATGATCATATGATGATTTGATTAGATAGATGATTATGTTTTGATGGGTTTTGATAACCCTTGTTATGTATTTTGATTGTTATGTTATTAGGTTTTGATAATTTGTCAAGAATGATGAGGATGAAGGATGATTATCATGATGATGATGTTCTTGATGTGTGGTTTAGCTTGGTTTGAGGTAAGTAAAATGATGATAGCATATATTATATGAATTTCTATCATATTGTGTTATGTATGTTTATGTTGAGAAGATGAGCTTGGTTGATGTTTATGTGATGCCATGTTTATGGCTTATGTGATGTGATGATGCTAGGAGATATGTTGATGTTATGTGCTAGATGAGACTTGAGTATGTAAGCTATGATGTAAGTGTTTATATATATATGATGCATTATGAGGATTGAAGTATATTGTATGTTATAGTCGTTTTACTTACTAAGCGTTATCACTTACGGTTTAGTTGTCTAACCTTTTTGTAGGTTGGCTATGTTTATATGGGAAGCTTGGATATATGTGGATTAAGGATTGGATATGCAAGTGTAAGGTAGAATGCGTGTAGGAGCTTAGGTAGATACCGAGCTCAAGTGTATAAGTTTGTACCCCCTTTGGTCTTTTATGAGTAAACAAGTGTTAGATTGCATGTCAAGTGTTTTGTAATGAATTGGAAGTCATTTGGTATGTTAAAGTATGTTTTATGTGTTATGGGTTAAGTTAAAGGGATGTTTGGATTAGTGTCCATTCGTACCCATTTTGGAGTCAAACGGGTCAATTACCGTGTTTTATAGTTGGATATGGTTTTAATGCTATATGAGTGTTTTGGCACAAGTTATAGAGTTGTATTGAGGTCAAAGTGGATTTTGTGGTGAGCTGAGTATATGCAGGTTTTCCTGCTGATGTTCTGTGTAATTTGGTAGATGCGGCGTATCTAATAAATTAGATACGGCGTATCAGAAGTCTCAGGAGATGCGGCGTATCTAATATATATAGATGCGGCGTATCAGAAGTTTAAGGTGATGCGGCGTATCACCTCAAGTTGATACGGCGCATGGTCTCTCAGATTCGATACGGCGTATCCCAAAAAGGGATACGGCGCATCGTTGGTCACAGTAGAGTTGTGTGGTTGTGTTATAAAATATATTGAATTGTTTAGAAGGGTTTTCGAGTATATGTTTTTGTAAGTAATTTTAAAGGGTTAAAAGTTATAAGTTCGGATTATTAAATGAATAAATTATATGAGTCCGGTAAAGTCAAACGTTTCCGCATGAAAAGTCAAAGTTTTTGGTCAAAGCGGGCACGGGGTGTTACAATATGCATAGCATTTACCTACTTATGCACCCGTTTTACCTATAATTAGTTTGTATGCCTACTGCAACTCTGCGCGAATTGGGCCCTGGTGCGCTATTGCTGATTTGGTTATCCACATATTGAAGATGACTATTGGCAACATCATAAGTCATAACTACAACAAAATAGGTTTGCAGCAGATAGTATTTCGATTTGCCTTAGCTATTTGAAGTTGTGACAATCAGATAAAAGTTGTTTTGAGACAAATGTTGATAACAGGAGTGTTCAGGATTGCTTATAGAAACTCCCAATCGCTTTTGAGATAAGCCAAACACTTTCAGGTTGCTGAAGGGGTGTTTGGTTTATCTTATTTTAAAGAGCTTATGCTAGTCAGCTTATCAGTTTACGAGCATAATGAACTTTTTTTTGACAAACAACTCCATAATTGCTTATGAAAAAGCCTTTTTTATGCGCTGTTACCCATAAACTATTAGGATACTCAAAAGCTGTTACGCCGAAGCAAATTACCCGAACACCCTCTTATTCAACACACGTATTTCACTCACAAATACTATAACCATATAAGCACTTAGGATAAGTAACCCCAAACACCCTTGAAACTGCTTATCCGCGGCATCAAAACGCAGTTTTAATGAGCAGTCTCAAACACCCTCATCTCATAAGTCAATACCCTTAATCAAAAATCAATATCATTCTTACTAGCACTAGAAACTAATTCAAACTACACTAACCACTTAGGGATGGCCTAGTGGCAGAAGGGTCGAGACCAACATCACTATAATGCGGGAGGTCTCAAATTCAATTTTTGCTAGGTGCAAACAACCCTAAAGTGGGCACGCTAACCTCCTGAAAATGGAGGACTTTACCCGGTTTAAGTCTATGTGGCGGTCCATGGATTAGTCGGCCAAAAGGTCAAAAACCAAACTTAACCAAAACAAAAACAATAATATGGGGGATGTTTGTTTCGGCTTACATAACGGGCTTATGGCTTATGTGGTTTTCGGCTAATGTTTCGTAAGCCTACTTTTTGTGGCTTATTTGGAAACTTTATGGCTTATATAAGCTTATTATGATATGATAAGCTTATATAAGCCTAAAAGTTTCAAATAAGGCACAAAAAGTGAGCTTATGAAACCTAAGCCGAAAACCAAATAAGCCATAAGGCGACTATATAAGCCGAAACAAACACCCCCTAGGATAATCACTTTCTAAACGCAATAAAACCCGTGGATTAGTCGTCCAAAAAGTCAGAAAACATAGTCACCAAAAAAAGATACCTTTGTTGACTGAAAACCATGACACAAAATAACAAGCTCATTAGAACCAGCCTCATGCAAAACACCCACAAGCTTCTCACCATGCTTATTCACCACAGCTATTTTCTTTCCTGAAAAACATAATAAAAATCCAATCTTTATCAACTAACTTAACTGATTAATAACTAACTAATTAATGTCACCAGAAAGTGAACCTGGGGTTTGCTCAAAATGGTCCAAAATTGTTTTTTCAGCAGCAGTTCTTGTAGCAGCCCACGGGCCAGCCCAGTCCATCATATACAATGTCTAGCCCATTACAAATACGATAGAAAGATCCAGTCAAATAAAACCCACTATATTAACCACATACCCTAAATTGTTTCATTTTAGTTTGCCCTAATCCTAAGCGCCTCCCTCCTCCTTCACATTTTACAGCCACCAAACTTCTCTGGATCTCATCAAACCTCTTATTTTTTCAATCCAACTAAACACAATTAACACAATTTTCTTTCAACATAATCCCATAAACACCCTTTCGTTAGTTTCACTCTTGCAATAAAATAAAAGTGACAACTAAAAAGTCAACACTACAAATGAGGTACCGTACCACCCAAGTGTGTATAAAGCTGTACACGTTGGACAAAGCTAAAGATTAATGAAAAAGGTAACAATGGGTTACAAGGTTTGGAATCCGGTGGCAGTAGCTGCCTTACGGGAGTTTGTTTCAGAACATGGGACAAATTGTGTAAAATTAACGGAACTTAAGGATGCTAAATTCGAACCCCTACAAGGTCGCAGTAGTAGGCCGTTGAAGGTAAAAAAAATCTTTAATTTTCTTGTTTAAACTTGATATTTTTATGTGATATATGAGTTTGTGAATTATTGCTTTGTGTATGTGAAAATTTTATGTCAATTATTGCTTCGGGTTTTTTGGGGGTTCACTTCAATTAAGAATGAATTTAATGTTTTCTAAAGATTTTGCACATCTATGACATCACTTATAAATTTATTCCCCGTTTTTGGTTTTTTATGTTCAAGTCAACTCCAATATAGTTTACTTTTGTGGTTCTTTTCTTCGCCCGCTCGCACATACTTGTTGATGATTTTATCTTCGTTTTTTACCTCTTTGTAGGCAAAATGGAAAAGCCTGCCCAAGCGTGATCAAGTAAGACCAACCATCTTTGTTTAGTTTGTACATTTAATTATAAATCTGCTACTTTCACTTTTATACCGCATAATAGAACAAAACACAAAACAAAAAGAGCTACTGTAGTAGAACTACACTACAACACGATTTCGGTCTCACTTTTTTGGTGTTTCTACTAACTTTTGTCTTAATTACGTTCAACCTCGATTAGTAGACGAATGGGGGCTAATTTTGAAGAAGACAAATATCCAAAGTCTCCCAAGGTTGATGATGTTCCAGAAAAACAAGATCCCACTCCTCGTGCTAAGGACCACGGTGAAACACTTTTCACAACAATTCCCAAGGCTAATGTTGGAGACGACGATGCAGCACCAAACCATGATAATCCTCTTCTCCTCCTAAGGGCCGAGGTGAAACAAGTTTAAGTCCCGAGCCTAAAGTTGAAGAAAAAGAACATCCCATTCCTAATGTCCATGTAAGACTTTCTGTTTGAATCATAAGCATGACATTTGCTTTTTTTTTTTACATACAAGTTCCACTACACATTTTAGATTGGAGCATTAAATAAACATAGCTAAGTTACTTTTGTTGTGATCCACCATGTCTTGCCCCAAGCAATATAAACTAACAATGAATGTACAACTATAAACAAACATGGATAGCTTTTTTTTTTTTTTTTTTTTTTTTTAAAGAAAATTCAATATGAAATAAAATAGAAAATGGGAACCTAAGCACAATTCACCATTATAAATGCTTGATTAATTTTACATATCAAATCATAAGTCTTGTTGTTTTGCAGTTCCAGGCTCGACAAGATGAAAAGAGTTTTAACTACTATACTTGACATTCTAAACTTCATTCAACAAACATTTATAGTAGTCCCGGGCACCCAAAAATTCTCAATGTCAAGCCTGTTTAAACTAAATAATGAATATATAGTCTATTAGAATGTATAGATTGTTGCATTTTAACTACTATACTTGACATTCTAATATATATGAGCACCAAAAACTTCTCAATGTCAAGCCTGCTTAAACGTTTCGGTAGCTAATTGTATGATTGTTGCGTGTTTAAACTAGATAATGAATATATAGTCTATCGACGGTGAAACTGTTTCGACTGCATAATTTAGGCGTTTTACCTAAATAATGAATATGATAGTGTATCGACAGTTTAAACTATTTTCACGTTTGTCACTGTTTTTATCGGTTTGCATAGTTAATCTCGTAGTGTTTATAGGTGTTAGTGACGAAGAAAATGTTGTAAATCGTGGTTAGAGGATTTAGCTGTTTAATTATTAGCAAATGATTTTATTAGTTTCGACATGTCGGATGTATTTAAACTGTTTTGCTGACAACCGGAACCTTGGCTTTATATACATGTGTTAGTGGGTAAAACACGGATATAGTTTTGTACTATAAAGTTGTGGTCAATGCTTATGTGGATATAGTTTTGAACTTATATTTTCATTACGCTTAATTTAGAGTGTTATATGTAAATGTGCGTTTATCTATGTTATAGGAGTCGAGAATATGGCGACGTTGATCGACATGGTGACCTACACATGTTAATCCCGAAAAGGGTGTAAGTGGTTGGGAAATAAAAGCTGGGCGAATCCATGCCTTAAAAGCCTTTGTTTACCGTGACCAGTTTTTGGGATTCAAGTTGTTTACCCTGCCGAGTTTTCTTTCGGAATTCATTCCAGTCTTATTTATGGAACTAATTCTCCTGACAACTGCGATTGCAGAAAGGTTTGTTTTGCCACAATTTATCATGAGTTTACATTTTCTTTTCTAAAAACAACTTATTATAGTACTTTATTTTATTAATTAGCACACTTTTGAGCCCCGTGAGTATGTGAAGCAACTACAAGTAACATACAACAAAAAGACGCATCAAATGACAAGCTTTACCGAAACTACAAATAAGCACGTGATTGGGCCGATTGGCGAGCCTCGAAAGATGAAGCTGGAATAGAATAACAACGAAAGAGTTGTGCATAATCGTACAAAAATCTTCATTTTCTTCAGTTCCGCCTTCATCTTTCGAGGCTTGCCAATCAGCCCAAACACGTGCTTATTTGTAGTTACGGTAAAGCTTGCCATTTGATGCGTCTTTTTGTGGTATGTTACTTGTAGTTGTTTCACATACTCACCTAGCTCAAAAGTGTGTTAATTAATAAAATAAAGTACTATAATAAGTTATTTTTAAAAAGAAAATGTAAACTTATGATAAATTGTGGCAAAACAAACCTTTCTGCAATCGCAGTTGTCAGGAGGAGAATTAGTTCCATAAATATGACTGGAATGAATTCCGGGAAAAAACTCGGCAGGGTAAACAACTTGAATCCCAAAAAACTGGTCACGGTAAACAAAGGCTTTTAAGGCATGGATTCGCCCAACTTTTATTTCCCAACCACTTGCACCCTTTTCGGAATTTAACATGTGTAGGTCACCACGTCGACTATATTCTCGACTCCTATAACAAAGATAAATGCACATTTACATATAACACTCTAAATTGAGCGTAATGCAAATATAAGTTCAAAAATATATCCACATAAGCATTGACCACAACTTTATAGTACAAAACTATATTCGTTTTTTACCCACTAACACATGTATATAAAGCCACTGTTCCGATTGTCAACAAAACAGTTTAAATACGTCCGACATGTCGAAACCAGTAAAATCATTTAATAATAATTAAACAACTAAATCCTCTAACCAAGATTTACGACATTTTCCTCATATTTTCAATAACACCTACAAACACTACAAGATTAACTATGCAAACCGATAAAAACAGTGACAAACATGAAAACAGTTTAAACTGTCGATACACTATCATATTCATTATTTAGGTAAAACGCCTAAATTACACAGTCGAAACAGTTTAACCATCGATAGACTATATATTCATTATTTAGTTTAAACACGCAACAATAATCCAATTAGCTACCGAAACGTTTAAACAGGCTTGACATTGAGAATTTTTGGGTGCCCGGATATATTAGAATGTCAAGTATAGTAGTTAAAATGCAACAATCTATACATTCTAATAGACTATATATTCATTATTTAGTTTAAACAGGCTTGACATTGAGAATTTTTGGGTGCCCGGGACTAAGTTTAGAATGTCAAGTATAGTAGTTAAAATTGTTTTCATCTTGTCGAGCCTGGAACTGCAAGACTTATGATTTGATATGTAAAATTAATCAAGCATTTATAATGGTGAATTGTGCTAGGTTCCCCTTTTCTATTTTATTTCATATTGGATTCTCTTTCCAAAAAAAAAAAAAAAAAAAAAAAAAAAAAGGCCTATCCATGTTTGTTTATAGTTGCAAGATGTACATTCATTGTTAGTTTATATTGCTTGGGGCAAGACATGGTGGATCACAACAAAAGTAACTTAGCTATGTTTATTTAATGCTCCAATCTAAAATGTGTAGTGGAACTTGTATGTCAAAAAAACCAAATGTCATGCTTATGATTCAAACAGAAAGTCTTGCATGAACATTAGGAGTGGGATGTTCTTTTTCTTCAACTTTAAGCTCGGGACTTAAACTTGTTTCACCTCAGCCCTTAGGAGGAGAAGGAGGAGTATCATGGTTTGGAGCTGCACCGTCGTCTCCAACATTAGCCTTGAGAATTGTTGTGAAAAGTGTTTCACCGTGGCCCTTAGCACGAGGAGTGGGATCTTGTTTTTCTGGAACATCATCAACCTTGGGAGACTTTGGATATTTGTTTTCTTCAAAATTAGCCTGATTTGTCTACTAATCGAGGCTGAACATAATTAAGACAAAAGTTAGTAGAAACACCAAAAAAGTGAGACCGAAACCGTGTTGTAGTGTAGTTCTACTACAGTAGCTCTTTTTGTTTTGTGTTTTGTTCTATTATGCGGTATAAAAGTGAAAGTAGCGGATTTATAATTAAATGTACAAACAAAACAAAGAGATGGTTGGTCTTACTTGATCACGCTTGAGCAGGCTTTTCCATTTTGCCTACAAAGAGGTAAAAAACGAAGATAAAATCATCCAGAAGTATGTGCGGGTAGGCGACGAAAAGAACCCCAAAAGTAAACAATATTGGAGTTGAATTGAACATAAAAAACCAAAAACGGATGTGCAAAATCTTTATAAAACATTAAATTCATTCTTAATTGAAGTGAACCCCCCAAAAACCCGAAGCAATAATTGACATAAAATTTTCACATACACAAAGCAATAATTCACGAACTCATATATCACATAAAAGTATCAAGTTTAAACAAGAAAATTAAAGATTTTTTTTTTACCTTCAACGACCTACTACTGCGACCTTGTAGGGGTTCGAATTTAGCATCCTTAAGTTCCGTTAATTTTACCCAATTTGTCCCATGTTCTGAAACAAACTCCCGTAAGGCAGCTACTGCCACCGGATTCCCAACCTTGTAACCCATTGTTACCCTTTTCTTCAATCTTTAGCTTTGTCCAACAATTCACAGCTTCATACACACTTGGGTGGTACGGTACCTTATTTGTTGTGTTGCCTTTTTAGTTGTCACTTTTATTTTGTTGCAAGAATGAAACAAACGAAAGGGTGTTTATGGGATTATGTTGAAAGAAAGTTGTGTTAATTGTGTTTAGTTGGATTGAAAAAATAAGAGGTTTGATGAGATCGAGAAAAGTTTGGTGGCTGTAAAATGTGAAGGAGGAAGGAGGCATGCTTAGGATTAGGGCAAACTAAAATGAAACAATTTAGGGTATGTGTTTAATATACTGGGTATTATTTTATTGGGTCTTTCTATCATATTTGTAATGGGCTAGACATTGTATATGATGGACTGGGCTGGTATGATCATCCGACAATTAGACTATCGATTGGAATTTATTGATTGTATGTCATGGCTTCGATTCTCACTTGTTATTTCCTGTATTGTTTTTTTTCCTTTTTCTGTATCATTGGTTCGTATGTTTTTAAATATGTTGTAATGTATTTTTTTTAATGGAATGAATTTAGTTTATTTGTAAATTTGAATAAAAAAAAATAGAGTTGTGGAGGCTTGTTAAAATGATGTGGCACCCCGTGGGCCCCAAATGAGAAGCTTCACCTCCTCACTGCACCTTGTGCTCTAAGAGCACTCCCAACAGTTTGGGTTAAAGCTGCGTTAAAGCTTTGAAAGGGTGCGTTAAACTCGTGTTAGTTGTTGGGACTTAGCTGCATTAACGCAGCGTTAAGGGATAGAGTTAAACCCTTAATGTTGCGTTAAGGGTTTGTTTGGTAAAAAATAAATAAATAAATAAATAAATAAAAACATTTTAGCCCCCTTAAACGGCTGAAACTAGCCGTTATTTTCAAAATTCACTTTTCGCCCTTGTGTTTTATATTCGGATTTAAACGGCTAGTTGTAAAAAAATAATAATAATAAATAAAATAAAAACAAAATAAAAAAATTAGCTCTCCTCAAATACCCATTTAACACCACATTTTTTTCACACTTCCACAAATCAATATACTTCATCATATACTTTCATCTTCAACCTTCCACCCAAAAAAAAAAAACTTTTTCATTCATAATGGATCTGAATCAAAGTCACAAACAATTTAGCAACTTTTCAGATGAAGATGACAAAAGTGACATTCAGTTTATGACAGCCGTGTACGAAGAACTTGTGCATATGGAACAAAAAGCAACTCAAACCTCCTCCAATATCACGTGGTCATATCTTTCGTGAATGTGAGCTTGCTGACCAACGTTTGAGTGTCGACTATTTAGATCCAAATTGTAAGTATCCACCACGGTATTTTCGAAGAAGATTTCGTATGAGCCGGAAACTATTTCTACAAATAGTCGAAGGTATTCAATCTTATACCTCCGATTTTCTTCGTGATCATTTTAAGTTTTTTGCTCAATCAAAAGATTGTACGGGTCGAATGAGTATAAGTGCTCTTTTGAAGTGTACATCTGCCATACGCCAATTGGCGTATGGCACGTCTGCCGATGCGTTTGATGAATATTTGCAAATGGGTGTGAGTACTTCATCTGATTGTCTTATAATTTTACCAAATGTGTAATTGATTTGTTTATGCCAGAATATTAGAAAACCAATATGGATCGACATTCAAAGTATTTATGAAAGACATGAGTCGCACCATGGTTTTCCGGGAATGCTTGGTAGCATTGATTGCATGCATTGGGAGTGGAAAAATTGTCCGGTTGCTTGGCAAGGGCAATTTGGTAGGGGTGATAAAAAAAATACCCAACTATAATGCTTGAAGCAGTTGCTTCACAAGATTTATGGATTTGGCATGCATTTTTTGGGATGGCGGGGGCAAATAACGATATTAATGTTTTGGATAACTCACTGTTATTCGAAGACATTCTTAATGACGTCGCCCCTGCAGCACCTTATATGGTAAATGGAAGGAGGTATGAAAAGGGCCATTACTTAGCTAACGGAATTTACCCACAGTGGGCTACGTTTGTCAAATCCTTCTCGGCAACAACTGACAAGAAACATGGTTACTTTAAAAGGAAACAAAAAAATGCACGAAAGGATGTCGAACGTGCTTTTGGTGTGCTTCAAGGACGTTGGGGTATACTACAACAACCAGCATGTCAAATGGAACTTGTGAAGATACGTAGAATCATGTATTGTTGCATTATTTTGCATAATATGATTTTAAAAGATCAAAAGTTTGCACTACGTGATTTCAACGATATATGAGTGGATTCGTCAGCACGTTTGAGGAAAGACAGGTGGGTCGACAGATGCGATGGCCAACATCGAAGGGCAAAAGAAATACGCGACAGAGAAACGCATACTCAACTCCAACGAGACCTTATGGAGCATGTTTGGCAGAACCACCTTCAACATCAATATCAACAAGAAGAATATTCCAAAGACGATGAATAATTATTTATTTCGTTATCATTTTAAGTTTTTTTTTAATTTCATTGTAATTTTGTTATTAAGTATGTAATGTTATGTTTTTAAAAAATTAAGTATTTATAACTTTAGCGGTTGAATTTGAAAATATTTGATATAAAGGTGAGTTAATGTGTGTTAAAGTTGAGTTATTGTTTGGTATGTTAAAGCTGAGTTAAAGGTGAGTATGTTAAAGCTCACATGGCAGTGTGTTAAAATTTAAAGTTGAGCTATTGTTGGGAATGCCCTAAGGATTATAGATTTTGTGGGGTCTACGTTGGTACCCACCTCATTAATCAAGTAATTATTGCTCTTTTATTGTCTTCGGGTTGTAGTGGGGTAAATCGTATTATGAGCACACTTATAATTATAAGGGTTGTTTGGTATATAGGTGGGTTTACTATTTGAATTTGAATTTAGATTTAAATTCTGTTTAGAATTTGAATTTTGATTTGATGTAAGAGAAGAAAAAAAGTAAGAAAAATAACATAATTAAATTAAAAAATAATATTTTAATAAGGGCAAATGACACAAAAAGGTACCAAACTTAAGATCCATTTCTAATCAAAGCACTCTTTTTTTTTCTTGCATAAAAAGGTACCCAACAAATTTTTTTGGCGGATTTGGATTTTTTACTAACGTTCGTTAACTCACTTCCTTAGTAAATTACATGTTTGGTCTTCGAATTCGTATAATCATATCATGCAACATCCAAAAAAAATTTTGAAATTTTTTTTACATGTTTGGTCCTCGAATTCGTATAATCATTTCATGCAACATCCAAAAAAAACTTCGAAATTTTTTTTTAAATAAATATCGAAAAAATATTTCGAAAAAAAAATTTTGAAAAAAAAAATTTTCAAAAAAATATTTTTTTCAAATTTTTTTTTCAAGAATTTTTTTTAAATTAAAATTTTTTTTTTCAAATTCCGAAAAAAAAGTAAGAAAAAAAATAAAAAAAAAAATTTGAAAAAAAAAAAATTTTCGAAAAAAAATTGAAAAGAATTTTATTTTTTAAATATTTTAAGAAATTTTTTTTCGATAATTATTTTTAAAAAATTTTTAAAATTTTTTTTCCGACAAAAAAATTTTTGAAAAAAATATTATTGAAAAAAATTTTGAAAAAAAATTCGATAAAAAAAGTTTTTGAAAAAAAAATTCGAAAAGAATTTTTGTTTTTTAAATATTTTAAGAAAATATTTTTTTGATATTTATTTTTAAAATTCTTTTCGATTTTTTTTTTCAAAAACTTTTTTTAAAATTTTTTTCTGAATTTTTTTTTTCAAAATTTGAAAACAAAAATTAATTTTAAATAAAAAATTCTTAATAAAAAATGTTTTTTTGAAATTTTTTTTCGAAATTTAAAAAAAAAAAATGAAAATTTTTTTTCCGATATTTATTTTAAAAAAAAATTTCGATTTTTTTATTGGATGTTGTATGAAATGATTATACGAATTCGAGGACCAAACATGTAAAGAAAAATTTCAAAATTTTTTTTGGATGTTGCATGAAATGATTATACGAATTCGAGGACCAAACATGTAATTTACTAACGAAGTGAGTTAACGAACGTTAGTAAAAAACCCAAATCCGCCAAAAAATTTTATTGGGTACTTTTTTATGCAAGAAAAAAAGAAGAGTACCTTGATTGAAAATGAACCCTAAGTTTGGTACCTTTTTGTGCCATTTGCCCTTTTAATAATTATTGAAAATATTAAAAATTAATTTTATTAATTTACCAGAAAAAAATGTAGAGAGAAACACCTAGCCTGACCCACCAATTGTCACGAAATCACTCCTTACACCTAAGATACGAAACAATGGAATTTTTTATTAATTAAAATCCATTTCCTAAAGTGAAATCTCAACCAAATAGCTTATAAATGTCAAATCAAATCCAAAACCATTTCACACCCTTAAACCAAATTGCACCTAGGTTTATGAATCAAACCGTCAAAGTATAATCTAATCAAAATTAAATCATACGAGTTAGGGGGTAATTTAGTATATATTTTATTTAAACATTAAGAAAATCAAATAAAAAGACAAGAAAAACAATTTGTATGTTTAAAACATAAACATGAATTCATATTTAAAGATTTGATCGGTACATTTTAAAAGTAGTTTGTGAAAAATAATGAGAAACAATAAATACATTACACTTATCATGAAATAAATGAAGTAGTTATAATTTTAAGTCTCTTTTGCAAGCATGTATATTAAAACTCAAAAGACATATATATTAATAGTGTAAAAGAACTTGTTATATACTTTCTTATTTTATATTTTAAAAAAGGACATGAACATGACACGTGGCTAAACATGTTTGGCTAACATGTCAACCCATCTAAAATTTTGAGAAACGAGGCATCGTTAGGTTAAGTAAGTATTAAACATTTTAAACCGTGAAACCACTTAAGTATATAAATCATAAAAAAAGTAAAATATATATCTTGGATTTTATGTTAGATAATTATCTAGGATGATTTTATAATTTTTTTTTTTTTTTTTAAATTAACCTACTTAAATCGACAAATCACCAACATTTTTTTTATCACTTGACACGTCTACTTAAAAAATTTAGACAAGTTACACATGCTAAGCAGGTCTGAGCTATACGGCTGAGACGGTCCGAACATAGGACCAGACCGAAAACCAGATTTGGCCCAAAACATCAGACCGAAATACATTTGGTCCAGTCTGGTTGGTCTGGTTTGGGCCGGTTTCTCGATTCAGTCCGTTATGTGGTCTATAACTCAGCCCTACTAGCTAGAGTTGAGTGTTTTGACACGATTAAATGATTAATAGACACATCGTGTTTAGGTAAAAGTTATACCAACTCGTCATGCAAGGACGCAGAACCTGAATAGGTCAACCCGAACCCGAACCCCAACCTCTAATTTTTAACCTTAGAAGGTGGGAGCAAGCAAAAGATTTTTGTTATACACCCACCGACCTATTCTACCTCCTTATATCACCACCCTTCATCTTCCCCAAATCAAAAACACAAACCCTAATCCCAAAAACAATGAACCCATCTTCAAAACCAAGCAAAAAGAAGGACACCCCATCACTCAAAAAGCTCGAATACCTGTCCTTAGTATCCAAGGTATGCACAGAACTTGAATCCCATCTGGGTTTCACAGACAAAGTCTTAGCCGAATTCATAACTGATTTAGGCCGAAAATGCTTAACCCACGAGGAGTTTGATCAAAAGCTGGAACAAAACGGTGCTGATTTGCCTGATTATTTTGTCCGTACCCTTTTAACTATTATTCATGCTATTTTGCCCCCTAAGGTTAAGAAAACTAAACCCGAAGTAGGCGCGTTGAATATAGGTGATAGTAGAGACCATGTTAGGAGTTTGGAGAAGGAGATTGAGTTGGAAGCGTTGGAAAAAGCCCGTTTACAGGGCGAAAATTTAGATAATAGTGAGAATCGTAGGGTTAAGAAAACTAAACCCGAAGTAGGCGCGTTTCCTGTTGAAATACTTTACACCAAACACCCGGAAAGTGATTATGTCTATGCAGCTTTAATTACTGTTATGCAGATTCACTTGACAGAACCTGAAGGTGATATACTCATGTTTTTAACTGGTCAAGAGGAAATTGATCATGCTTGTCAGTGTTTGTTTGAGCGGATGAAAGGGTTAGGTAAAAACGTGCCTGAATTGATTATATTACCGGTTTATAGTGCACTACCTAGTGAAATGCTGTCGAGAATTTTTGAACCGGCCCCACCAGGGAAGAGGAAGGTGGTCGTTGCCACTGATATTGCCGAAGCATCTTTGGCCATTGACGGGATTTTCTATGTCATTGACCCTGGATTCGCTAAGCAAAACGTGTATGACCCGATGCAAGGTCTTGATTCACTTGTTATCACACCTATATCTCAAGCATCAGCTAAGCAACGGGCGGGTTGTGCAGGTCGTTCTGGGCCAGGAAAATGATATAGATTGTACACTGAAAACGCTTTCAACAATATGGCAGAAGTTGATGTAATTTCATGAAGAGGAAACGGCTAAAAGAAGAGTAAGCACAAGAAAGAAGAGACCTAGGCGATAGAAATGTTCAAACACAAAGTTCGCATCTGGAATGACTTGTTTGTCAAGACTGATATTTGCTTGTTTCGTTGTACATTGTAGTCATTAAGGTTGCGACTTGTAAAACTTTAACCCGTTTAGCGTTGTATGTCATGCACTTCGTGTTCCGTTTGTGGTTATATTACCGGTTATAGTCTTTAGGACTTGGTTAATCTTGTTGCGTTTCAAGTCTTTAATCAAGTTTTCGACTTTTTGTGTTTGGTATAGTGAGACCGGTTCTGATTATCTGATAATTCCAGGATCAGATTGATTTAATTTTGGATAATTAGTTTACTAGTAGCTGCAACAAACTGATTCCAGAGTTATCTGATTGCTTAGGGCCATTATACATGCAAATCCTGAGATAATCAAACTTTGCCAAACACTCGAACTCATTATCTGCATTATCTTGCAGTGCGGTCAGCAGAAGCTGCAGTTGCTATGTGGTGGTTGTTTATTGTCTGCTAAACAGTCGCACTTATCATCTGCACTATTTTGACTTTAAACTACACGGCACATTAAATGCTATATCCTTGTGCCTGTTTTCTTCAGTATGTAGTTACTGAAAGCGTATATGCCACCATGTATACACGGTGTGTTTGACATTTTAGCAACCCCAAAAACAATAGTCAATACAAGGCTACAGTGCATGGTTGTAAAAGGTGTTTTCTGGCTCACCCACCTTTTACAATAATAACTACAACTTTTATTGCATAATGTGTACTGCTAATGACAACAAGATACTCCAAAATGGTTTTACATTCTTGAAGCTACATGGGTTTGTTTAAAGTCAACACCTTGTTTAATTTTACCGAGGTAACCATTTACCAAAAAAATAAAAATAAAAAATAAAAAAAAAAAGTCTAACACCTTGTTTATAAATTTTCCTTTAAGAAATTGTTTTGCAATTTTGGTTTGTGGGGTGAATGGGGCTTGGTTGTCCTTTTGACTTTCATTTTTTCTATTAAGGTTTTACTTTTGTTGAGAATACAATTTTGAAATGTAACAAAGGTTTAGTTATATGACAATTGAGCTTCTAACTTAATCATATACACGATAACTCTATCCATTTAACTTAATTATATATGTTAGATTTAGCAAACACTTATAACATGGTAAAATAGAGCAAACACAAACCCGTTGCTTATAACTAAAACCATATCACCATCGACCATGTAGGTGATATTGTTATGATACTATAGTCTAAAAAATATGTTTTTTTTTATCATAAATAAAATTGCGGAAGATAAAACCCTACTGGACACGTCCCGGGTATGATTAATGATGAATGAACCGGGCAGTCAACTTGTTGAGAAAGTCAACTGCGTTCTTAAAAGAGTGTTAAAATTGATGGTAAAATCATTTTTTATAAGCTAAAATTGGTACTTAAATCTCGTTTAATTATTGGTCAATTGCTACACTGCCACAAGAAATTCGAAAAACCCTAAAATGTGAATTGATTTGGGTGGAAAGCGGGTCAAAATCATGACCCGGTAAAATAGAAAGTTTATTTATTTGCTCTTTGGCCGGTTTATAAATGTAGTGTCAAAGTTAGTCAATGAGTTAATAAATTATTGTTACAGGTCACATATGCAATGCAGCCACTGGGACATGCTTAATAGAAAGTTTAAATAAGAATAATTGCATATCTATCCTTAATTCATGTTTACCTGAACCGAACCGTGTATAACATACACATATATTTTCGAATAACCGCTTATTTAGTGTATTCGCATGTCCGATTATTTAGAGTTTAACAAATATTAGAGAACACAGTTTCATATCTCGTTAACACTTTGATGATGGAAGTGAACTTTGAGATCCAAATATGTAAAAGAGTTTATATTTTGAGGTACTTAAAACTTTGAGATTATGCGCGGTTGCACATTTTGCAATCCCTCATATATCACTCAACTTACTGTAAAACCAAAAGCTAGGTCTTGTATTTGAATTTTTTGTTTTTATTATTAATTTTCAAAAAGTGAAATTTTTTAATAAACCAAGAGTTCAAGGTCAAATCAAAATCTATTAAATTAAGGGTGTGTTTGTTTTCTAAAAAAAAAGTCTTGCTAGCACTATTACTCTTACCAGTAAGAGGTGGTTAGATATATTTTTATAATTTTTTTTAGTCAGACCCAGTTAGACATATAACATCTTACTCAGTAAGAGGTGAGGACTTGTCTTACTGCGTATTACTCGATAAGAGATTGAAGACTCGTGTTAATATAATATATTTGATGGTTTATTAACTATGTTATATTTTTGATAAAAAATCTAGTTTTATATTTACATAAGTTACTTAAATAAATTGCAGAAACGAGCACTTAAAATCATTTAGACAATTATAAAAAAACAAACAACATTATTTCGTTCAGATAACTTTCATCTGTTTAAGGCAAATATCATTGTGATAAAAAGAAGCCTATTAGGCTATTGTTAACAGGAAAACCCAACTCAAAGCCCATAAAGTTAACAGTTGTAAAATTACTAGTACTACATAATAGTCCTAGAATGTTTGCTTTTCATTTCATTTCACACATATACACCTGTCAAAGAAAACCCAATTAGAATCAGCCGTCACTTTCAATGATCTGACCTTGTTCACTTTCAAGAATTGCATTCGAACAAAGCTTGCTTGTGGGTCATCTGTGTTTGCACACCACCTGTTTGATTAAATGTCCCATCGACTTAAATGTTGTATTTTTATGCTACTGATTATTAATAAGGTGAAATAGGTTTTCGCAAGTGGTTTGTTGGTTGAATTTTGAAACCTTAAGCCAAACCAAACCAAACCTTAATGACTTAAGTGTTGTATTTTTATGATGGGGTTGTGATTAGGCTATGCTATTGATTGTTATAAGGTGAAATAGGGTTTTACAAGTCGTTAGTTAGCATTTCTTTCATTGATTTAGTTGCATTTTGAAACCTTAATGGCACCCACCAAACCTAAGCTCGAAAATACCAACGTAGGGGAGGAAGTTTTAGACTTAGCTATACCTTATTATATACACAACATCGAGGACCGAAACTCTGTTTCGTTAGTTTCTCGTAAGTTTTATGAGATTGATGGCATTATGCGTAAGCGCCTAACTGTCCACACACTTTACTACCCAAACCCTGCCTCTTTAAGTAAAAGATTCCCTTTCGTCGAGGCGTTAACACTTAAAGGTCCCCCATCCAATTTTATTGTTATAGATGATTATATCCGTAAGTTTTGTGAGATTAATGGCATCACGCGTACCCGAATCACCCCATGGATCCAACAATTAGCTCTCGAGTTTAGGTGTTTGAAAGAACTTCATATCCGTGGTCTGTTTGTTCATGATAAAGATCTCGAAAAATTGGCGAGAACACGTGGTAAGGATTTAAGGATTTTGAAGATTAAGAAGTGTATAGGGTTTTCGACATATGGATTAATGCATGTCTCTAACTATTGTAACCAATTGAGAACTTTGTGTTTGAGATATTGTTATTATATTAATGTGAAAGATGGGATTTGGTTACATCAATTGGCATTGAATAGCATGGTTTTGGAAAAGTTACATGTTATGAATAGCACGGTTGTGGAGATGCTACATTTTAAGAATGCGGATATTTGTGATGCAGAAGATCTTACACTTCTTGCAAAAAACTGTTGTAACTCATTAATATCGTTGAAGATTGGAGTGTGCTATCTAAGTAAACTAGGAGATGCCTTTAGATCTGCTATTAGGTTGGAACATTTTTCTGGAGATAATTGTGACGATGAGAGTGACCTTGTTGGGTTCCGGTTTCCCCCGAATATATGTTCTGTAAGTAGATTGAAATTGCCCGTAACTCGATATTCAACTGTACTCCCTTTTCTGAATCAGATAAGGAAATTGAAACTTGTAAATTTAGAGTGCCAGTGTTTATTGTTTAAGAGGTGTCCCAATTTGGAAGTACTATTTACCGAGGATAAATGTGGAGACAGGGGATTACAAGTTATTGGTCAGTTTTGCAAGAAATTGCGCAAACTTACTTATAATGGGCTTGTGACCCAAGTGGGATTGATTGCTGTGGCAAAAGGATGTACTAATCTGGAGTATTTAAAGGTTAGCCTTGGAGATACTTCAAATGAAGCTCTCGAGTGTGTAGGAACTCATTTAAAGAATCTGCGTGATTGCTGTATTTCGTTGGATAAGGAAGACGGTATACCAGATTTACCACTAGACAATGGGGTTAGAGCTATGCTAATGGGTTGCAGCAAACTCGAAAGGCTAGATATCTATCTCTGGCATGGAGGATTGACAGATGTGGGTTTGGAATATATCGGGAAGTATGGTGCTAATTTGCGGTCTCTAGCTCTTACTCGTACAGGAAATTCTAATGCAGGACTTGTGAAGTTATCAGAAGGGTGCCCAAAATTAAGAAAGCTAAAACTGAGATGTTGCCCCTTCAGCGAGCAAGTTGTTACCAGTTGTGTGTTTAATATGCCTTCTCTAAGGTATGTTTGTCTTCACAGTGGTGATGGTACTGTGTTGGCTCTCATTCGTCCAGATTTTCAACTCTGAAACATTGGTATGTATGTTCTTCGTCATTTACTTGCAAATTGTTATTTTCCTATTAATAATAACAGTGTCTTACTTTGGGAGTTTTTGTAGTCTTGGAATATCATGATTGTGAAATTCTATCAATCACATGCTTTCTATCTTCTCATTAGCACGAGTTTTTCTATTAGACCAAATAAGGGTTTCTGTATATCTCATGTGGCTAAACACAGCCAGATTGAAAGCATGTATAAAGGATTGCACCATCCTATTTTTCCTATTTTTAAATACTCCTACCGACTTGGGACCAAATCTTGCCGCTGAGAGGTGACAAATGGCCGATGCATAAAGACAATGAATTAAAAAGTGGATAATGTTTATGTAATTGATTCCAAATATTAACGAAGATGGCCTCAAAATTTCAAAACTGCACTTCATTTTATAATATATAAGTCTGAACTCATGTAACTGTCTATTTGGGTCAAGGTGTAACTATTTTCAAAAACTTTTACAGTAGCTGCCAAAATATACAAACTCATGTATTTCTTAATTTCTTCTCTTTCAAAGGATCTTGTGTGCCATGGAACAATTACAGGAAATGTACACTACTTGAGCATAGTTGTAGCACCATACTCGCTGTAGGTTGTGACTTGTAAAATTTTAACTCATTTAGCATTGTATGTCATGCACCTCCTGTTTCGTTTGCATTGATGTGCTTGTTGAGTAGGTATGCACTACCGTTATTATGGGTATGCAGCATAATCACTTCATGTGTGCATTCTGTCACACATTTTATTTACATTGCAACATATGAATGCATGATGGGATCAAAAAAGAGTTCTTAAATGTATTATTAGATATTCATCGTTTATATGGCAACACAGAGAGATACACAAGGGCTTATATGTCGATCTAACCCACTTTGATGTGTGCTGAAAAAACCTACCCATTTTGACCCAGCAATAACCTGAGAAGTTTGTGAGTGTTTTTAAGAGGTTTAGAAATTATGCCAAGACCCTTGAGACAATATAGTCAATGGTTCTGCACTTCACTCCAATGAAAAGTGCCTTCGACTTCTACAAGTATAATTTAGTAATTACATGCTATAGGTTCCCGTTTGATGAAATTACATTTCTTAGAAAGTTTGGTATTCAAGACAATAACATGATCCTTATGGTAAACAGTATCTAGTGAGTCTTTTAATGTTGATTTTAACACGTCTTTATGGTAGATATTTCATGTTCGTTCATTGAATGTAAATGGTCTACACAATATAAGTCAAACAGTATGATTTGCATAATCATGTTGTAAAGTTATAGTCTTTAGGACTTGGTTAATCTTGTTGCGTTTTCAAGTCTCAAATAATCAAGTTTTCGAGTTGTTGTGTTTGGTATAGTGAGACCGGTTCTGATTATCTGATAATTCCAGGATCAGATTGATTTAGTTTTGGATAATAAGTTTACTAGTTGCTGAAACAAACTGATTCATGAGTTACCTGATTTCTTAGGGCCATTATACATGCAAATCCTAAGATAATCAGACTTTGCCAAACACTCGAACTTATATTATATAACCAGGTTTGACTTTTGTTGGGAATGCAATTTTAAAATGTAACTAAGCTTTAGTTATATGACAATTGAGCTTCTAACTTAATTATATGTGATAACTCAATCCATTTAACTTTACACTTTGTCTCATTTGGTGCAACATGGTCTATATATGTTTAGAAAGTTAATGATCATTTAGAAACTACTAATCATAACTTTGATGAGTGTTATAATCTCATTAGTTCATTGGTATGTTTATTGTTGCTGCTGTTGTTTGGCTATTATCGTTGCTGCATTGAAGATGATTTGACTAAAGATACATAGATTAAAGAATCTGCTTTAATATAAAATCGCATTTAGTAACTTATATGTTTTCAAAATCGCATCAAAGTTGAGATTCAACAGTTTTGAATTAGTTGTTTTGTCGACCCAAGCGACCAAGTCAATATAAAATCACAAGTTTGATTTTTTACGAGTTTACTGTTATACCAAATAAGGGGTTTCTGTATAAATGATGCACCATCCCATTTTAGAATATTCCTGGCAACTTGGGACTAAATCCTCCGGCCGAGAGGTGATAAATGGCCTATGCATACAGACAATGAAAGTGGATAAAGTTTATGTAAATAATTCCAAATATTAACGAAGATGGCCTTAAAATTTTAGAACTGCACTTCTTTTCATGATATATAAGTCTGGACTCGTGTAACTGCCCCTGTGGAGGTTTAGGTACGACTTTTTTCAACAACTTACAGTAGGCGAGAACATACAAACTTGGCCTTCATTCCCTTTCAAAGATTTATGTGTGCTGGCATGGAATAACTACAGGAAATGTGCACTGGTTGAGCATATAGTTGTAGCACCATAGTGATGGTGATCGCATAGTTATCCACACTTAAAGTGCAATGGTTATACAATATATATGGAAACCGAAAGCTAATGAAATTACTAGTAAACGTAGATGACAGATATGAGTTGTGTACACGCCAAGGCAGCTCGTGAATTTGTTAATCTTAATAATTGAGAGAGAAATTTGTCAGCTTTTAAATGTCAATTAAATTATATGTTTCCACCTTTCTTACTATCGCCCTCTAATTTGTTAATCTTTATTGACTTATATAGGAAGGAGCAAGTCGAAACGGAAGTCTCCAACAAGTGACGAAATTTAGAAAGGAAGGTAGAAGATGTAGTTGCTTGAAGAGGAAATGACTAATATGAAGAGTAAGCACAAGATATAGGAGATTGAGATGATAAAATGTTTAAACTCAAAATTAGCATCTGGAATGACTTGTTTGTCAAGACTGATATTAGCTTATTTCGCTTTAGGCTGTAGTAAAACTTGTATGTCATGCACCTCTTGTTTTGTTGGTGGTTATCCACATGAACATGCAGAAATATTTGAATTAGTGTAGTGCTTGTTGAGTCGGTATGCAGCATAATCACTTCATGTGTGCATTCTGTCACTCGTTTGATTTACTTTGCAACATATTAATGCATGATGGGATCAAAAAAGAATTTTAAGATGTATTATAAGATATTCATCATTTATATGGTACACAGAGAGATACACAAGTGTTTATGTCAATCTAACCCACTTTGGCGTGTGCTGAAATAACCTACCCATTTTGACCCAGCAAGAAAGGTGGAAACATAAGAAAATAAGGAGAGTTGGATTTTTTTCAATAATACAAGTTCATGGATATTTGGATACCAATTTTCAAAATTTTCGTATGATTTCAATAATCAAAATAAGAATCATAAAATCATTAAATAAAGTTATATATGATCAGGTAATTCTAAATGTACCATCAAAAATCAAGTTTCGCACAATGTCATACAACTTCAGGATTTTGAATGTTCTATACAAAAATGAATCTAGCATCTAGGGTCCGAAATTCCCACCTAATGTATAGCACTAAAACACATAATATGTTGAGCAAAGGCCCGAAATGGAGCTACTTCATTTCCCTTCATGAAGCATGATCTTGGTTGTGATTCACAGGTTCTTTTATGAAAGACATGACGGAAATCAGTTCATCTTGATGCTTTGAGAATCCATTGTTGGCTCCTTTAACAACATGTAACTTGTGGTTCGGTATGATCTTTGCAAACTCTGATGCCTGTTTGACTCGGACAATTGTATCATAAGACCCGTGTACTGTCAACACACTGCAATAACAAACATAGCTTTTTAATCATATAGAATAAGAAATATTCTGCCATCACCGCATTCATAAAAGGGATACATGACGTCTTGAAATAACAACAAATGAGTCAATAACAACAAATGAGTCGGATGAAAAAGTAGAGTTCACATTTGACTTTTTAGGGTCAGACACATTTGACTGAAGTAATTTTATATCTTACCTGCAATCTTTGTCAATTTGCAGGCAAGCTTCATGCATATTTGTATTCAAAACGTTACATCAAGCTATCCTCAGTCACACGATATAAAAACTCTCCTACACATCGAGCATTTAATAGTTAGTTTTTGCATTTTAAGGCGCTGGGAATGAAAGTTTCAAAAACTGATCAGCAAGAATACCTGTTTTGCCTTTAACATCTATAGAACCATCTTCTTTCACTTTTTGCAAAAACCCTTTTCCCAAATGCTCTTTCACACACCCCCTCTGTCTTGTACCATCCAGACACGTTAATGACACGGGGCACATCATGATAAGAGCACCACATTCTCGCCTGCAAGTTAATAACGCAAAAGAACCAGATTACGTTACTAAATGTAATACTGAAATATGCCTTCGCTTTCCCTAAACAGAAATATATGCCAAACAACAGAGTTAATTCCTCATAACTAGGGGAGTGATAATCAGTTGTTCAAAGCTAGTAACAACTTATTTTGGATTGCAATTCAACAAGATATCTAGTGATTTGAATTTGAGTTTTCATGAAACAATTCATCAATGAGAAGTCGAACCGAGAACATTCATGATCATAAACAATTATAAATGAAATATTTGGTACGTTGTATAGAGCTTCATGTTGATAAAATCAATAATTAGTCAAAGAAATTAACATTAACGTTAAGGGGTGTTCGGCATTGTGTTTGAAAGTTATAAACTTATAATGTGATATGAAATAGTAATTATCGGTTTCTTAACCATAGCAAAAAAGACTGCATATATCCAATAGTTAGATGTGCTTGTTTCAGTGTTTAGTACATGTTGATTATGGGGCTGTTTGGGATTGCATATCGAATGCGCTTATCCGCTAATCACTTTTTGAAATACGTTACAGCTATAAGTTGCTTCTTCAGCGTAACCTTTTTCACACGCAAATTACATAAGCAATATCAAACACTATTAAAATTGCTTATCTGCCACATCAGAAAAGGGCAGTTTTTTTCCAAAACACTTTACTGCTTAGTACGATATCTAAAATGCAATAACCATATAACACATAAGCCCACTTTTTTCGGGCTTATTTGAAATCGAGAACTCATAAGCCCACTTTCGGCTTCTGACTTCTGAGCTTAACAAGTCAAGCTTATTATAATAAGCTCAACTTGATAAACTCGTAAGCTAATCCAAAAACCCAATAAGCTGAAAAAGAATCTTAAAATAAGTTATATATCCGGATATTTACACATACAGTAAATAAGTTCTATAGAAACCATTTCTTACCGGATATAGCCGGGTTTATCCGGGTCTTGGCCGGAGTTGACCGGATATAGCCGGGTCTATCCGGGTCTTGGCCGGAGTTGACCGGATATAGCCGGGTCTTGGCCGGAATGTCCGGGTCTGGCCGGGTCTTGCCGGGACTTGGGCGGAATGGCCGGGTCTTGACCGGAATAGCCGGGTCTTGGCCGGAATGTCCAGGACTTGGACGGGTCTGGCCGGGTCTTGGGCGGAATGGCCGGGTCTTGACCGGAATAACCGGGTTTTGGCCGGGTCTAGCCGGGAGTTGACCGGAGAGCCGGGTCTTGACCCAAACCGTGGGTAACCCTCATTTCGGGTATCTGCCTGTCCAGTTACCCGCCTAGTACGGTTCGGTTGCGGGTAGTAAAATGAATTACCCGCCCCGCGATAGTTAGTTATATATTTCAATTAACCGAACCGGACCACCCCATAAACACCCCTATCAACTAATATAATAAAGTGAACCTGGGCTTTGTTCAGAATGGTTGGAAACTACTTTTAGCCATTTGGGCTTTGCTCAAAATGGTTTGAGATGAAATTTTTTAGGGTAAACTACATTTTTGGTCCTCGTGGTTGTATCAAAATTGCACTTTCAGTCCAAAATTCAAAATTCGTGATATATCAGTCCAATATGCTTACGTGGCTTCCACTTTCAGTCCAAATTTCAAACATGGTTCCACTTTTGGTCCAAATCGCTAACGGAGTTAGTTTAGTCCGTTAAATCTAATTGTAAAGTTGCAACATTAGTCCTTTAACCTAACGGTCGTTTGCAACGTTCGTCCTTTATACCAAATATCGTTTGCAATGTTTGCACCGTTAGTCCTTTCAGTTAGTTAGTTTAAAAAAAAATTAAAAAAAAAAAAATTAAATCGAAAAAAATTAGAAAAAAATCTAAAAAAATGATTTTTTTTTCCGAATTTTCTTTTCCAAAAAAAATAATTTAAAAAAAAAATTTCTAATAAAATTTTTTCTTAAAAAAGTCGAAAAATACTATAAAAAAAAATTTTGACGAAATTTTTTTTTCCAAAAAAAATAATTTGAAAAAAAATTTCTAATAAAAAATTTTCATAGAAAATTCTAAAAAAATTCTAAAAAAAAAAATTTTGACGAAAAATTTTTTTCCAAAAAATTCGTCAAAAATTTTTAATTTTTTTTTTAGAACATATATATTTCAAAAAAAAATTTTAGAACATATATATTTCAAAAAATTTTACGAAAAAAAATTTTATTAGAAATTTTAAGAAAAAAATTTTATCGTCAAATTTTTTTTTTAAGATTTTTTTTTCAACTTTTTTAAGAAAAAATTTTATTAGAAATTTTTTTTTTTCAAATTTTTTTTTGGAAAAAAAAATTTCGTCAAATTTTTTTGTTTTTAGAATTTTTTCGACTTTTTAAGTGGTGGTGGGTGGTGGCGGTGTTAAGTGGTGGTGGGTGGTGGCGGTGTTAAGTGGTGGTGGTGGTGTTAGGTGGTGGTGGTGTTGGTGGTGGTGGTGGCGGTGTTAGGTGGTGGTGGGTGGTGGTGTGGTGGCGTGTTAAGTGGTGGTGGGTGGTGTTGTTAAGTGTGGTGGTGGTGTTAGGTGTGGTGGTGTTGGGTGGTATGGTGGCGGTGTTAGGTGGTGGTGGTGTTGGTGGTGGGTGGTGGCTGTGTTAAGTGGTGGTGGGTGGTGGCAGTGTTAAGTGGTGGTGGTGGTGTTAGGTGGTGGTGGTGTTGGGTGGTGGTGGTGGCGGTGTTAGGTGGTGGTGGTGTTGGGTGGTGGGTGGTGGCGGTGTTAAGTGGTGGTGGGTGGTGGCGGTGTTAAGTGGTGGTGGTGGTGTTAGGTGGTGGTGGTGTTGGTGGTGGTGGTGGCGGTGTTAGGTGGTGGTGGTGTTGGGTGGTGGCGGCAGTGTTAAGTGGTGGTGGGTGGTGGCGGTGTTAAGTGGTGGTGGTGTTAGGTGGTGGTGGTGTTAAGTGGTGGTGGGTGGTGGCGGTGTTAAGTGGTGGTGGGTGGTGGCGGTGTTAAGTGGTGGTGGTGGTGTTGGGTGGTGGTGGTGGCGGTGTTAGGTGGTGGTGGTGTTGGGTGGTGGGTGGTGGCGGTGTTAAGTGGTGTTGGGTGGTGGCGGTGTTAAGTGGTGGTGGTGGTGTTAGGTGGTGGTGGTGTTGGGTGGTGGTGGTGGCGGTGTTAGGTGGTGGTGGTGTTGGGTGGTGGCGGCGGTGTTAAGTGGTGGTGGGTGGTGGCGGTGTTAAGTGGTGGTGGGTGGTGGTGGTGTTAGGTGGTGGTGGTGTTAAGTGGTGGTGGGTGGTGGCGGTGTTAGGTGGTGGTGGTGTTGGGTGGTGGTGGGTGGTGGCGGTGTTAAGTGGTGGTTAAAGGACTAACGGTGCAAACATTGAAAGGACTAACGGTGCAAACATTGCAAACGATATTTGGTATAAAGGACGAACGTTGCAAACGACCGTTAGGTTAAAGGACTAATGTTGCAACTACTTAACGACTAAACTAACTCAGTTAGAAAATTGGACTGAAAGTGGAAGCCACGTGTACTTTTGGACTAAAATCAATCATTTTTTGAATTTTGGACCAAAAGTGAAATATTGGTACAACCACAAGGACCAAAAATGTAGTTAACTCAATTTTTTATAGAGTGGGGAGTTAATTTGTGATGAGAAAGATGAAGGGGGCTAAATGATAATTGTTTAAGGGTTTTTTTTTTTTTTTTTTTTTTTTTTTTTTTGTTTCTTATTATTTTAGGGTGGATTTTTAGATAAGAGCAATGTTAGCTCCACAAAAGATTTATATAACAAGATCCACATAAACATATGTCATGTGAATATGCTGAGAAAAAAATATGAAAGAAAAAACATCATTCAACATGATTGGTCCAATTCAATTGACATGTCATTGTGTAGACAATTTTTTGTAAAATTTAAGCGGATGTAGCATTTCTCTTTAAATAAAGAAGTTGTGTTTTTTGGAGTCATTTGAGTGGTTGGTGGGGATTGCTTTTTTTTTTTCTTCCCTGCTTATCGGCTTATTTTTAAGCATATTAGTGTTTTTAATCAGTGACAGAACAAGACGCGGTTCCATGATGAAATTTTGATACCTAATGAATTTTTTTGAAATGCACCTTATTCAAAACGAACTATAGATGGGTGGATTACAAACTCAAAAAAAAAAAAAAAAAAAAAAAAAAAAAAAACCTATAGTAAATACCGATTGACTGTTGGACAGGTCCAAATCTACAAAACTAAATTATACCAATAATAATGCACTATAAGAACATATCGCTATCTAATATACTGCAACTATCAAACATGCAGCTCAAACAACAAAACCTCCAAAGCATGGGGTGTTCACGGGGCGGTTCGGTTAGTTAAAATATATAAACTATCCATCGCGGGGTGGGTAATTCATTTTAGTAGCCCGCAACCGAACCGTACTAGTCCGGTTACCCGAAATGAGCGGTTACCCGCGGTTCGGGTCACGGTTAACCATTTTCGACGTTTAATCGAGTTTAACAGTATGAACAATAACATAATCTAAAACGTAAAATGCCATTTTCGTAAAATTAAATAACAACAAACAGATTAAATTCATATTAAAATTATCTCGTCGCATTGATTGCATTCAAGTAAACATACATATAGATTAATAAAAAAATATATATATTTGATATTTATAGGTTTGGATAACGTCAATCAGTTTTTCATACATAAATGTCGAGTAAATGTTTATACTAGGAGCAAAAAAGTATTTATGCAGTAAAAGTAGTGCAATAATATAATCAATACTTGTACGATTATTTGAAAATTTAGTTAAAGATCTTCATGTATATTATACACGGTTCGGTTCGGTTAACCGCAGATATCTAAAAATAAAAACCCAAACCGAACCGTGATAAGCGGGTTTTTTCGGTTTCGGTTCTTCGGTTTCGGCTTGAGCGGTTCGGCTCGGTTTGTCGGTTTCTCGGTCTTTTGAACACCCCTACAAAGCATTATACTCCATAATAAGCAGGGTGCATTAGAGACCAAAACATGCCATCCACATGACATACAACAAGCCAGTTTGGGGGATGAAAGAAGAAGCTATATCACCCAAGTAGGAAACCACATTCCAAAAAATTACTTCCTTGGACTGAAGTGATGATCAAAATCCAAAAAGAAGTAGTCAATCAGCCCTCACTAAACCAGGAAAAATGGTCAAACACCCCAGCAAGGCTTCATTCTAAGGAATAGTTAGCCATCTATTTATACCAAACAATCAAAAGACTGGCTTCTTCAAATCGACACCATCCAAGTTGACATACCAGCAGGCTAAAAAAGCCAAAGAACCTCCAAAGAGCAATATTAGAAACAAATGACAGACCAATTTACATAACATTTACCATGTCTGCTCAAGAACATAAACACCTCCATACTAATCCAAACACACTGACAGGAAACCAGTTTGATAGTCTACTTCCTTGGGACATATAAATAATTCAACCAAATGGTAATAGGCCCTTCCTCTACACTTTTACTACCACCGGATAGAGAGTTCGCATGCCAAGGTTTCCACCATCCAAACTTAGCCATCTTAGATGTTACTGCGTTGTGCTACTAGTAGTGTGTAATGAGATTAGATATTGACAAATATACTTCTTATATTATGCAGTAATCATGTAAAACCTTTTTATATGACACTTAAGGATATTTATTTAAAATAAACGTTTTCGGTCATTTTTTTACGTTTTTTTTTTTTCCATTTTTTAGGTTTGCGACCGGTTTTTACACGTTTCCGTCCATTTTTTGACGTTTTCGACTGTTTTCTTACGTTTTCATCTGTTTCGTCCATTTTCTTACGTAAGAAATGTACAATAATGTACAAAAAAGTAAAAACACTTACGAAATCATATGAAAATGAACAAAAATGTAAAAAACGAATGAAAACGTAATAAAACAGACGAAAACGTAAAAACATTGACAACAATGTAAAAAAAATGGACGAAAACGTCAAAAGACATACGAAAACGTAAAAACGGATGAAAACGTAGAAAAACAGACGAAAACGTACAAAAACAGACGAAAACGTAAAAAAATGTCAAAACGTAAAAAAACATACAAAAACGTAAAAAAACGCACGAAAACATAAAAAAACACACGAAAACGTAAAAAACGGATGTAAAACTAAAAAAATGTAAAATACATAAAAAACGCACGAAACATAAAAAACAACCGAAAATGTAAAAAAAAACGAAAACATATAAAATGGTTGAAAACGTAAAAAGCCAGACGAAACGTAAAAAAATATACGAAAACATAAAAAAAACATATGAAAACGTAAAAAAAATATACGAAAACGTAATAAAACGGACGAAAAAGTAAAAAAAACAGATGAAAACGTAAAAAAGGATGAGAACGTAGAAAAACAGACGAAGACGTAAAAATAGACGAAAACGTAAAACAAACATATGAAAACGTAAAAAAAAAGGGGGCGAAAACGTAAAAAAACGTAGAAAACGTACAAAACGGATGACAACATTGAAAAAGAGACGAAAAAATAAAAAAACATACGAAAACGTAAAAAAGGTGTCGAGAGCGTGAAAAACGTACCAAAACGTAAAAAAAGAACAAAAACGTATAAAACGGATGATAACGTATAAAACAAACGAAAACTTATCTTTGACACTCCGTATTTTAAGCGATTGTTTGTTTCACACTCAACATTTTAGTATCATTTAACAAAAGGGTTTATATTCTCGAATCACAAAACAATAGCTAAAAAAATAAATAAATAAATAAAATAATGGAAAAAGAATTATTTCAATGGCACAAAAAACAAACAGTCTTCTACCATGCAGATGAAGACTTTAGATGTGCTTCTTCTTTTGCGAACATGGTTTGCAGATAAAGAGGTAAAAGCTCGGGGAAAAAAATACACCTAAATTGCATGCTCTTGCCGACACGTGTGTATCATAGCTGACACTTACAAACCACACTCACAAATCTAGAAAATTCCTTATGAAGAAAGGAGATAATTCGCTGAAGTAAAATCTGCAGATGACGTCGTCGGTACAATATAATCAACATAAATCAATAGATATGCAACCTCAGAACCATGCCGATATATGAACAAGGACGACTCACAACGACTCGAAGAGAAACCAAACCCGTGAGCATAACCTGCAAAATGTTGAAACCAAGCACAAGGTGCTTGTTTCAATCTATATAAAGATCTTTGTAATCGGCACACACGATGGGAAACCGAGCATACACAAAACGTTGTGGCTTACATATACACAGTCTCAAAAAGTTGGCCGTTAGAAAAATGCATTCTTAACATAAAAAATACACAATGGGTTAAACCTATCGATAAATATTAAAAAGCCCAATGACTTGTACATAAAAATAATCGTCTAACAATAATAATGTGGTAAATGACTTTTAAAATTGTTAACAAATCGCAAACCATCAACACTTAATTCTTGTTCAACATTATAGTTTTGTGAAGCGATAAAACAAAATCTTTTTACTAATATTCTAAAAGTTTTTTTTTTTTTTTTTAATAAAGAGGTTAGTGTAAAATTAAATAGTGGGAGAAAACTAAAGGAAAAAAGTAGCATGCATGTGGGCGGGCCAAAGGTTAGTTCTGGGTCGGTTCAAACGAAACGGGGCCAGCTGGGTAGGTTCCGGATTCGATGTGGTTTGGTTCAGAGCAGACTGTGGACCTTCTTTGAGATGGTGGACTGGGCCAAATTGTGAGGTTCATTTGATCTGTCTAATTTAACTCTTTTCGTGAACTCTAAACATAGACGGACCTTAATGGAGACCGGGTAGGGCCACGGCCCTCCTAAAACTTTTTGGTTTTACTTATATTTGCTTAAAGGAAATACAATTTTGACCCTCCCAAATTACAGCATATAGCACTCGGCCCTCCCAACAAATTCACCCAAGTTCTGTCTATGACTCTAAAAGTTGACTCTTCTTGATTTTCGATTATTCTTCTTTTTGTTGTTTAAATGTGCTCCTAAATTTTTTGATATCACCAACAAAAATAAATTAACAAATTTCATTTTGGTTAAAATAAGAAGATTTTGTTGTTGCTAGAAATAATTATAACTTTGTGAAAAAGTGAACTAATGATACATGTTTTAAAAGGTCTACTAGTGTTTTCATTATAACCACACGATTGCGTTCATTCCATTTCACACGCACACACTAATTAAACCATCAAAAACGCACACAAACACAATTATCTTCAAAAAAAAAAAAAAAAAAAAAAAAAAAAAAAAAAACCAACTGTCACAAAACCCATAAAAAACACTTGCTTTCATTTCATTTAACACACTAATTACACCATAAAAAAACACACACACACATCATCTGTCACAAAACCCCATAAGAATCAGCTGTCGTTTTCAATAATCTGATCTTGTTCACTTTCAAGAATTGCATTGGAACAAAGCTTGCTTGTGGGTCATTTGTGTTTGCACACCAACTGTTTGATAAAATGTGTGAATGACTTAAATGCTGTATTTTTATGATGGGGTTGTGATTGATTGTTATAAGATGAAAAAGGGTATCACAAGTGGTTAGCTAAGCTGTTTAGTTGATTTTGGGATTTCTTTTAAGAACATTATTGTAGTTAGTTGAATTTTGTAACCTTAAGCCAAACTTAATGGCACCCACCAAACGTAAGCTCGAAAAAACCAACGTGGGGGAGAAAGTTTTAGACTTAGTTATACCTTATATACACAATGTTGAGGACCGAAACTCTGTTTCTTTAGTTTCCCGTAAGTGTTATGCGACTGATGGCATTACGCGTAAGCGTGTAACTGTCCACACACTTTACTCCAACCCTTCTCGTTTAAGTAAAAGATTCCCTTTCATCGAGTCGTTAACACTTAAAGGTCCCCCATCTGATTTTGATGATACAGATGATTATGGTCTGCGAATGATCACCCCATGGATCCAACAATTAGCTCTCGAGTTTAGGTGTTTGAAAGAACTTCATATCCGTGGTCTGGATGTTGATGATGAAGATCTCGAGAAATTGGCGAGATCACGTGGTAAGGATTTAAGGAGTTTGATGATTAAGAAGTGTGAAGGGTATTCAAGTGATGGATTAACGCATGTCTCTAACTATTGTAACCAATTGAGAACTTTGTGTTTGAGAGATTCTGGTTATATAGAGAAAGATGGGATTTGGTTACATCAATTGGCATTGAATAGCACGGTTTTGGAAAAGTTACATGTTACGGATACAGATATTTCTGATGGAGAAGATCTTACAGTTATTGCAAAGAACTGTTGTAATTCATTAATATCGTTGAAGATTGGAGCGTGTTGTCTAAGTAAACTAGGAGATGCCTTTAGATATGCTGTTAGGTTGGAACATTTTGGTGGATATAATTGGGATGAGGAGAGTGAGCTTGTTGGTTTCCAGTTTCCGCCAAATACGCGTTCATTAAGTATACCGGATTTGCCATTAACTCGATATTTAACTATACTCCCTTTTCTGAATCATATAAGAAAATTGAAACTTGCATCAGATTTGGATGATGAGTGCCTGTGTTTGTTGTTTAAGAGGTGCCCCAATTTGGAAGTCCTATATACCAAGGATGTATGTGGAGACAGGGGATTGCAAGTTATTGGTAAGTTCTGCAAGAAATTGCGCAAACTTACCCATAATGGGCTTGTGACTCACCTGGGATTGATTGCTCTGGCAAAAGGATGTACTAAATTGGAGTGTTTAAAGGTTAGACTCAGAGATATTTCAAATGAAGCTCTGAAGTGTCTAGGAACGCATTTGAAGAATCTTTGTAAATTCTGTCTGAACTTGGATAAGAAAGATGGGACAACAGATCTATCGCTAGACAATGGGATTCAGGCGATGCTAATGGGTTGTAGCAAACTTGAAAGGCTACATATCAGTCTTTGGCCTGGAGGATTGACGGATGTGGGTTTGGAGTATATCGGGAAGTATGGTGCTAATTTGAGGTCTTTGTCTCTTAATTGTATAGGAAATTCTAATTCAGGACTTGTGAAGTTATCAGAAGGGTGCTCAAAATTAAGAAAGCTAATATTGATGGATTGTCCCTTTAGCGAGCAATTTGTTACCGGTTTTGTGTTTAATATGCCTTCTCTAAGGTATGTTTGGTTTGACAGTTATGATTGTACTGCATTGTCACTCACTCGTCCTGAGTTTCAACTTTGAAACATTGGTATGTATGTTCTTCGTCATTTACTTAAAAATTTGGTTTTTATTACTTTCTTTTAATATCGGAGTTTTTGTGAAATTCTATTACTTTGAAACATTGGTATGTGTCTTACTTTCGGAGTTTTTGTTGTCTTGGAATATCGTGATTGTGAAATTCTATCAATTACATGCTTTCTATCATCTCTTTAGCATGAGTTAGGTTTTTTACGAGTTTTCTATTAGACCAAATAAGGGGTTTCTGTATAAATGATGCACCATCCCATTTCTAAATATTCCTGGCAACTTGGGAGTTGGGACCAAATCCTGCAGGCCGAGAGATGATAAATGGCCTATGCATTAAGACAATGGATTAAAAAGTTGATAAAGTTTATGTCATTGATTCCAAAATATTAACGAAGATGGCCTTAAAATTTTAAAACTGCACTTCAGTTTATGATAGAAGTATGAACTCGTGTAACTGTCTTTGGGGTCTGGGTAAGACTTTATAATGGAAGCCGAAAGCTAATAAATCACTAGTAAAAGTAGATGACAAATATGAGTTGTGTACATTCCAAGGCACTTTTAGAATTTGTTAATCTTTATATGTTTCCAGTTTTTAAATGTCAATTAAATGTTTTTTTTTCCACCTTCTTACTATCATTCTCTGAATTTGTTAATCTTTGTCGGCTCGTATAGGAAGGATCAAGTTGAAAAGGTAGAAGTTGATGTAATTACATGAAGAGGAAATGGCTAAAATGAAGAGTAAGCACAAGAAATAAGAGATTGAGTTGATAAAAATGTTTAAACTCAAAATTAGCATCAGGAATGATTTGTTTTGCTGAAGGTTGTAGGAAAACTTGTTTGTGACTCCTAAAACTTTGACCCGTTTAGCATTTTATGTCATGCACCTCTTGTTTCGTCGGTGGTTATTAAGATGAACTTGCAGAAATATTTGCATTGATGTGCTTGCTGAGTGGGTATGCGCTACCGTTATTATGGGTATGTAGCATAATCACTTCATGTGTGCATTCTGTCACTCATTTTATTTAATTTGTAACATATTAATGCATGATGGGATCAAAAAAGAGTTTTTAAATGTATTATTAGATATTCATCGTTTATATGGTACATGGAGAGAGACACAAGTGCTTATGTGTCGATCTAACCCACTTTGACTCGTGCTGAAAAACATACCCATTTTGACCCGGCAATAATATAAGAAGCTTGTTGGTGTATATAAGAGGTTTAGAAATTCTGCCAAGACCCTTCAGACAATATACTCAATGGTTCTGCACTTCACTCCAATGAAAAGTGCCTTCGACTTCAATAATAGTTTAGTAAGTACATGCTATAGGTAAGACTTTATAATGGAAAGTGCCTTCGACTGCTCCACTTCACTCCAATGAAAAGTGCCTTCGACTTCTCCAATTATAGTTTAGTAATTACTCCAATGAAATTACATTTCTTGGAAAGTTTGGTATTCAGTCTTTTACTGTTAATTTTAACACACGTCTTTATGGTATATATTCCATGTCATTCATTGAATGTAAATGGTCTACACAAAATAAGTCAAACAGAAACAGTATGATTTGCATAATCCTGCTGTAAAGTTTTAGTCTTTAGGACTTGGTTAATCTTGTTGCGTTTTCAAGTCTCAAATAATCAAGTTTTCGACTTAGTGTCTGGTATAGTGTGACTGGTTCTAATTATCTGATAATTCCGGGATCAGATTGATTTAGTCATGGATAATTACTTTACTAGTAGCTGCAACAAAACTGATTCCAGAGTTACCTGATTGCTTAGAGCCATTATACATGCAAATCAAAAGATAATCCGACTTTGCCAAACACTCGAGCTTATTATCCTTCTCCCTGTTTTGTTACAACTTATTAATATTCTTCGGTACGAAGTTACTGAAAGCGTATAACTTTATACAATAAGAACTACTACGTATAACTTTTATTGCATAACGAGTACTGCTAATGACAAAAAGATACTCCAAAATGGTTTTACGTTCTTAAAGCTGCATGGGTTTGTTTAAAGTCAACACCTTGTTTATATATTTTCCTTTAAGAACTTGTTTTGTAATTTTGGACTGTGGAGTGAGTGAATGGTTGCCCTTTGTTGGGAATGCAATTTTAAAATGTAACCAAGCTTTAGTTATATGACAGTTGAGCTTCTAACTTAATTATATATGATAACTCAATCCATTTAACTTTACACGTGCAACATGGTCTACATATGTTTAGAAAATGATCATTTAGAAACTACTAATCATAGCTTTGATGGCTATTATTGTTGCTGCATTGAAGATGATTTGACTAAAGATCCAGATATTAAAGAATCTGCTTTAACATAAAAAGGCATAATCATACGACAACAACCAGTACTATTATCACTATAATACCAAAACCTTAAAAAAGCAAAGCTGCATAGGGAAAGATCGATAAGAAGCAGGAACCTGATGTAATACGAGAATCCCAGTTCTTCTTTGCGGGCAAATTAAAGAGGTAATCAACATCCATATCTTTCGACATTTTTGGTTGACAATAGCTTTATTGTCATGTCATAAGAAACAGTGGCAATACTTTCTCCATCTGCAGCTACATCAACAGATGCCACTTTAGATCCTACTAAGATGAGCAAGCGTAAAAGACGAGAAAGGATTTAGCTTCTTTATGATCTTTACAATGAACCCAATTCGTGGAGGCTCAGCAAACGACGGGCTTGATCAGTGGCTTGCAGTTGAATTTTTATGTTTTGCTTGTAACAACTGATTTGTTATCTGGTTTCTTTTATGTACCCACCATGGAGATATGTACAAGCAACTTTGTAAAAAACAGGTTTCTTTGCATCATTTTGAATGCAAATGTTACTACTAGACTTGCATATATATGGCTGGTGCGGGGTGCCAGTGCGGTTTTGCTCAAATTAGCCCTGAGTCTTGAGCTTGGTCTGGCTTGAAACTATTAATACACATCGAAAAATGGGTTGACCCGGTTTAATTTGACCCCTTTTTTCGACCCCCGGTTTATATTGAACCATTTTTCGACCGAAACGACCCGGGTTTCAGAACATTATGTTTAATCCCCAAGTCCTCAAACTTTTATTAATTTTCGTTTATAACCCATAAATTTTTTTTTTATCAGTAAAACTATCTGCCGCTATAAAATCCCGTTGCTATGCATGGGTACTCGTCTAGTAAAAATTAAAGTTAAAAGAAATATTGTATACTAGAGGGGTTAAACTAGACTTTGACTAAAAATCAGGGGATGTAAAACATATGACTCGATTTAAGGATTAAAACCTTGTTAAGAAACATAATATACACAAAAAGAATATCAAAGAGATCGATCAAAACACACAATTAACTGTCATAAAAAATCCCTAAGAATTGCATAGCAAGAAAGCTTCTTTGTGGGTCATTAGCGTTTCTACACCCACTGTTTGGTAAAATGTCTCCGTGACTTAAATGTTGTATTTTTATGTCCATGCTTAGTATTTAGCTAAGCTGTTTCGTTAGCCTTTAATTAATTGATTTTGGTATTTTTTTTTTTAAGATTACTGTTAGTGCTTAGTGCTTAGTATTAAGTGTGTGTTAGTTGAATTTTGACACCTTAAAACCAAACCAAACGGCACCCACCAAACGAATCAACGTAGGGGAGCAAGTGTTAGACTTAGTTATACCTTATATACACAATGTTGACGACCGAAACTCTGTTTCTTTAGTTTCTCGTACGTCTTATGAGATTGATGGCATTACGCGTAAGCGCGTAACTGTCCACGCACTTTACTCCAACCCTTATCGTTTAAGTAAAAGATTCCCATTTATCGAGTCTTTAACACTCAAAGGTCCTCCATTACATGCATATTATTATGATATACGAATCATCCCATGGATCCAAGAGTTTAGTTGTTTGAAAGAACTTCATTTCCACGGTATGGCTGTTTATGATGAAGATCTCGAGACGTTGGCAAGAACACGTGGTAAGGATTTAAGGAGTTTGAAGATTAAGAAGTGTAAAAGGTTTTCGACGGATGGATTAAGGCATGTCTCTAACTACTGTAACCAATTGAAAACTTTGTGTTTGGAATATTGTTATTATAATGCAGTGAAAGATGGCATTTGGTTACATCAATTGGCATTGAATAGCACGGTTTTAGAAAGGTTACATGTTACGAGTGTGAATGGTCTGGAGATTTATGATGAAAAAGATCTTACACTTCTTGCAAAAAACTGTTGTAACTCATTAATATCTTTGAAGATTGGAGCTGTTATTTAGTGTCCAAGTTCATAACTAATTGGTAAGACTATCGTCAAAAGTAGAGTCCTTTTTGGGTCGCCCTCGATGAACCGTAAAAGAGGAAATCTATTCGGAGAATAAGGCATGTTTTTTTTGTTGTTGTTGTGGTTATCCCACATCGCCCAAAATGGTAAACCATGCCCTTTGCTTTCCTTATAAATAGAAGGGCATGCCTTGGTTTTAATTACAAATCTCTTCATTCTATTTTCCTACTCCTTATAAGAGTCTTTCGTGTATCGGGACCTTAGGAGTTTGAAAGAATAGTTTCTTTTTGGTTCGTGGGTGTGAGCTATTAGAGGTACTCTCGTTTGGGTACTCGCCTCCAAGTTTGACCAAGGTGGTCCGCGTGTGAGAAATTCGATTTTCCCAAAGGTTAGTAATTTTCTTATTTCTTATTTATTTAATTATTTCTTTTAAGTTGCTTTTAGTTTATTAGGTTTAGATCCTTTATGGTTTAGTTCCCTTCTTGCTCTAGATTATTATTTCCGTTGCGTATTAATCTAGTTAGGGAATAGAAAACCTAACAGTGGCATCAGAGCGGTTTAGCCTAATTCTATTAGCACTTAAAAAGTAAATTGTTAACATGTGATAAGTGTAAATAATAATTGTATATTATGTTATTGTCTTATGATCATTGAATGTTAATATGAATTTACATTTTGAACCTTATATTTTAAAATGTTTAAAATAGAACCCAAAAGTTTAAAATGTTTAAATGAAACCTTATATATAATTGTTATATTATATGTATCACTAAAGCTAAGTACGTCGTTAGTCAATTTGAATGAGATCGGCTCACCCATAGTGAACAAACTATAAGAGAGGTATAAGGCGGGTCGCTGACCTGCTTCTCTACTTCTTTGTGCGTTCAATGGAGCTACCGAGAACTTTTGATAGGATGATGTCTATATATTAAAAGTGTTAATATAAAAGTACTAAAACAAAATTCCCGTTTTAGATATATAGAAAATATGAATAGTATGCTAACCCATGAAAACCGCACATCTATCATATGGGCTATTAATGGAGCATGTGTGGTTTACCGGCACATTAATAAGAGAACATAAGTGAAAGGTGATGTGGGTCTCGCGATTCTCGGGCTGACTCGAGCCGGGTACCACGCGGGTTTTGCATGGTTAATTTCACCATCTTATTCATGATCCTCGGCAACCCAGTCATGAATAGTAGATGAGCATATCCGAGATTAACATGCCATTGATCAGAATCAATGAATCTCAAAAGAACTAGGAATTTCATAGAGAATGAAATTGACAAAGACACTGTCTACCTAAAATAAATTCGTGATGTGATTACGGCAACCCTCTTCATAAACGAATCAAAAATATAGATCCTAGCCTTAATTTAATATTGGGTAATTGATTAAGGAATATTCATGCTAAACTAAAACTATTTTATCTTATAGATGTCTACTGAAAATGGTGTCAATCCTCCCGTTCCCAATCCCACACATAACTCGAACTTCTCATTACTCTCAGTTCTTGGGAGGGAAAGACTCACCGGTCCTAACTATATGGACTGGATGCGAAACCTTAGGTTCACCCTAAGGTACGAGAACAAAGAGTATGTTCTCGATGAGCAAATTCCAAAAATCGATGATGATTCAAACCAAGAAGAGATTGAAGCTCACCGAAAGCACTATGATGATGCGAACAAAGTGTCATGCATCATGGCATCTTCCATGAGCCCTGAACTGCAAAAGACTTTTGAGAACACTTGGGCTTATGAAATGAACCAACAGCTCAAAGAAATGTTTCAGGCAAAGGCAAGCAAGGAACGCCTTGATGTTGTTAAATCCCTCATGGCTTGCAAACCGAAACCTGGAGCCTCTATTTGTGCTTTTTTCTTAGAGATGAAAGGGTACTTTGACAGATTGGAATCTCTGAACATGGTATTCGATACTGAGCTTTCTATCAACATAATCCTATCTGGTCTGCCAGCTGATTACAATCAGTTTGTGCTCTCGTATCAAATGAACGGGAAAGAGACCTCAATAATGGAACTCCATAGCTTGTTGCAAACCGCTGAGCAAGGGATCAAGAAGATTGATGTGCCCTCTACTTCAGCGACTCCTGTGTTGACTGTAGGTCATAATGCAAAGAAAAGAAAGACTTCTCATTCCAACTGGAAAGGAAAGGCCAAAAAGGGAAAGTCCGATCATGGGTCTAAGAGAAAGGCTGAATCTGAGATTGCACCAATAAGTGATCCAAAGGAAGCAATGTGCTTCTACTGCAACACAAAGGGACATTGGAAGCGTAGCTGCCCAAAATATCTGAAGGACCTCAAAGACGGAAAGGTCGAAAAGGGTAGTCACTCAGGGTCTAAAGGAAAGTAGGAAGTTGAAGCATGGAGAGCTCAACTTAGTCATGGGAAACAGGAAAATCACACCTGTGACGAAGATTGGAAAGTTCGAGCTCATGCTAAAGTCTGGAGTTAGGATAAATTTAAATAATTGTTGTTATTCGTCAGAAATGACAAGAAACATTATTTCATTTCATGCTTTGTTTAAAGATGGTTATCAATTTTCATTTGACAATGAGAATGGAGATATTTTGGTTTATTCAAATGATTGTTTTATATTTAAAGCTTCTCCTTGCAAAGGCATATATGAAACTGTTGAATGTATTAATGATAATGGCAATGTGATTTTAAATGTTGGTTCGTCTAATGAGCTTGATAAATCAAAATTGTGGCATTCTCGTCTTGGGCACATAAACAAGAAACGCATCGCCCAACTCCAAAAGGATGGAGTGTTGGAATCATTCGATTTCAAATCGGATGATGTATGCGAGTCTTGCTTATTGGGAAAGATGACTAAATCACCATTCACAGGAACATGTGAAAGAGGTGAAGGATTATTGGACTTAGTACACACGGATGTGTGTGGACCATTCCGATCAGCCACAAAAGATGGAAACCGCTACTACGTTACATTTACTGATGATTTCAGTAGATATGGATATGTTTATCTGATTAAACATAAGTCGGATACTTTTGAAGTATTCAAAAGGTATCAAAACGAAGTAGAGAACCAACTGGGCAGAAAGATAAAGGTACTCCGATCCGACAGGGGAGGAGAATACCTTAGTATCGAGTTTTTCGATCATCTTAGAAACTGTGGTATAGTTTCACAATTAACTCCTCCTAGAACACCACAACTGAATGGTGTTGCTGAGAGGAGAAATAGAACCTTGTTAGACATGGTTCGATCTATGATGTGTCGAGCAACACTTCCAATAAGCTTCTGGGGTTACGCATTAGAAACAGCCGCCCATATCTTAAATCTTGTACCCACTAAGAAGGTTTCGAAGACACCTTTTGAGATGTGGAAGGGAAAACGTCCTTCCCTTGGGCACATCAAAATCTGGGGTTGTGAGGTTTTCGTTAGACGAGAAGCTCAAGACAAACTAGAAACCAGATCTGAAAAGTGTATTTTCGTCGGTTATCCGAAAGAGTCATTTGGATATTTGTTTTACAGACCCAAGGATAATGTGGTGTTTGTAGCTCGAAGAGGAACGTTCCTCGAGAGAGAAATGATATCCAAAGAGGACAGTGGGAGTAAAATAGACCTTGAAGAAATTCAAGATTCTGCCGATGAAGAACCTATAGTAAACACTGACACTCAACAAGAGGTGGTGACACCTGTTGAACCTGATGATATATCCTTACCCATTCGCAGAACAAGTAGTAGAGTAAGCAAGGCTTCTCAGGATCCTCAATTCTATTATGGTTTCCATATTGAAGAGGACAAGATTAGTGATAGTACACTAATTGATTTGAATGAGCCTGATAACTACAAGGAAGCGATGGCAAGCCCTGAGGCTGCTAAGTGGAAGGAAGCTATGAAAAGCGAGATTCAATCTATGTATGACAACCAAGTTTGGAATTTGGTTGACACTACACCTGGTCTTAAGACGGTGGGATGTAAGTGGATCTTCAAACACTTATAAAGCTAGGTTGGTTGCGAAGGGTTATACTCAAACCCACGGGATTGATTATGAGGAAACCTTCTCACCAGTAGCTAAAATAAAGTCAATTAGGATAATGCTTGCCATAGCTGCGTTTCATGATTATGAAATATGGCAGATGGATGTCAAGACCGCTTTCCTTAACGGAAAACTAACAGAGGATGTGTTTATGGCACAACCAGAAGGTTTTGAAAATGCAAAGTATCCTAAAAGAGTGTGCAAGCTTCAAAAGGCCATTTATGGACTTAAACAGGCTTCTCGTAGCTGGAATCTATGCTTCCATGAGAAAGTCACACAGTTTGGATTTTCTAGAAGTGAAGATGAGTCATGTATATATATCAAAGTCAGTGGGAGTGTTGTAGTCTTCCTGGTATTATATGTGGATGATATACTACTCATAGGAAACGATATCCCAACGTTACAAAGTGTAAAAGAATGGTTGGGGAAATGTTTCGCTATGAAAGATTTGGGAGATGCAACATTTGTTCTTGGTATAGAGATTTATAGAGATAGGACAAGACGTCTTATAGGACTTAGTCAGGACACGTACTTAGATAAAATTTTGAAAAGATTCAAAATGGAGAATTCTAGGAAAGGGAATCTACCCTTACATCATGGCATAAAGATTAGTAAGGATCTATGTCCGAAAACTAATGAAGAACTGGACAGAATGAGTCGAGTCCCATATGCTTCGGCTGTAGGATCGATCATGTATGCCATGACGTGTACAAGGCCTGATGTCTCCTTTGCTTTGAGCATGGTAAGTCGACATCAGCAGAATCCTGGTGAAGGTCATTGGACAGCTGTAAAGAACATTCTTAAGTATCTAAGAAATACTAAAGACAGGTTCTTAATTTATGGTGGAGAAGAAGAACTCAGAGTGACTGGTTATAGTGATGCAAGTTTCCAAACAGATAAAGATGATAGTCGTTCACAGTCTGGTTGGGTATTTTTGCTAAATGGGGGAGCGGTGACGTGGAAAAGTTCAAAGCAAGATACTGTGGCAGACTCCACATGCGAGTCCGAGTATATTGCAGCTTGTGAGGCTTCTAAGGAAGCTATCTGGATGAGGAATTTCATTGGAGATCTTGGAGTTGTTCCAACAGTACAAGACCCGATTGAAATATTTTGTGATAATGAGAGTGCAGTCGCCTTGACTAAAGAACCCAAGGATCATGGAAAGTCAAAGCACATTGAAAGAAAATACCATTTTGTTCGAAGCAAAGTAGAAGAAGGACACGTGATTGTGAAGCACATACGATCAGAGGATAATCCAGCTGATCCATTCACAAAGGCATTGGCTAAGTCCAGACACGATGAACATGCTTGGAGCATAGGATTGAAAGATAAAATAAAGTTTTAGTTGTTAGTTTGAGTTTGAAACATTATAAACAATGATTGAAATCGTAATAGATTTGGTGATTAAATAATGGAGATTTGTTTATTTGCAAGTGTGCTACCATTTACTATTGTTTATCATTGTGTTTCATTTTTGCATGTTTGGAATCCACTTCCTGAGTACTTAGTTTACTCAAACCTCCTCAGTCGTTCATACTACAGGAAGTAAGTATTGATTTAAGACTGTCATGGAGTGTTAGTAGATTGTCTATAAAGATTAGACATAGCATAGAGAATGCTGCAACACTCATGAGTACTTAATGGGAATTAAGTATAGGATAAACCCGTACTTAGAAAGATACTTCATGGATTGAGATCACGAGTAATTCTAAGATGATAATATCCTCTATTCTTAAAATGGAGATGCATCGAGTTTCTAGTTTTCAAGTCTGTTATACTTTAGTTTATTCAAACGTTGTGCGTAAATGCCAGTTATAAAGGGTATGCTAGGTATGACATGATAAGTTGACTAGTTCTATGTATTCAAAGTTTATTTGTTCCTTTCGCCTAAAAGGGAAAGCGATATCAATGGGCCCCTCGATGATTAAATGTTGACTTAAATGTACTAGGCCTAGCCGGGACTAAATTGATGTGTTCAATTCAGTAGTCTCATATAGTCAAATAATCGGAAATCGAGAAACAAAATGTTGAACCTGGAGATTGATTAAAATCCATGTCTCAGGTTCATACGATATCAGTAGAGCAGAGGAATAGTTGATCACTTATCTAAGGGCTGACTCTAAGATATGATTCAGAGTTTGGCAGTTGCGTTGGATGGCACTCTCTGCTTAGTTGATCGGAATAGGCTTAGACCAATTATAGTTGATGAATTGTACAAGTGGGAGACTGTTGGATTTAGTGTCCAAGTTCATAACTAATTGGTAAGACTATCGTCAAAAGTAGAGTCCTTTTTGGGTCGCCCTCGATGAACCGTAAAAGAGGAAATCTATTCGGAGAATAAGGCATGTTTTTTTTGTTGTTGTGGTTATCCCACATCGCCCAAAATGGTAAACTATGCCCTTTGCTTTCCTTATAAATAGAAGGGCATGCCTTGGTTTTAATTACAAATCTCTTCATTCTATTTTCCTACTCCTTATAAGAGTCTTTCGTGTATCGGGACCTTAGGAGTTTGAAAGAATAGTTTCTTTTTGGTTCGTGGGTGTGAGCTATTAGAGGTACTCTCGTTTGGGTACTCGCCTCCAAGTTCGACCAAGGTGGTCCGCGTGTGAGAAATTCGATTTTCTCAAAGGTTAGTAATTTTCTTATTTCTTATTTATTTAATTATTTCTTTTAAGTTGCTTTTAGTTTATTAGGTTTAGATCCTTTAGGGTTTAGTTCCCTTCTTGCTCTAGATTATTATTTCCGCTGCGTATTAATCTAGTTAGGGAATAGAAAGCCTAACATCTTTGAAGATTGGAGCATGCTATTTAAGTAGACTAGGAGATGCTTTTAGATATGCTGTTAGGTTGGAAAATTTTAGTGGTGAATATATCTGTGGTAAGGAGAGTGAGCTTGTTCATTTCCAGTTTCCCCCTAATTTACGATCATTAAGTATAGGGCATTTTGCAGTAACTCGGTATTCAATGATAATCCCTTATCTGAATCATATAAAGAAATTGAAGCTTACATCTTCCTACAACCCAGAGTGCCAGTGTTTTTTGTTTGAGAGGTGTCCCAATTTGGAAGTTCTATATACCAAGGATTTATGTGGAGACAAAGGATTGCAAGTTATTGATAAGTTTTGCAAGAAATTGCACAAACTTACCCACGATGGGATTTTGACATCCACCCACGTGGGACTTATTGCTCTGGCAAAAGGGTGTACTGAATTGGAGTGTTTAAAGGTTCGACTCGGAGATATTTCAAATGAAGCTATCAAGTGTCTAGGAATGCATTTGAAGAATCTCCGTAAATTTCGTATGCACTTGGTTAAGAAAGATGGGACAACACTTCTGCCGCTAGACAATGGGATTCGGGCTATGCTACAGGGTTGTAGCAAACTCGAAAGGCTAGATATCACTATCTCGCGTCGAGGATTCTTGCATAGAGAATTGACGGATGAGGGTTTAGACTATATCGCGAAGTATGGTGCTAATTTGAGGTCTTTGTCTCTTACTCTTATAGGAAATTCTAATGCAGGACTTGTGAAGTTATCCGAAGGGTGTCCAAGATTAAGAAAGTTGAAATTAAGGGATTATTGTCCCTTTAGCAAACAAGTTGTTGCCAGCTGTGTGTTTAATATACCTTCTCTGAGGTATGTTTGGGGTTACAGCAGTGATCTTGATGACTGGGCGCTCACTCGTCCAGGGTTTCAACTTTGAACATTGGTATGTATGTTCTTCGTCATTTACTTGAAAATTATTGTTCTTTTCCTATTAATAAGGGTGTCTTACTCTCGGAGTTTTTGTAGTCTTGGAATATCGTGATTGTGAAATTTTATCATTTGCATGCTTTCTATCATCTGTTTAGCACAAGTTTGATTTTTTACGAGTTTTCTGTTATACCAAATAAGGATTTCTGTATAAATGATGCACCATCCCATTTTTGAATATTCCTGGCAACTTGGGACTAAATCCTCCAGCCGAGAGGTGATAAATGGCCTATGCATACAGACAATGAATTAAAAAGTGGATAAAGTTTATGTAATTGATTCCAAATATTAATGAAGATGGCCTTAAAATTTTAGAACTGCACTTCTTTTCATGAAATATGAATCTGGACTCGTATAACTGTCCCTGTGGAGGTCTAGGTACGACCCCACTTTGTCAACTTACAGTAGGCGCAGAAACATACAAACTTGTGCATTTCTTCTCTTTCAAAGATTTATGCATGCTGGCATGGAATTAACTACAGGAAATGTGCACTGGTTAAGCATATAGTTGTAGCACCAGACTGGCTGATGGTGATCGCATAGTTATCCACCCTTAGTGCAATTGATATACAACATACATGGAAATCGAAAGCTAATGAAATTAGATAGATGATACGGGAAAGTATTGTCTGAAATTACTAGTAAACGTAGATGACAGATATGAGCTGTGTACATGCCAAGGCACTTCGTGAATTTGTTAACCTTTATAATTGTGAGATAAATTTGTCAGCTTTTAAATGTCAATTAAATTATATGTTTCCACCTTTCTTACTATCACCCTCTAACTTGTTAAATCTTTATTGACTCGTATAGCAAGGAGCAAGTTGAAAAGGAAGTCTCCAACAAGTGACAAAATTTAGAAAGGAAGGTAGAAGATACGTAGTTGCTTGAAGAGGAAATGGCTAATATGAAGAGTAAGCACAAGATATAGGAGATTGAGATGATAAAATGTTTAAACTCAAAATTAGCATCTGGAATGACTTGTTTGTCAAGACTGATATTAGCTTATTTCGCTTTAGGCTGTAGTAAAACTTGTATGTCATGCACCTCTTGTTTTGTTGGTGGTTATCCACATGAACTTGCAGAAATATTTGAATTAGTGTAGTGCTTGTTGAGTGGGTATGCAGCATAATCACTTCATGTGTGCATTGTGCCACTCATTTGATTTACTTTGCAACTTATTAATACATGATGGGATCAAAAAGGAGTTTTTAAATGTATTATAAGATATTCATCATTTATATGGTACACAGTGAGATACACAAGTGTTTATGTGTCGATCTAACCCACTTTGACGTGTGCTGAAAAAACCTACCCATTTTGACCTAGAGCAAGAAAGGTGGAAACATAAGAAAGTTTGCAGAAGGAGAGTTGGATTTTTTTTCAATAATACAAGTTCATGGAATCTTTGTCAGACGCATAAGAAAGTAGAGTTCACATTTGACTTTTTAGGGTCAGACACATTTGACTGAAGTAATTTTATATCTTACCTGCAATCTTTGTCAATTTGCAGGCAAGCTTCATGCATATTTGTATTCAAACGTTCCATCAAGCTATCCTCAGTCACACGAAATAAAAACTCTCCTACACATCGAGCATTTAATAGTTAGTTTTTGCATTTAAGGCGCTGGGAATGAAAGTTTCAAAAACTGATCAGCAAGAATACCTGTTTTGCCTTTAACATCTATAAAACCATCTTCTTTCACTTTTTGCAAAAACCCTTTTCCCAAACGCTCTTGCACACCTCCCTCTGTCTTGTACCGTCCTGACACGTTAATGACACGGGGCACATCATGATACTTAGACGCGTATAAGAGCACCACATTCCCGCCTGCAAGTTAATAACACAAAGGAACCAGATTAGGTTACTAAAAAAACTTAAGAAACAAAAGTGAACCGCTGATGTATAGAATCATATGTCAGAATACCTTTACTATGTCCAAGGATTGCACTTGTTACACGATTAGCTTCATTGAAGTGTTGGATTATTGAATGTAAGTCATTGGCCTCTCTAAAATAATAACCATACTGAAATGTGCCTTCGCTTTCCCTAAATAGAAATATATGCCAAATGACAGAGTTAATTCCTCATTACTAGGGGAGTGATAATCAGTTGTTCAAAGCTAGTAACATTAATTTTGAATTTAGATCACAATAATAAGAGTAATTGCACATCCAAACACCCCCTTAATATTCAGTACACAAACTTACCCGTTTCCAGCAAAATCAAAGCGAAGTGCAGTGATTCCTTCCTTTTGTAGTGCATTTGCAAGGTTCACCATAGTATTGGTTTCCTACATGCATACAAAATCAACAGATAAGTTATCAAAATTTACAAGCGACAACAATTTATAGAAATATGGAATGGACATTGATGCAACAATTCATTAACGAGAAGTCAAACCGCAAGCATTCAAGATCATTAAACGAATGTGAACTTGATTATGTCAATATCAAAAACTGACATTTGGATAGATTGAATTTCTATTAATACATGACTGGGTTTTAAAAAAATCGAAAAAGTAATTTAATGATTACTCAAAGAAATCACTTTGGTTTATTTCTAGCCTGATCAATGGCTCACTTAGGGGATGTTTTGTATTCTGTTTTCAAAGTACTAAGTTGTATGTGATATGCAATAATCAGAATCTGTTTATCAAGAGTAACTACAACTTCCCAAAATTACGTATCATTGATCTATCATACAACTCATTTTCTGGTGATTTGCCACAACAATACTTCCAAGAGTGGTTAGCAATGAAGAAGATACAGACAACTGCAGAATATACGCAGAGAGGAATTTATATCATTCAGGAATACAACAACGTGGTATACGACTCGTGGGTTGGGAATTATTCATACTCGATGAATATTATTAACAAAGGTGTAAAGACTGAGTATGAGAAGATTATAAACGTATTTGTAGTAATTGATCTCTCGAGTAACAAGTTTGGAGGAATTATTCATACTCGTGGTCTTCAGTTGCTCAACCTTTCCAATAATGAGCTTTCTGGTACCATCCCACCATCTATGGTAGACAATTCTATACCTTCTTGAACAATTCTTATATAGGAAATTCAGCATTGTGTGGAGACCCTTTGTCTAAGAAATGTGGAAAGTCAGAAGTATCAAAGGCGCCAGTAGTTTCATTAGACCAGGACACAGAGTCTGACTTCCCAAGCGGAGTTGATTGGGTTGCTAATACTCGGTGGACTTGGTAGCGGGCTAGCGATTGGGGTTATTTTTGGGAACCACCCAATGACAAGATACTACAAGTGGTTTCTAGAAAGATTCTAGTTTCTTTACGAGAACTGATGAACTGAAGACGGTCCACGATGGAATTTTTACAGCAAGCAAGTGCATTGAAGGTGATCGGAAGGTGATAATGTATATAATTATATATGTGATAATTTCATGCTAATGTAGCATAATATGCATAGCATTTACATACTTATGCACCCGTTTTACCTATAATAAGTTTGTTTGCCTACTGCAACTCTGCGCGAATTGGGCCCTGGTGCACTTATTGCTGATTTGGTTATCCACATTTTCATGTTGACTATTGACAACATTATAACTACAACAAAATAGGTTTGCAGCAGATAGTATTTCGATGTGCCTTAGCTATTTTAAGTTGTGACAATAATATAAAAGTTGTTTTGAGACAAATGTTGATAACAGGAGTGTTCAGGATTGCTTATAGAAACTCCTTATCGCTTTCTGTGATAAGCCAAAGACTTTCAGGTTGCTGAGGGGGTGTTTGGTTAAGCTTATTTTAAAGAGCTTATGCTAATCAGCTTATCAGTTTACAAGCATAATGAACTTTTTTTTGACAAACAACGCCATAATTGCTTACGAAAAAGCCTTTTTATGCGCTGTTGCCCATAAACTATTAGGATACTCAAAAGTTGTTACGCTGAAGCAGCTTACCCAAACACCCTCTTATTCAACACACTTATTTCACTAACAAATATAACCATATAAGCAGGATAAGAAACCCCATACACCTTCCAAACTACTTATCTGCGGCCTTAAAACGCTATAATTCAGTTTCAATAAGCAGTCTCAAACACCCTCATGTTACCCTTAATCAAATAATCAATATCACTTTCACTAGCACTAGCACTACGAACTAATTCAAACTAAACTAACCACTTAGGGGTGGCCTAGTGGCAAAAGGGTCAAGATCATCATCACTATAATGCGGGAGGTCTGAAATTCAATTTTTGCTAGGTGCAAACAACCCTAAAGTGGGCACGCTAACCTCCTAAAAAGAGAAGACTTTACCCGTTTAAAAAACAGTTTTTTTTTTTTTTTTTCCGAAACACTTAACTGCTTAAGCAGATAAGCACTCAAAAAAGCAATGCCAAACACCCGCATAATCAGATAACTACAATCACTCATACAAACACTAGAAGCTAAAAATGAAATCACCATATAACATAAGCCTACTTTTTTGGGGCTTATGGGCTTATTTGAAATCACAAGAAGTCATAAGCCCACTCTTTTCGGCTAATGAGAGTTAACAAGTCGTTCCTCATAACTAGGGAAGTGATAATCAGTTGTTCAAAGCTAGTAACAACTTATTTTGGATTGCAATTCAACAAGATATCTAGCGATTTGAATTTGAGTTTTCATGAAACAATTCATCAATGAGAAGTCGAACCGAGAACATTCATGATCATACACAATTATAAATGAAATATTTGGTACGTTGTATAGAGCTTCATGTTGATAAAATCAATAATTAGTCAAAGAAATTAACATTAACGTTAAGGGGTGTTCGGCATTGTGATTGAAAGTTATAAACTTATAATGTGATATGAAATAGCGATTATCGGTTTCTTAACCATAGCAAAAAAGGCTGCATATCCAATAGTTAGATGTGCTTGTTTCAGTGTTTAGTACATGTTGATTATGGGGCTGTTTGGGATTGCATATTGAAACCTCTTATCCGCTAATCACTTTTTGAAATACGTCACAGCTATAAGTTGCTTGTTCAGCGTAGCTTTTTTCACACGCAAATTACACATAACCAACTTACATAAGCAATATCAGACACTATTAGAATTGCTTATCTGCCACATCAGAAAAGGGAAATGACCCCCAAATTGGGGTTCTAGGGATTGCTATTTTGAAAGTGCTTATTTTCTTATAACTTCTTTACAAAAAACTGGCAACCTGCTTATTTTCAAGTGCATAAACACTCAGAAAAGCAATGCCAAACACCCTCATAATCAGATAACTACAATCATTCACACAAACACTAGAAACTCATTACTACGATATCTAAAATGCAATAACCATATATAACACATAAGCCTACTTTTTTCGGGTTTATTTTTTCAAAGTTTAAATAAGCTGATAAGCGCGATAAATAAGCTAATCCAAATACCCAATAAGCTGAAAAACAATCTTAAAATAAGTTATATATCCGGATATTTACACATACAGTAAATAAGTTCTATAGAAACCATTTCTTACCGGATATAGCCGGGTTTATCCGAGTCTTGGCCGGAGTTGACCGGATATAGCCGGGTCTATCCGGGTCTTGGCCGGAATGTCCGGGACTTGGACGGGTCTGGCCGGGTCTTGACCGGAATAACCGGGTTTTGGCCGGCTCTAGCCGGGTGTTGACCGGAGTTGACCGGGTCTAGCCGGATCTTGACCCGAACCGCGGGTAACCCTCATTTCCGGTACCCGCCCTGTCCGGTTACCCGCCTAGTACGGTTCGGTTGCGGGTAGTAAAAACCTGGGCTTTGTTAAGAATGGTTGGAAACTGCTTTTAGCCATTTGGGCTTTGCTCAAAATGGTTTGAGATGAAATTTTTGATAGAGTGGGGAGTTTGGTTGTGATCAGAAAGATGAAGGGGGCTAAATGATAATTGTTTAAAGTTTCTTTATTTTTTTTATTTATTTTTTTTAATTTATTATTATTATTATTATTATTATTATTATTATTATTATTATTATTATTATTATTATTATTTTAGGGTGGAGTTTTAGATAAGAGCAATGTTAGCTCCACAAAAGATTTATAAAACAAGATCCACATAAACATATGTCATGTGAATATGGTGAGAAAAAAATATGAAAGAAAAAACATCATTCAACATGATTGGTCCAATTCAATTGACATGTCATTGTGTAGACAATTTTTTGTAAAATTTAAGTGGATGTAGCATTTCTCTTTAAATAAAGAAGTTGTATTTTTTGGAGTCATTTGAGTGGTTGGTGGGGATTGCTTTTTTTTTCCCTTTGCTTATCGGCTTATTTTTAAGCATATTAGTGTTTTTAATCAGTGACAGAGCAAGTCGCGATTCCATGATGAAATTTTGACACCTTTTGTTAAGAATATCAAATTTTTTGAAATGCACATGATTCAAAACGAACTAAATAAAATAAAAATATCATAATAGTAGTCACATTCGGTTCATTACTAACTAGTTTTAGAGTATCTCCCCTCTTATTAAAAAAAAAAAAAAAAAAAAAAAAAAAAAAAAAAAAAAAAAAAATCCATTACACAAAGACACTTGCTTTTCATTCATTTCATTTCACACACACTAATTACACCATCAAAAACACACACTTGCTTTTCTCATCTTTAAAACCGAATACAAGCACGAGGACCAAAAATGTAGTTAACTCTAAATGAAATATTTGGTATAGAGCTTCATGTTGATAAAATCAATGATTAGTCAAAGAAATTAACATTAACGTTAAGGGGTGTTCGGCATTGTGTTTGAAAGTTATAAACTTATAATTTGATATGAAATATTAATTATCGGTTTCTTAACCATAGCAAAAAAGGCTGCATATCCAATAGTTAGATGTGCTTGTTTCAGTGTTTAGTACATGTTGATTATGGGGCTGTTTGGGATTGCATATCGAAACCGCTTATCCGCAAATCACTTTCTGAAATACGTCACAGCTATAAGTTGCTTGTTCAACGTAGCTTTTTTCACACGCAAATTACACATAACCAACTTACATAAGCAATATCAGACACTATTAGAATTGCTTATCTGCCACATCAGAAAAGGGAAATGACCCCCAAATTGGGGGTTCTAGGGATTGCTATTTTGAAAGTGCTTATTTTCTTAAAACTTCTTTACAATAAACAGGCAACCTGCTTATTTTCAAGTGCATAAACACTCAGAAAAGCAATGCCAAACACCCTCATAATCAGATAACTACAATCATTCACACAAACACTACAAATGCTCATTACTACGATATCTAAAATGCAATAACCATATATAACACATAAGCCTACTTTTTTTGGGTTTATTTTTTCAAAGTTTAAATAAGCTGATAAGCGCGATAAATAAGCTAATCCAAATACCCAATAAGCTGAAAAACAATCTTAAAATAAGTTATATATCCGGATATTTACACATACAGTAAATAAGTTCTATAGAAACCATTTCTTACCGGATATAGCCGGGTTTATCCGGGTCTTGGCCGGAGTTGACCGGATATAGCCGTGTCTATCCGGGTCTTGGGCGGAATGGCTGGGTCTTGACCGGAACAACCGGGTTTTGGCCGGAGTTGACCGGGTCTAGCCGGGTCTTGACCCGAACCGCGGGAACTCTCATTTCGGGTAACCGGATGTCCGGTGACCAGCCTAGTATGGTTCGGTTGCGGGTAGTAAAATGAATTACCCGCCCCGCGATGGATAATTTATATCATTCAACTAACCGAACCGAACCGAACCACCCCGTAAACACCCCTATCAACTAACATAATAAAGTGAACCTGGGCTTTGTTCAGAATGGTTGGAAACTGCTTTTAGCCATTTGGGCTTTGCTCAAAATGGTTTGAGATGAAATTTTTGATAGAGTGGGGAGTTTGGTTGTGATGAGAAAGATGAAGGGGGCTAAATGATAATTGTTTAAAGTTTATTTATTTATTTATTTATTTATTTATTATTATTATTATTATTATTATTATTAATATTATTATTTTATAATACAAGATCCACATAAACATATGTCATGTGAATATGCTGAGAAAAAAATATGAAAGAAAAATCATCATTCAACATGATTGGTCCAATTCAATTGACATGTCATTGTGTAGACAATTTTTTGTAAAATTTAAGTGGATGTAGCATTTCTCTTTAAATAAAGAAGTTGTGTTTTTTTGAGTCATTTGAGTGGTTGGTTGGGATTGCTTTTTTTTCCCCATGCTTATCGGCTTATTTTTAAGCATATTTGTGTTTTTAATCAGTGACAGAGCAAGTCGCGATTCCATGATGAAATTTTGACACCTTTTGTTAAGAATATCAAATTTTTTGAAATGCACATGATTCAAAACGAACTAAATAAATTAAAAAGTATATATATATATCATAAATGTTATAATAGTAGTCACATTCGGTTCGTTACTAACCAGTTTTAGAGTATCTCCCCTATTTAGTAAAAAAAAATCCCATTACACAAAGACACTTGCTTTTCTTTCATTTCATTTCACACACACTCATTACACCATCAAAAACATACACTTGCTTTTCTCATCTTTAAAACGGAATACAAGCACAACCCAACTCCTTTATCTTTCTTTAACACCACCACCATAAACACACATATAACCACAATCTGTTTCTTACTTGAAAAGGCTACTGTAATTCTTAATGAAATACTTAAATAAAGCATTAGTGAAATAATGTGAGTCGCAACAATATTGATCTAACAACCAATACCCTCTAAATATTATCTTTTCAGCCCATTAGGTTTACTTAACCCAAAAACCACGCAAGCCCACTCCCCTTATATATATACCTGCCACATTCCCAAACCCTAACACATTACTCATCTCAGCCTCTTTTTGTTTCATGATTGTTATTTGGTTCATATCATTAATTTAAAGAGGGAAACCCTGGTCGAGGAGTATTTGTTTCTCAACTCAACCAGGTTTCCTTGTTTAAATTGATGCTTTGAACCATTTTTTCTTTCTTTCTTAAGTTTACAAAAGCCAATTTGCAGAGCAATATCGCCAGTAAAAATAATGACGAAAAATTGCATTGAAGGTTGGCAATAACATAATTAAGCGATTCTCCGTGCCTGTCAAATCTTTGATTTTGATCTTGGCCTCGAACATGTCGCTACATTTTTATATATGACTCTAACTTTTATTTAGTGGAGTATTAATTAAAGGTTGATGAATCTATCATAAATTTTAGATATCAAACAATACAGACATTCGAGCAACGTTTACTTGTGGGTCATTTGTGTTTGCACACCAGATGTTTGATAAAATGTCTTAGTGAATTTTTATGATTAGGCTATGCCATTGATTGTTATTAGTGTTAAGCTGTTTAGTTAGCCCTTTTTTATTTCATTTTGGGCTTTTTTTTTAAAGATTATTATTGCTGTTAAGTGTTAGTTAGTTAGTTGAATTTTGGAACCTTAAACCAAACCAAACGTAAGCTCGAAAAAACAACATGGGGGAGGAAGTGTTAGACTTAGTTATACCTTATATACACAATGTTGAGGACCGAAACTCTGTTTCCTTAGTTTCCCGTAAGTGTTATGCGACTGACAGCATTACGCGTAAGCGTGTAACTGTCCACACACTTTACTACCCAAACCCTGCCTCTTTAAGTAAAAGATTCCCTTTCATCGAGTCATTAGTTCTTAAGGGACTCCCATTTAGTTTTAATGTTACAGATGATTATGATATCCGAATCACCCCATGGATCCAACCATTAGCTCTAGAGTTTAGGTGTTTGAAAGAACTTCATATCCACAGTCTAGTTGTTAATGATAAAGATCTCGAGACATTGGCGAGATCACGTGATAATAATTTAAGGAGTTTGAAGATTAAGAAGTGTAGAGGGTTTTCGACAAATGGATTAATGCATGTCTCTAAGTATTGTAACCAATTGAGAACTTTGTGTTTGAGAGATTCTGGTTATATAGAGAAAGATGGGATTTGGTTACATCAATTGGCATTGAATAGCACGGTTTTGGAAAAGTTACATGTTACGGATACAGATATTTCTGATGGAGAAGATCTTACAGTTATTTCAAAAAACTGTTGTAACTCTTTAATATCGTTGAAGATTGGAGCGTGTTGTCTAAGTAAACTAGGAGATGCCTTTAGATATGTTGTTAGGTTGGAACATTTTGGTGGATATAATTGGGATGAGGAGAGTGAGCTTGTTGGTTTCCAGTTTCCGCCAAATACGCGTTCATTAAGTATAACGGATTTGCCATTAACTCGATATTTAACTATATATACTCCCTTTTCTGAATCATATAAGAAAATTGGAACTTGCATCAGATTTGGATGATTTGGATGATGAAGATTTGGATGATGAGTGCCCCAATTTGGAAGTCCTATATACCAAGGATGTATGTGGAGACAGGGGATTGCAAGTTATTGGTAAGTTCTGCAAGAAATTGCGCAAACTTACCCATAATGGGCTTGTGACTCACCTGGGATTGATTGCTCTGGCAAAAGGATGTACTAAATTGGAGTGTTTAAAGGTTAGACTCAGAGATATTTCAAATGAAGCTCTCGAGTGTGTAGGAACTCATTTAAAGAATCTGCGTGATTTCCGTATATGGTTGGGTAAAAAAGGCGGTATATCAGATCTACCGCTAGACAATGGAGTTAGAGCTATGCTAATGGGTTGCAACAAACTCGAAAGGCTAGATATGAGTCTCTGGCATGAAGGATTGACGGATGTGGGTTTGGAATATATCGGGAAGTATGGTGCTAATTTGAGGTCTCTATCTCTTACTTATATAGGAGCTTCTAATACAGGACTTGTGAAGTTATCAGAAGGGTGCCCAAAATTAAGAAAGCTAAAACTGAGAGGTTGTCCCTTTAGCGAGCAATTTGTTACCGGTTTTGTGTTTAATATGCCTTCTCTAAGGTATGTTTGGTTTGACAGTTATGATCGTACTGCATTGTCACTCACTCGTCCTGAGTTTCAACTTTGAAACATTGGTATGTATGTTCTTCGTCATTTACTTAAAAAATTGGTTTTTATTACTTTCTTTTAATATCGGAGTTTTTGTGAAATTCTATTACTTTGAAACATTATTATGTGTCTTACTTTCGGGGTTTTTGTTGTCTTGGAATATCGTGATTGTGAAATTCTATCAATTACATGCTTTCTATCATCTCTTTAGCATGAGTTAGGTTTTTTACGAGTTTTCTATCGGACCAAATAAGGGGTTTCTGTATAAATGATGCACCATCCCATTTCTAAATATTCCTGGCAACTTGGGAGTTGGGACCAAATCCTGCAGGCCGAGAGATGATAAATGGCCTATGCATTAAGACAATGGATTAAAAAGTTGATAAAGTTTATGTCATTGATTCCAAAATATTAACGAAGATGGACTTAAAACAGTTTATGATAGAAGTATGAACTCGTGTAACTGTCTTTGAGGTCTGGGTAAGACTTTATAATGGAAGCCGAAAGCTAATGAATTGGATAGATGACACGGGAATATATAGTCGGAAATCACTAGTAAAAGTAGATGACAAATATGAGCTGTGTACATTCCAAGGCACTTTTAGAATTTGTTAATCTTTATATGTTTCCAGTTTTTAAATGTCAATTCGTGGAGGCTCAGCAAACGACGGGCTTGATCAGTGACTTGCAGTTGAATTTTTTTGTTTTGCTTGTAACAACTGATTTGTTATCTGGTTTCTTTGCATCATTTTGAATGCAAATGTTACTACAAGACTTGCATATATATGGCTGGTGCCAGTGCGGTTTTGCTCAAATTAGCCCTGAGTCTTGAGCTTGGTCTGGCTTGAAGGGCGGATTAAGAGGAGAACAATTCTCTGTCCCTGAATTGATGTAGCAAGATCGACTTTAATGTCAATCAGTCTTATGTAGCAAGGTTTATTTTGAAGGTTCAAAATTAGAGGTTCGCAATTTATAACAAGGGTTCGCAGAAAGAGATGCCGCGGCGAAGACGTTCAAATAGGTGAACTGAGTCCAAAAAATACTAGTGAATATGGTCCAAACCACCGGTCCAAGCAAAATAAATAAATAGTGAATTAGGTTTCTTTACCCGGGCCTTCATTTCTGAACTTTGGCGGAGGTCCAGGTCCACCAAGTTCAATTTGAAGGTGCCTTTTGTTTTGTGTTGGGGAAGGGTTCATTACTTCAACCAGGGTAAGCTTCTTGATCGCAAGTACAAGTTTAGGCAGATTTATTGGGTTATGTTCATATCAAAGTGTAGGTGTTTAAATTCGTGTTAGAGCAGTTTCAATGTTGGCATTAAAAATGTATTTTTACTAATTTGAGCTTATATGTAAGATTATTAGCTTATTTAATTTCGTCCCATATTTACAAGTTCTGATTTTTTAGCTTATTTTGAAACTTACGGATTAAAATAAGTTTATTATATTATAATAAGAGAAAAGTTCATTTAAGGACTAAATTTTTGTTGCATACTGAGGGATAAATCTCCACCATCCATCCATCTATTTTGAACTAATGGTGGAGATTAACCTAAGATTTAATATGAAAACTAAGTCCATGTTTTTTTTTTTTTTTCCTTTTTCTTTGTCTTTTTGTCTTTTTTATTTATTCAATTTTTTTTTAGCTTTTTATTATTATTATTATTTTTTCTGTGATATTCATAATATCACTTGTGATATTAAGAATATCAATTGTGATATTCAGAAACGTATGAAAATGGACGAAAACGTATGAAAACAAACAAAAACGGACGAAAACGTATGAATGCGGACGAAAACATAAGAAAGTGAAAAAAAAAACGTGAATTAAAAAAACGTGAAAATCACTTGTGATATTTAGAATATCACTTGTAATATTCTGAATATCACAAGTGATTTTCATGTTACAAAACATTAGTTGAAAATCACTTGTGATATTCAGGATATCACTTGTGATTTTAACACACGTCTTTATGGTATATATTCCATGTCATTCATTGAATGTAAATGGTCTACACAAAATAAGTCAAACAGTATGATTTGCATAATCCTGCTGTAAAGTTTTAGTCTTTAGGACTTGGTTAATCTTGTTGCGTTTTCAAGTCTTAAATAATCAAGTTTTTGACTTTGTGTTTGGTATAGTGTGACCTGTTCTAATGATATGATAATTCCGGGATCAGATTGATTTAGTTATGGATAATTACTTTACTAGTAGCTGCAACAAAACTGATTCCAGAGTTACCTGATTGCTTAGGGCCATTATACATGCAAATCAAAAGATAATCCGACTTTGCCAAACACTCGAACTTATTATCCTTATCCCTGTTTTGTTACAACTTAAGGCCCGCTTGGTTCAGTTCTGAGGAATGCAAAGGGAAAGGGAAAGGGAAAGGGAATGCAAAGGAATGGGTGAGGTGGGTAATCATTACCTTACCCCCCAATTTACTCTATAATGGTTGATTACCCAGTACTGGGTAATCAATACCTTTGCATAGCTCAACCAAGCACCATTTTTCCCTCTATGTGGGCCCTTTGGAATTCCATACCCATTACCCCCCCCCCCCCTTTACCCCATACCAAGCACACCCTTATTAGTATTCTTCAGTACGTAGTTACTGAAAGCGTATATGCCACTATGTATACACGATGTGTTCGACATTTTAGCAACCCAAAAACAGCAGAAAAATAATTTTAAAAATATAGGCGCTAGTTAAAACGGATCACGAGAATTTTTACTGTGTTAAACGAACCCGAAACACGTTATGATGAAAGTTTAATAAAAACTGCCACATTAGGCCCCTCCGTGCTTCAGTTTAAGCCACGCCCTCCAAGTTATTTCGAATTGGCAAGATTGGTCCCTGGGGAAATATATAACCCGTCCCTCCCCACTTATCCATTTTACAAACTCTAAACATAACTTTACCCTCTCTCCCCCCGCGTAAAAACCCTAGCTGACCACCGGTCACCGTCGACCACCACCATTAAAACAACACATAAACACCTTCACTACACCATATCCACCCTAGATCTGTGCTGTACGCGCCCTAAACGTCACCACCACCACCCACACGCGCCGTCCTTGTGATTATTTCGTGTAGATCCGAACGTGTACGAGTAGATCCGGAGGTATAAAAGGTGAGACACACCGTTTCAAGAATTGCATTCGAGCAACGTTTACTTGTGTGTCATTTGTGTTTGCACACCAGATGTTTGATAAAATGTCTCAGTGAATTTTTATAATTAGGCTATGCCATTGATTGTTATTAGTGTTAAGCTGTTTAGTTAGCCTTTTTTTCATTCATTTTTGGGCTTTTTTAAAGATTATTATTAGTGTTAAGTGTTAGTTAGTTAGTTGAATTTTGGAACCTTAAACCAAACCAAACGTAAGCTCGAAAAAACAACATGGGGGAGGAAGTGTTAGACTTAGTTATACCTTATATACACAATGTTGAGGACCGAAACTCTGTTTCCTTAGTTTCCCGTAAGTGTTATGCGACTGACAGCATTACGCGTAAGCGTGTAACTGTCCACACACTTTACTACCCAAACCCTGCCTCTTTAAGTGAAAGATTCCCTTTCATCGAGGCATTAACACTTCAAGGTCCCCCATCTGATTTTGATGATACAGATGATTATGGTCTGCGAATCACCCCATGGATCCAAGAATTAGATCCCAAGTTTAGGTGTTTGAAAGAACTTCATATCCGTCGTCTGGTTGTTCATGATGAAGATCTCGAGAAATTGGCGAGAACACGTGGTAAGGATTTAAGGAGTTTGAAGATTAAGAAGTGTACAGGGTTTTCAACAGATGGATTAAGGCATGTCTCTAACTATTGTAACCAATTGAGAACTTTGTCTTTGAAAGATTCTGATTATATTAAAGAGAAAGGTGGGATTTGGTTACATCAATTGGCATTGAATAACACGGTTTTGGAAAGGTTGCATGTTACATTTACGGATATTTCTGATGCAGAAGATCTTACACTTCTTGCAAAAAACTGTTGTAACTCATTAATATCGTTGAAGATTGGGGACTGCTATCTAAGTAAACTAGGAGATGCCTTTAAATATGCTGTTAGGTTGGAACATTTTGGTGGAAATAATCGGGAGGAGAGTGAGCTTGTTGGGTTCCACTTTCCCCCTAGTATGCGTTCCTTAAGTGTAAAGTTTTTGCCAGTAACCCAATGTTTAACTGTACTTCCTTTTCTGAATCAAATAAGGAAATTGAAGCTTGAATCTGGCTTAAGGTGTGAGTGCCAGTGTTTATTGTTTAAGAGTTGTCCCAATTTGGAAGTTCTATATACCCAAGATGAATGTGGAGATAGGGGATTGCAAGTTGTTGGTCAGTTTTGCAAGAAATTGCGCAAACTTACCCATAATGGGCCTGTGACCCACGTGGGATTGATTGATGTGGCAAAAGGATGTACTAATTTGGAGTCTTTAAAGGTTAGCCTTGAAAATATTTCAAATGAAGCTTTCAAGTGTATAGGAACTCATTTAAAGAATCTGTGTGATTTCCGTATATGGTTGAGTAAGAAAGACGGTTTACTGCTAGACAATGGGGTTAGAGATATGCTAATAGGTTGCAACAAACTCGAAAGGCTAGATATCAGTCTCTGTCATGAAGGATTAACGGATGTGGGTTTGGAATATATCGGGAAGTATGGTACGAATTTGCGATTTCTCTATCTTTCTAATATAGTAAGGACTAATGCAGGACTTGTGAAGTTATCGGAAGGGTGCCCGAGATTAAGAAAGCTGAAATTAAGGGGTTGTCCCGTTGGCAAGCAAGTTGTTGCCAACTCTGTGTTTAATATACCTTCTCTAAGGTATGTTTGGGGTTACAGCAGTGATATTTATTGGCCGGCACTCACTCATCCAGGGTTTCAACTTTGAAACATTGGTATGTATGTTCTTCGTCATTTAGTTGAAAATTATTGTTATTTTCCTATAAATATTAGTAACAGTGTCTTACTTTGGGAGTTTTCGTAGTCTTGGAATATCATGATTGTGAAATTCTATCATTCGCATGCTTTCCATCCCATTTTTAAATATTTCTGGCAATTTGGGACCAAATCCTGCCTCCGAGAGGTGATAAATGGCGTATGCATAAAGAAAATTAATTAAATAGTGGATAAAGTTTATGTAATTGATTCAAAATATTAGCGAAGATGACCTAAAAATTTCAAAACTGCAATTCAGTTTATGATAGAATTCTGAACTCGTGTAACTGTCAGTTGGGGTCTAGCTACGACTTTTTCAACTCGTGTTTCTTAACTTCTTCTCTTTCAAAGGTTCCTGCGTGCTGGCATGAAACAATTAAAGGAAATTTGCATTACTTGAGCATATAGTTGTAACACCATACTAGCTGATGGTGATTGCATAGTCATCCACACTTAGAGTGCAATGGATATGCAATATATATGGAAACCCAAAGCGAATGAAATTAGGTATATGACACTGGAAAATATAGTCAGACATCGATCACTAGTAAACGTACATCACAGATATGACTATATGAGCTGTGTAAATTCTAAGGCACTTCGTGAATTTGTTAATATTTATGAATGACAGAAAAGTAAAAATTCTCAGTTTTTAAATGTCAAATATATGTTTCCGCCTTTCTTACTATCACTTTGAATTTGTTATTTATTAATTTTAAACTGCATCTGTTAATCCTAAATGACTTGTATAGGAAGGAGCAAGTTTAAAAGGAAGTCTCCAACAAGTGACGAAATATAAGAAGAAAAGGAAATGTCTAAAATGAAGAGTAAGCACAAGAAAGAAGAGATTGGGATGATAGAAATGTTTAGAATCAAAATTCGCATATGGAATGACTTGTAGCTTGTTTCGCTGTAGGTTTAGTTATTAGGTTGTGACTTGTAAAACTTTGAGTCGTTTATCGTTGTATGTCATGCACCTCGTATTTTGTTGGTGGTTCTCAAGATGCAATATTTGCATTGCTGTGTTTGTTGAGTGGGATATGCACTTAGGTTAATTATCATTTGTACCAGAACCAATAGTTTTTGTTTTGCTTTTTACCTGATTCGTGCATGGCAATAACGATAAGACAACTTACTACCTGAAATTGTACTTCAGGTAAAAAAAAACAGAAAATTGGCTTGATTTTTGGGAGGGTTCATTGTGAATGTGGAACTCGCGGTTGCATTGGAAAACAGGGGATCAATGCCTTTCACTTTAAAAGGGGGATATGTGGTTGGTTGGGTGATCGTGGTTGTTCGAGTTGTTTTGATGGTTATATAATCATAATAGTTTAATAGGTGGTATGGTTCACGTCTAGTTTTTGATCGCCTTGAAAAGGGTCAAGAGTTTGATTTCGACGTGTTGTGGTCTTACAATAAGAAGTGTTTTCTTCGTAAAACATCCTTACATATCATCATGCCACCACTCTATTTGTATGTGTAGAAATAACTTTTCAGTGTCGAGGTCGTGGTAGTGGCTTTTTTTTTACCCGTTTCTATGCTTCATAGCGAGGATTCTCTTTGATTGTTGGATCTTCATAAGGTCGGTGTAAGGAATGATTTGATAAGAGATCGTTTTAGGGTCTTTATCATGGAATTAGGATCAAATGAGAAGAAAAATAAAATGAGAATGAAAAATAAGAATGATGAGAAGAAACAACAACCACACATTTCAGATGCACCTACAAAATAGATACATCGAATCGGAAAGTTGTTAGAGTGAACAAAAGTTGAAAAGTAATTTTAAAAGATAAATATGTTACAAATCGATAACCATAAAGACAACCTACTAAACTGATTGAGTTTAAAGACGAAATATGCAGTCATGTATGAACAATAGATCAAATTTGTTATTAACTTTTTGTTTTATTTGTTCGTCTATAAAAGATGTGTGGTCAAAAGTGAAAATATGGTAATGATATTTATTACTCCGTATTAAGCAGTAAATAAAGCAAGCATTATTCACACTAGGCTGGTAATATAGGAAGGAGCAAGTCGAAAAGTAAGTGTCAACAAGTGACGAAATGTAGAAAGGAAGGTTGAAGTTGATGTAATCGCATGAAGAGGAAATGGCTAAGAGATTGAGATGATAAAAATGTTTAAACTCAAAATCCGCATGTGGAATGACTTGTTTGTCAAGACTCATATTAGCTTATTTTGTTGTAGGTTGTGACTTGTAAAATTTTAACTCGTTAGTATTGTATGCCATGCACCTCCTGTTTCGTTTGTGGTTATCCATAGGCGATTGCAGGAATATTTGCGTTGATGTGCTTGTTGAGTGGGTATGCGGTATTATCGTTATTATGGGTATGCAGCATAATCCCTTGATGTGCACATTCTGTCACTCATTTTAGTTACTTTGCAACATATTAATGCATGATGGGATCAAAAGAGTTTTTAAATGTATGATACGATATTCATTGTTTATATGGTACACAGAGAGACGCACAAGTGTTTATGAGTCGATCTAACCCACTTTGACGTGTGCTGAAAAAACCTACCCATTTTGACCCAGCAAGAAAGGTGGAAACATAAGAAAATAGTCTGGTTGCAGAAGGAGAGTTGGATTTTTTTTTCAATAATACAAGTTCATGGATATTTGGATACCAATTTTCAAATTTTTCGTATGATTTCAATAATCAAAATAAGAATCATAAAATCATTAAATAAAGTTATATATGATCAGGTAATTCTAAATGTACCATCAAAAATCAAATTTCGCACAATGTCATACAACTTCAGGATTTTGAATGTTCTATACAAAAATGAATCTAGCATCTAGGGTCCGAAATTCGCCGCTAATGTATAGCACTAAAACACATAATATGTTGAGCAAAGGCCCGAAATGGAGCTACTTCATTTCCCTTCATGAAGCATGATCATGGTTGTGATTCACATGTTCTTTTATGAAAGACAAAACAACGAAATCAGTTCATCTTGATGCTTTGAGAATCCATGGTTGGCTCCTTTAACAACATGTAACTTGTGGTTCGGTATGATCTTTGCAAACTCTGATGCCTCTTTGACTCGGACAATTGTATCATCAGACCCGTGTAATGTCAACACACTGCATAACAAACATAGCTTTTTAATCATATAGAATAAGAAATATTCTGCCATCATCACATGCATAAAAGAGATACATGACGTCGTGAAATAACAACAAATGAGTCGGATGAAAAAGTAGAGTTCACATTTGACTTTTTAGGGTCAGACACATTTGACTGAAGTAATTTTATATCTTACCTGCAATCTTTGTCAATTTGCAGGCAAGCTTCATGCATATTTGTATTCAAACGTTCCATCAAGCTATCCTCAGTCACACGATATAAAAACTCTCCTACACATCGAGCATTTAATAGTTAGTTTTTGCATTTTAAGGCGCTGGGAATGAAAGTTTCAAAAACTGATCAGCAAGAATACCTGTTTTGCCTTTAACATCTATAAAACCATCTTCTTTCACTTTTTGCAAAAACCCTTTTCCCAAACGCTCTTGCACACCCCCCTGTCTTGTACCGTCCAGACACGTTAATGACACGGGGCACATCATGATAAGAGCACCACATTCCCGCCTGCAAGTTAATAACGCAAAAGAACCAGATTAGGTTACTAAAAAAACTTAAGAAACAAAAGTGAACCGCTGATGTATAGAATCATATGTCAGAATACCTTTACTATGTCCAAGGATTGCACTTGTTACACGATTAGCTTCATTGAAGTGTTGGATTACTGAATGTAATACTGAAATATGCCTTCGCTTTCCCTAAACAGAAATATATGCCAAACAACAGAGTTAATTCCTCGTAACTAGGGGAGTGATAATCAGTTGTTCAAAGCTAGTAACAACTTATTTTGGATTGCAATTCAACAAGATATCTAGTGATTTGAATTTGAGTTTTCATGAAACAATTTATCAATGAGAAGTCGAACCGAGAACATTCATGATCATAAACAATTATAAATGAAATATTTGGTATAGAGCTTCATGTTGATAAAATCAATGATTAGTCAAAGAAATTAACATTAACGTTAAGGGGTGTTGGGCATTGTGTTTGAAAGTTATAAACTTATAATGTGATATGAAATAGTAATTATCGGTTTCTCAACCATAGCAAAAAAGACTGCATATCCAATAGTTAGATGTGCTTGTTTCAGTGTTTAGTACATGCTGATTATGAGGCTGTTTGGGATTGCATATCGAATGTGCTTATCCGCTAATCACTTTTTGAAATACGTTACAGCTATAAGTTGCTTCTTCAGCGTAACCTTTTTCACACGCAAATTACATAAGCAATATCAAACACTATTAAAATTGCTTATCTGCGACATCAGGAAAGGGCAGTTTTTTTCCAAAACGCTTTACTGCTTACTACGATATCTAAACTGCAATAACCATATAACACATAAGCCCACTTTTTTCGGGCTTATTTGAAATCGAGAACTCATAAGCCCACTTTCGGCTTCTGACTTCTGAGCTTAACAAGTCGAGCTTATTTGTAAGCTCAACTTGATAAACTCATAAGCCCAAAATGTGGGCAGCTTTTCAAAGATCAAATAAGCTAATCCAAATACCCAATAAGCTGAAAAACAATCTTAAAATAAGTTATATAACCGGATATTTACACATACAGTAAATAAGTTCTATAGAAACCATTTCTTACCGGATATAGCCGGGTTTATCCGAGTCTTGGTCGGAGTTGACCGGATATAGCCGGGTCTATCCGGTTTTGGTCGGAATGTCTGGGACTTGGACGGTTCTGGCCGGGTCTTGGGCGGAATGGCCGGGTCTTGACCGGAATAACCGGTTTTGGCCGGATATAGCCGGGTTTTGGCCGGGAGTTGACCGGAGTTGACCGGGTCTAGCCGGGTTTTGTTGGTATTGGGGTGGTCTTACGTATATGAAGACAACTAACATAATAAAGTGAACCTGGGCTTTGTTAAGAATGGGGTGGTTTTAGGTATACGAAGACATGACCAAATTCAAAAGACATGATTAGCCCAATTTGGTACCCGCCTGTCCGGCTACCCGCCTAATACGATTTGGTTGCACTTAGTAAAAACCGGTGCTTTGTTAAGAATGGTTGGTAACTGCTTTTAGGGTGGAGGGAGTGATTTCACCTATCCCTCCCTTCACCAATTTTCTACATCATCAATAATCAATAAAAATCTTTCAACTCACACTTCATCAATTCACTACAATTTTCACCAATTTGGTGGCATTGGTTTCACCTAATCACCTGATTGTCACATCACATTTTCTTTCTATTTATTTTAATACATAAAATCCCACAAAAACTATATACAATTAAAAACATAACATTTTATTAATAAATAAAAAAACATTACATAATACTTAAAAATAAACAAACCATTGCATAATATTTAAAAAACCAAAACAAAACACTACATAATACTTAAAAAAAAAAAAAAAAAAAAAAAAAAAAAAAAAAAACTAATCGTCATCGTGATATGGCAAGTCTTGAGCGGCCACAAACTCCGTGAGATCGTACCCCAATCTTAACAAGCTCACAAGTTTTATGATAGGAAAACAAAAGGAGCAACACTTTTAGCATATTTTTATTCTTTACTCACTTTTTATAAAAAAGAAAAGTAAAAACACAACCAATTAAAATAGTCACAAACGCCCAAATTAGAAAAATTAAGGTTTCAAGGACCAAACCCTAATTCGCCCAATTTTTAATCCAACCAGCAATTAACCCAGCGATTAACGTTGAATTAACAATGATAAGCCCAGATTCAGTCACCAATTTCAGAAACCCCCAATTTTGATTGAAACCCTAGATCTTGAAATCACCAATCGAAAGAGTCGTAGCTCTGATACCATGTAAAAATGGTAAATAACACTTGGATATGAATCCAACCAACCTCCCCTTGATTCAAAATTAATATCAGTATCAATACAAGTTACAACCAACGATTGACCTCAACAATAGTCAATCAGATTAAGAACAAAAGAGGTGACTGAATCAGAATGATCAGTCACACAATTACAAGATTAGATTGAATGTTTAACAAGAAGCAACAAGAACACTAGCCTTAACTTTATGAAGATGAAGGCATCGATTAACTTAGAAGCTTAATTATTCCAAACCCAGAAGGGCCTTTTATAGGCTGAGAAAGGGAGACATCATCTCAACAAAAGGAGAGCAGCCATGCCCTTGGATGCAACAAAGAGATGGGGAAATAAGAAAGGCTCCAGCTTTAACCCTAGCGTACATCTTGATATACCCAAGAATAAGATTGACAGCTTTGGTCCCTGCACAAACAAACACTAACAAAAACAAGACAAAAGTTAAAAGTTAGAGAAAAAATAGTTTCTGATATGACAGAAACTACCCTTGGAAGTTTGGATGTCTTTCAACACTTTCCATCGTTAGTCACCTGGTTCTTTGATAATGGAGCCAGGGTTTTTAATCCTTCACCTCATGCGATCATTAAACAATGGTGAATATGTTCCACGCAACGGTACAAAAGATGGTGCCTACTTTGACCTCCCTGATGATAAAATTTGAAGGATAAGGTGAAAAGAGGGTCACTGACCAACGCGGTTGCTTATATCCACGCCAAACCCGCTCTAGGTGGTACATGTAGTGACCTCGTCATTTGGTTGTTTTACCCTTTTAACGGTCCACCAGCGTTCCAATTTGGAGAATTCACCATTTCACTAGGAACGGTGGGAGAACATGTTCGGTGATTGGGAGCATATAAGTTTAAGGGTCAATAACTACAGTGGGGTTTTGACATCAGTCTATCTATCTCAACACGCAAAGGGAAAATGTTTAGTGTGGACTTATTTCAAAAACTTTTCTCTTATAAAGTAATAAAGACTAGTCCCAATTGATGGACGAATGCCAAACTTGCTTTCTAATGTTATTATCCAGTTGATGCTATATTAAAGAATAGAATCTAAAAATGTTTCTTAAAGTCCCATTCTTTAGAATTAGCGGCTAATGAATTTGAGTATGTAAATGGAAGGCAGGTGGTGTATGCAGCTTTGCATGATCACGCACACTATAATGCTCCAACTAAAAAGATACATTTTAATGCAGAATACCTCCTTGATCCAAATGAAATACAAATGCTACTTGATTATTTGAGTAATGTTTATTCAGAAGAATCATCAAAAATCCATTATCAATAAACACGCACAACTCATTTGTCTTCACTCTTCGGAACAAGAACCTCTCTCTTGGTGCTACACTACTAATCGGCAAAGACTTTACGGAAACAAAGACCATAACCAAATTTAAAGCAGGCACATTATCAATATAATGTTTATAAGATTGGGGGAATCCTATTATGATTTGAGAGAGAATTGTAATGAAGGGAAATTGTAATTGTATTATTATGTATGAAATGAGAGATACAGAGTTTATATACAACTTGTAGTTTGACTTTCTACATTGACTTTTCTAACTAACCTCTAACTAACTAATACTTCTAGAATCTAATACAATAAGCTTGATTCATCTTGCACAGCTTGTACTTCAAAGGCTGTTGCATTGTTGGAGTTTGATAAACTGAATTGGCTTGATGAGTAGCTGTAGCTTCTTGTGTCTCTTTGACTTGTGAGCTTGATGTAGCTACTTTGACTTTGACTCTGGCACCTTTACCCCCCCCCACAAGTAGGCAGTGTGTATGGATCATTGATGAGTGTCTAAATACTCATCATTTCTTTCACATTTTGACTGCAAAAACATTTAAAAACATGCAGTTATGTTTCAAAATTCAAAAAATATCATTGTATTGTGTTTTTATATGTTTCAGATGCAAAAGGATTGAAAACAAGTGAAAATGAGCAAAGTTTGCATAAATGGCAAGTCTAGTCCCTAGAGTTTTAAAAGTTGTCAAAAGTAGTCCTTGGTATTCAAAAATGGAAAATTGTTTTTAATGATCCTTGAACTATTGAAACTTGGCAATATTGATCCTTTTGATAACTTTGGAAAGTTGTCATTTTCAGTCCCTCAAAATCCAAAAATAACAAAATGGTCCTTATGTTATAACTACAATCCCATCCGGACCCTTTTTAAAATAAACCCAGCCAACAATTGAACCTCTCCCATTTGAACCCCCAGGCCACAAATAGAAATAATAAAAATACGGGGTCAAACCCCTTTCTCCCCAGTCAAACCCATTTCCCCTTCCTTTACCACTTCACGTGCAAAACCACCATCTCCAAAACCTCCAACATGTGATCCCTGCTAATTTAATCATCACAAACCCACTAATACATAGCCTCCCCTACACTCCAAATCACCCCAGTCCAAATAATTCACCTCCTAAACAAGTTATCTCTGCTCAAAGATAGCTATGGTTATCATTAGCATTTTGGCGCTAAAATTGAAGAACGGCCAAGATTGAGTTCCTTTCATCCAATGGCCTAGTTTATTGCTGGGAAAAGACAAAGAAGCTCTGGGAACCCTAATTTAAAGCTATAAAAGGGCAAAGGAAGCTGTGAAGAGAGTGTGTAGTTTTTAGCTTATTTCTACTTATGTTAAATTTGTTGTCATTTTACATTTCCAGTAAAACTCTAGTTTGTAACTTGTTTTCCTCAATTAATATAAGTTCTCAGTTATTTATTTCAAGTTATTGTCACATTTTCATTTTCATATAAGAATCCAAGTTTTAGCAAAAAAAATGGTTTAAGCTAGTTAGTTGTCAAAACTGGTTCACAAGCTCACTTAAGCTTTAGAATACATAAGAAAACATAAAATCTAGGAATAAAATCAGAAAAACAAAAGATACACAGGGTACCTATGCATGTGAGACAGGAAGCTAATGGAAGTGCCAAGTAATGGAATTGGCAGATGGACTTTTACCTAGCTTTTTTACAAGCTAGGAGCTTGTAGCAGAAACAAGACACCCTTGTTCAGCTTGGGTTCAAGGTTTATTATCCTAGTTATCTTAGTTTCACATTTCTAGTGTAAATCTTGCATAAGTTATAATTTTTAGTATTAATAGTTTATTGTTGTATGGTTCTGTTTATTTGAGTTCACATTAGCCTAGTATAAGCTTATATATCAGTGTTATGAGTTAGATTGCTCATTTGCATTATAAATCACATAATCAGTGACAAAAAAGGGTGTTTGGATTTAGAGAGTTTATTGTTACTCAGTGTGTTTCATTGGATAGAGATAGTCAAAACTTGTCACTTTGGGCTCATATAAGTCAGTTGAACATTAAAATCAGTGGTCCTTTGTTCAAAAGTCAAAGTTTCTCTTTAAATCTTTAAGACAGTTAACTGTTTGATGCTTATGTAAGAATAATTAGTTAATTAGTTGCATATCTAGTTAAAATAGCTTATATTAGTTGCATAGTAGCTTATTACAACATAATTAGTCATTTAGGACAGGTAGAAGTTAGATTAAGTCAACTTTGCATCTAAAATCAAAAAGTCAAAAAAAATATCATTCAGAAATTAGACAGATTTCTAGATCATTTGTAGAGCTTGATATTAATTGGTAAAAGATTTTTCTTGTTGATTTGTAAAGTTTGGAACCTTGTCAGTTGAGAGCAACAAGTAACTTGCAATTTGTAACTCATTTGTTAACTTAATTCTTGGATCAAAGTTGCCTGTTAGAACATTTACTTGCCCTGCACCATCAAATTTAGGATTTATTTTAGGCTACATTTAGGTTAGTTAGAGATAAGTTGTGATTAAGTTTTTGGTGTTTTTAGAAACTCAGTAGTATAGAGTAATTTTTGCCCCCTTAGTTGGCATCTCATAGCTTATTGATATAGCTTAATTCAACCTGCAAGTTGAGAATTTTAAGACCAAGTCTGCTGTTATAACTTAGGCCTGCTAGTGCTTAATTGGGTTTGAACCTGTGCTTATTTGAGTTTTATGAGATCATTGGGAATTGATTAAGTGTTATACATGATCATTTGCTTCTGGCTTATTCTATTTGTGTTCTGCTTAATCATTTGTGCTTAATACAACTTGCTTATTCATGATTATCCAAGTCACTCACTACACTGAGCAATCAGTGTAGTTGAGTCAGTTTCACAAGCCAATCAAAAGCTCATAAGTGAGCTTAAGCTTGTGACTTTTGGCTTTTTCTAAAGCCAATCCTCCATAATCAAAGTTTCAAAGTTCATTGTTCATTAGCAGGCTTATTTAATAAGCCCGCTTGTGGCTTTTATCTTGTCCCATTCATTGTAAACACTGAGTAATCAGTGTGATTGTGGCCTTTTCACAAGCCCCTCATAAGCTGCCTAGTGATCCCCATAGTGCAAGCTTGGGCTTTTTGGAAAGCCTTTTTGGTCAGCTTGAAGGTTTCAAGGTCTATTTGTACTTATTAGCTTATTTCATAAGCTGGAATTACCTCCCAAGTTCACTGCAGGGTATGTATTGGTATGTGGTAACTTGGTAGTGCTTATTTGCTTGTCCAAGCTTATCTGGTGTGCTTATCTGTTTCACTTTGCCTAATTCATGTCCCTATTGGTCTGTTTATAGCTTATTTGTACTTGAGATATCATTTGGTAGCTTATTCAAGTTGCAATAAGTCCTAATAAGCCTTAAATATACCAACTGTTAAGCACTTTGCTTTTCAAAGTGCTTATTTTTGTGATTCAGACAAAGTACCTTTTTTTAAAGTTACTTCATTTTAGTGTAAAAATAGTTTTCAAAAAGAAAATTCAGAAAAAGACAAAAATATAAAAAGTGATAGCTTCTATTTAAGCCATTTAGCTTATTTTTCTGCTTTTTCATTAAGCACTTTCTGTTTTTATATTTTTCATAGCTTTCTGTCACCCTAGGATAATTATAGAAAAAGTTTCATAATTTTCTTAGTTTGTTTAGTATTTATTAGAATTTAAATTAGTTAAAAAGTATTTAAAATAATAGATAATTAATAATAAATAAAGAAAAAGCATAAAAAATATCTTTTCAGTTTCAAAATTAGTTTTATAATATTTTAGATTTTTCCAAGTTATAATTTCATTTTTCTAGGTTAATTTTATAATTTCTTGTAATTTTGGGTATTATTAAATAGTTATAAATAGTTTTTAATTAATAAAAAATAAATAAAAAGTCTAAAAAAATAATTTTCTTTTTCCAACAATTTTCTTTCATCTTTAGGTTTATAAAAAAATTATTTTCATATTTGTAGGATTAATATTTCTTCATTTTCACTTTTTATTTTGTACGTTTACGTTTATTTAAACTAAACGTACGTTTTTAATTCCTTTTACATTTTTAGGTTTTTTAATTTCTAGTTTTTGTTCATATAGCTTATTTAAGCTATTCTCTTTTATTTTCCTTAGTCAAAATATTCAAAAACCCTTTTCCATTCAATAACACTTGATCACAATTCGTCTTTAAACACAATTTCACACTTCGCTGGGACATAACGACCCGGGAAAACACTATACTCCAGGGAGATCGTGCCCAATTGGTTTGACTTTATTTGACCACATCCGTGGTTGAAAATAGTTGACTGTTTAGCGCCGATCAAATTTTGGCGCCGCTGCCGGGGAGGTGTGTTGCGTGTTTTAAACGTTTTGCAGTATCGTGTTTTTGAAACCCAATCTGTGAATATCTTCTATCATTTGTGAATATTTCCACATATATAAAGCAAAACGCTCGTGAAGTTAATTTGTTTAACGGATCGAGTACCAAAAATATCTTACTTCAATCTTCCATTAAAAAAAAATAATAAAATAAAATAAAATAAAATAAAATAATAATAACAACAATAAAAATTTACCGTCGAGAACCAAGACAGAGTACTACCTAACTGGGGGTACGACCATAATAAGTTCCCAAACTAAAGATTAAAACTTGCCTTTGTATCCTTGTGAGTGGTGTACCTTTTTCAAAGAAGCCATTCATCTTGTGATTATTGGTTTAAGTTCACTGTCGTTTTGCCTCGATCTTGTTTTTGTTGTCATATTAATTTTTCATAAAAACATACAAATAAACAAATAAAATCCAAAAAGAATCTTCTTTCCCTATTCTAAGTTTCCATCACTAATGGACTCTTAGATTCGTCTTAGTGCATGCGCACTCGTTCTTCTAGGTCATCAAGCCCTTTTCGTGAGCTTGGAAACATACCTCGAAGACGTCGTAGACGTTCTGCCCCATCAGACGTACCTGAGGTACGTGTTGTTCCTGTTCCTCCCATTATCACAATGGCGGACAATCGAACCATGGCCGAAATGCTCCAAGCACCCACCGAGGGTTACGGAGATGCCATCATTTTACCCCCAATCAATTCTGACCATTTTGAATTAAATACTCATTTGATTCAACTCGTGTCTACAAATCAATTCCACGGGTTTGACCGTGAAGATCCTTATGCACACATCCGTTGGTTCAATAAATTGACATCAACCATCAATCACAAGGATGTGCCACAAGATGCTATCAAATTGAGGCTATTTCCGTTTTCACTCTCAGGGGCAGCCCGGACTTGGCTGGAAAAAGAACCCCCTCGATCCATTGAAACTTGGGAGGATCTTGTACAAAAATTTGTCAATTTTTTCTTTCCTCCATCAAAGACGACTAATCTAAAGAATGAAATTTCTGGATTTCGTCAAGGTTTCGATGAAAACTTTGGAGAGAGGCATGGGAACGATTCAAAGATCTTCTCAGAAAATGCCCACATCATGGTTTCACGGAGTTGCAACAAATCAACACGTTTTATAATGGGTTGAATGGAAACGATCAAGATTCGCTTAATGCGGCCGCCGGTGGCAATATCTTGAATCGTCGACCTAGAGATGTGATTGAAATTTGTGAAAATAAGTCTAAAGTTCCTATTTCTCGAAACAAAGTGAATGTTCCGATCACTCAAGCTTCTTCATCCGCTAACTCATCAGAGATAGCCGCACCGTTAGCCGCTCTAACGGATGTAATTCGTTGTATGATGTAGGAAGTGAAAGAAATTAAGAGAGATATGCATAAACCGGAACAAATCAAAGCCGTAAACAAAGTGTGTGAAACTTGTGGTGGCCCGCACGCGTATTATGATTGTCAAGCAACCGATGTTTCTTTTTACCAAGCTCCCGTAGCAGCCGTAAATTACAATCAATACCGACCGCAAGCGGAAACTCAATACCGAGCACCGAATGCTATGGTACCACCTGGTTTTCCACCCGTACCAACTCAAAATAATCAAAACCGCTTTGTTCAAAATCAAGGTCAAAACTTTAACAATTCTCAAAATTTCAATCAAAACCGCAACAACTCCAACCAATCTTACCAAGCTCCGAACCAACAAGTTTATCAACAACCTCCTCAAGCTCCTTTGCCAAATGACTTCATGAAAAATACTGAGTCAAACATGCGTTCAATGCAATCTCAAATCAATAACATGAAAGTCGAGCTGAGGAAGGAAATTGATACTTCGTTGTCTCGTCAAACAAATGAGTTGAAAAATATGATGAGCAGTTTCATGAACATGAGTATGAACATGAACCAAGCTTCTTCATCTTCCGGAGGACTTCCGAGCAATACCATCCCTAATCCTAAGGGTGAGTTGAAAGCCGTCACCACTCGAAGTGGTAAGATGCACAATGGACCCTCGACTCCTATGCCCTCTCCACTAGGGGGAGTGAGTCGAGATACCGAGGTGACAACGGACAAGGTGCATTTCTCAAGCCCACGAAGTACTGCACACGTCCAACCTCAAAATGTCCAAATTCCAATTCCGGAACCCGATGTTCCGAAGACAAATCCTAAGCCTTCGATTCCATATCCTTCAAGGCTTAATGAACAAAAGCTCCATGACAAAACAAATTTACAAATGGAGAAATTTTTCAAAATCTTCAATGAATTGCACTTTGACATAAGCTTCGCAGATGCTCTCGTTCTTATGCCCAAGTTTGCATCTACTCTCAAAAGTTTGCTAAGCAACAAAGATAAGTTGACTGAGATGGCAAAGACCCCGCTTAATGAGCAATGCTCAGCGGTTCTCCTCAAGAAGCTTCCCGAAAAGCTCGGAGACCCCGGCAAGTTTTTAATCCCATGTGATTTCTTGGGAATGGTTCAGTGCTCAGCCTTGGCCGATCTTGGCGCAAGCATTAACCTTATGCCACTCTCAGTATGGGAGAAATTATCTCTTCCAAAGCTTACCGATACTTGCATGACACTCGAGCTAGCGGACCGTACTATAAAACGTCCACTTGGAATAGCTGAGGATGTCATTGTAAAAGTAGGAAAGTTCCACTTTCCCACGGATTTTGTTGTGGTTGACTTTGATGCCGATCCTAGAGTTCCCCTCATTTTGGGGAGAGCATTTCTAAGGACGAGCCGTGCTCTCATTGATGTATATGCTGAAGAGTTAACCATTCGTGTTGAAAACGAAGAAATCACGTTTAATGTAAATCAAGACTCTAAACCTCTAACCAAATACAATGTTGCCACGGTTGAGCAAAAATCTGAAAGAATTGATTCGTCACTTTCAAGATTTGAGGTTAAGAGTACTTCCAACAAACGTGCTGAGCTTAAAGCTTTGAAGATTACCCCGGGCACAAACGAATGGTTTGAAAAATGTGCGGGGGAAGTTAAAAGTGTCTTTGATTACGATGAAGAAGATTCGGAGACCACAAAGGAAGTGGTAGAAATTGCTAGCTCTAAGAGCACTCCACTTGTCCCATCTCCGGAATCAATTTGTCGTATCGAGGTTGTTGATTCTATGGATGGAACTAAAAATTCCACTCCTATTTCTGCACCACTCAATTCCGACTCTTCCATTACTTCTCCTCCGATTGAGGAAAGTGATATTTCTGAGGAAGAATTTGAGGTCTTCTTGTTTGATGCTCAAATTGTTGAGCCCGATGTTGATCCGGGGGGAGATGGCCCGATTTTAGAAAAAAATGATTTTTGATGAACCATTGTTTGCTCTTCCCCCAAAGGATGATGATGTTGTGGAAAAGCCATCTTATCTTTCCGAGCTCGAGCTCGAGGATACTTTTCCCGAATGTGAGAGTTTTGTGTTTAATGATCAAGAGGAGAGAAGTGGAAATCCCACTCCTCATCCGGACTATTCACTCTCGGCTTATGAAGCCTTTCGTTTTGATATCGATCATTTGGAAGAGACGGGAAGTGTAAATACCACTTCCCATTCTTATATGTCTCTTCCCGAGTATGATGTATTTCATTTTGATGAAAATGATCGATATCATGAGGAGTTCTCGATTGAACTCCCTCATGTGATATCTCAGCCGGAATTTGATCATTTTTATTTCGAGATTGAGAATGACTCAAGTGTGGGGGGAGATGTTATTGATCATAAAGATTTGGTTCTTGAAGATTTCATCCCAACCCTCCCTCCCGTTGAAGATGATATTGCTTTTGATGATGAAGAGTTATTTATGATAGTCATAAAAATCTTACTTCTCTTCATCACTTATGGTGTGATTTCTCTTTTCCTTTTCTCCTTCGGAAATGAGGACACCATATTTGACCCCGGTATCACCTCTAATAGTTTCTTCTTTTGAACTACCGCGGGTTGTATCTCATCGGAGTGGAACTTTCTCATGTTCAAGTGTTTTATCCAAACAATTTGAATGAAAGTCCGATTGAGATTGGTTTTCCACTTGCTTCCCCATGAACAAATGAATTCGGGGTCGAGTCAAGCTAGCGACTCGGTTATCAAAAACAGTAGCCCACCATATGGGTTTTCACCCATATTTCTGACTTCTTTCTATTTTCTACCACCCTAGTGTGGGGGAGATGCGCCACATGTTGTATATATGGGATTTTCAAAAAAAAAAAAAAAGTGTGTATATAAAAAAAATGGCTATTAATATTACCTTTTTACGTTCTAAGTGTCGGCATAATAGCCGGTACTTTGAATATTGAGGGCAATATTCAGTTCTAAGTGTGGGGGGGAATTCTGGCGAATTTGTTCACATATGTACCTTTTAATGCCCCAGTACCCCCATTTTGGCCAAAATTTAAAATTTTTTTTTTCTCACTTAGAACGCAATAAATGGTTATCAGTCCACCATGTCTAACCCACATAAGGACTGGCTAATCCTGAGCAAACGGCTACAGGTAAAGATATATCAAATCCGTTGATGGCTTGCAATTTGCCCAAAATTGTATGGTAATCGACTCACCATATCTTTATAAGTGAAGAGTTGGCTAGCCCGCAAGGTTATGGCTTGTGGTAAAGGCATTGGAAAACCATAATTGGTAATCAGCTCACCAAAGATAATAGTTGTAATTTATCTAAGAGTTGGCTAGTCCAGAAGCAAACGGCTTCTGGTAAAGACAAATCAAAACCGTTGACAGCTGATGGTTTGCTCAAAATCAAATGGTTATCGGTGTACCATAGTTCTTACTTGAACTAAAACATTTGGCTACTCCAGAAATGATGGATATCTGGTAAAGAAAAAAATCCATTAAAACTTAATAAAAGATTGCTAGGGACTAGCAATAGTTTAGTGTGGGGGATTGATGAGTGTCTAAATACTCATCATTTCTTTCACATTTTGACTGCAAAAACATTTAAAAACATGCAGTTATGTTTCAAAATTCAGAAAATATCATTGTATTGTGTTTTTATATGTTTCAGATGCAAAAGGATTGAAAACAAGTGAAAATGAGCAAAGTTTGCATAAATGGCAAGTCTAGTCCCTAGAGTTTCAAAAGTTGTCAAAAGTAGTCCTTGGTATTCAAAAATGGAAAATTGTTTTTAATGCTCCTTGAACTATTGAAACTTGGCAATATTGATCCTTTTGATAACTTTGGAAAGTTTTCATTTTCAGTCCCTCAAAATCCAAAAATTACAAAATGGTCCTTGTGTTATAAATACAATCCCATCCGGACCCTTTTTAAAATAAACCCAGCCAACAATTGAACCTCTCCCATTTGAACCCCCAGGCCACAAATAGAAATAATAAAAATACGGGGTCAAACCCCTTTCTCCCCAGTCAAACCCATTTCCCCTTCCTTTACCACTTCACGTGCAAAACCACCATCTCCAAAACCTCCAACATGTGATCCCTGCTAATTTAATCATCACAAACCCACTAATACATAGCCTCCCCTACACTCCAAATCACCCCAGTCCAAATAATTCACCTCCTAAACAAGTTATCTCTGCTCAAAGACAGCTATGGTTATCATTAGCATTTTGGCGCTAAAATTGAAGAACGGCCAAGATTGAGTTCCTTTCATCCAATGGCCTAGTTTATTGCTGGGAAAAGACAAAGAAGCTCTGGGAACCCTAATTCAAAGCTATAAAAGGGCAAAGGAAGCTGTGAAGAGAGTGTGTAGTTTTTAGCTTATTTCTACTTATGTTAAATTTGTTGTCATTTTACATTTCCAGTAAAACTCTAGTTTGTAACTTGTTTTCCTCAATTAATATAAGTTCTCAGTTATTTATTTCAAGTTATTGTCACATTTTCATTTTCATATAAGAATCCAAGTTTTAGCAAAAAAAATGGTTTAAGCTAGTTAGTTGTCAAAACTGGTTCACAAGCTCACTTAAGCTTTAGAATACATAAGAAAACATAAAATCTAGGAATAAAATCAGAAAAACAAAAGATACACAGGGTACCTATGCATGTGAGACAGGAAGCTAATGGAAGTGCCAAGTAATGGAATTGGCAGATGGACTTTTACCTAGCTTTTTTACAAGCTAGGAGCTTGTAGCAGAAACAAGACACCCTTGTTCAGCTTGGGTTCAAGGTTTATTATCCTAGTTATCTTAGTTTCACATTTCTAGTGTAAATCTTGCATAAGTTATAATTTGTAGTATTAATAGTTTATTGTTGTATGGTTCTGTTTATTTGAGTTCACATTAGCCTAGTATAAGCTTATATATCAGTGTTATGAGTTAGATTGCTCATTTGCATTATAAATCACATAATCAGTGACAAAAAAGGGTGTTTGGATTTAGAGAGTTTACTGTTACTCAGTGTGTTTCATTGGATAGAGATAGTCAAAACTTGTCACTTTGGGCTCATATAAGTCAGTTGAACATTAAAATCAGTGGTCCTTTGTTCAAAAGTCAAAGTTTCTCTTTAAATCTTTAAGACAGTTAACTGTTTGATACTTATGTAAGAATAATTAGTTAATTAGTTGCATATCTAGTTAAAATAGCTTATATTAGTTGCATAGTAGCTTATTACAACATAATTAGTCATTTAGGACAGGTAGAAGTTAGATTAAGTCAACTTTGCATCTAAAATCAAAAAGTCAAAAAAAATATCATTCAGAAATTAGACAGATTTCTAGATCATTTGTAGAGCTTGATATTAATTGGTAAAAGATTTTTCTTGTTGATTTGTAAAGTTTGGAACCTTGTCAGTTGAGAGCAACAAGTAACTTGCAATTTGTAACTCATTTGTTAACTTAATTCTTGGATCAAAGTTGCCTGTTAGAACATTTACTTGCCCTGCACCATCAGATTTAGGATTTATTTTAGGCTACATTTAGGTTAGTTAGAGATAAGTTGTGATTAAGTTTTTGGTGTTTTTAGAAACTCAGTAGTATAGAGTAATTTTTGCCCCCTTAGTTGGCATCTCATAGCTTATTGATATAGCTTAATTCAACCTGCAAGTTGAGAATTTTAAGACCAAGTCTGCTGTTATAACTTAGGCCTGCTAGTGCTTAATTGGGTTTGAACCTGTGCTTATTTGAGTTTTATGAGATCATTGGGAATTGATTAAGTGTTATACATGATCATTTGCTTCTGGCTTATTCTATTTGTGTTCTGCTTAATCATTTGTGCTTAATACAACTTGCTTATTCATGATTATCCAAGTCACTCACTACACTGAGCAATCAGTGTAGTTGAGTCAGTTTCACAAGCCAATCAAAAGCTCATAAGTGAGCTTAAGCTTGTGACTTTTGGCTTTTTCTAAAGCCAATCCTCCATAATCAAAGTTTCAAAGTTCATTGTTCATTAGCAGGCTTATTTAATAAGCCTGCTTGTGGCTTTTATCTTGTCCCATTCATTGTAAACACTGAGTAATCAGTGTGATTGTGGCCTTTTCACAAGCCCCTCATAAGCTGCCTAGTGATCCCCATAGTGCAAGCTTGGGCTTTTTGGAAAGCCTTTTTGGTCAGCTTGAAGGTTTCAAGGTCTATTTGTACTTATTAGCTTATTTCATAAGCTGGAATTACCTCCCAAGTTCACTGCAGGGTATGTATTGGTCTGTGGTAACTTGGTAGTGCTTATTTGCTTGTCCAAGCTTATCTGGTGTGCTTATCTGTTTCACTTTGCCTAATTCATGTCCCTATTGGTCTGTTTATAGCTTATTTGTACTTGAGATATCATTTGGTAGCTTATTCAAGTTGCAATAAGTCCTAATAAGCCTTAAATATACCAACTGTTAAGCACTTTGCTTTTCAAAGTGCTTATTTTTGTGATTCAGACAAAGTACCTTTTTTTAAAGTTACTTCATTTTAGTGTAAAAATAGTTTTTCAAAAAGAAAATTCAGAAAAAGACAAAAATATAAAAAGTGATAGCTTCTATTTAAGCCATTTAGCTTATTTTTCTGCTTTTTCATTAAGCACTTTCTGTTTTTATATTTTTCATAGCTTTCTATCACCCTAGGATAATTATAGAAAAAGTTTCATAATTTTCTTAGTTTGTTTAGTATTTATTAGAATTTAAATTAGTTAAAAGGTATTTAAATTAATAGATAATTAATAATAAATAAAGAAAAAGCATAAAAAATATCTTTTCAGTTTCAAAATTAGTTTTATAATATTTTAGATTTTTCCAAGTTATAATTTCATTTTTCTAGGTTAATTTTATAATTTCTTGTAATTTAGGGTATTATTAAATAGTTATAAATAGTTTTTAATTAATAAAAAATAAATAAAAAGTCTAAAAAAATAATTTTCTTTTTCCAACAATTTTCTTTCATCTTTAGGTTTATAAAAAAGTTATTTTCATATTTTTAGGATTAATATTTCTTCATTTTCACTTTTTATTTTGTACGTTTACGTTTATTTAAACTAAACGTACGTTTTTAATTCCTTTTACATTTTTAGGTTTCCTAATTTCTAGTTTTTGTTCATATAGCTTATTTAAGCTATTCTCTTTTATTTTCCTTAGTCAAAATATTCAAAAACCCTTTTCCATTCAATAACACTTGATCACAATTCGTCTTTAAACACAATTTCACACTTCGCTGGGACATAACGACCCGGGAAAACACTATACTCCAGGGAGATCGTGCCCAATTGATTTGACTTTATTTGACCACATCCGTGGTTGAAAATAGTTGACTGTTTAGCGTCGATCAATCATACATGCCATACTTGGATAGACAATTGTAATGTAGGATTTTGCATAAGCCCTTTGTTAAGACATCTGCAACCTGGAGTCTGGTAGGGACATAAGTGGGGATTATGGAACCTTCTTTGACTTTATCTCGAACAAAGTGACAATCCAATTCAATGTGTTTTGTTCTGGCATGGTTAATAGGATTAGAAGTCATAGCAATAGTTGATGCATTGTCACATTTGATTGTAGTGGGAGCAGTGAATGGGAGATTTAAATCTTTGAAGAGACACTTCAGCCAAGTAATTTCACATGTGCAGTCTGCAAGGGCTCTGTATTCTGCTTCTGTGGAGGACCTGGAGACCACTGATTGTTTCTTTGAAGTCCAGGAAATAAGACAATCACCTAGGAACACTGCATAGCCTGAGATTGACCTTCTGGTTATGGGACAAGCTGCCCAATCACTATCACAGTAAGCAGTCAGTATAGGTTTAGTGTTAGATGGAAAGTGTAAGCCTTGACCAGGACAAAGTTTGATATATCTAAGTACTCTAAGTAAAGCCTTCATATGAGTAGTTCTTGGAGCATGAGAAAACTGGCTTAAAAGTTGAGCTGCAAATGAGATGTCTGGTCTTGTGATTGTGAGTTATATTAACTTTCCAACTAGTGTTCTGTAATGAGATGACTGGTCTTGAGACAAAGATTCTCCTTCATTGTTGTTGAGTGTGATTTGGGGATTGAGTGGGGTAAGAACTGCTGTTGCTAAAAGTGCTCTAACTGTGACCATTTTGGCCACTGGAGCAAATGTTTCTGTGTAATCTATGCCCTCCTTTTGTGTGAAACCCTTTGCCACAAGTCTAGCTTTGAACTTTTCTATGGTGCCATCTGCATGAAATTTGATTCTAAAAACCCATTTACAGCCTATTGGAACCTTTCCAGGGGGAAGAGGAGTAAGTTCCCATGTTTTGTTTTCTTCTAGTACCTTGAGTTCCTTGTTCATTGCTTCTGCCCACCTAGGATCTTTAGCAGCCTGTTTATAGGTATGTGGTTCTTGTATGTGGTTAATGGTATTGATTAAGTGTCTATGTTTTGGATGGTGTATGTTGTTGTAGTTAATGAAGTGGGTGAAATGGTGTTTGGAAATGCTGTGAATTGTGGGTTTGGAGAGTGTTGATGGTAATCATGAAGTTTGGTTGGAATTTTCTTTGGTCTGGTTGAGGTTCTGGTTGGTATGGGTGGTGGTGGAGTAGGTGATGGGGGATCAGTTACCTCAATATTGGGTGTTGTTGTGGATGTTGGTGTCGGATTGGTTGGTTCAGCTATGTGTGAACTTGGTTCTGATGTGGATGTGGGTGTTGTTGAATGTGTGGAGATGGTTCTGTGGTTGGAGTCCGTGGTTGGAGTTAAGGTTGTATTTGGTTCTGATGTGGGTGTATTTGCTGTGCATAGTGGTGGTGAAGGATTTGGTGGTATAAAGTTAGGAGTAAAGGTTGTTGTTGGAGCTGTTTGTGTTGTGGTATTTGGTGTGTTTGGTTCATGAAATGGAAATATGGTCTCATCAAAAGTAACATGTCTACTGGTGGTAACTTTGTGGGTGCAGGGGTCATAAAGAATATATCCTTTTTGATTGTTTGGATAGCCAACAAAGATGGTTGGAATTGCTCTATTGTCAAGTTTGTCTGTGGTGTTGTGATGAACGTAAGCTCTGCAGCCAAGGACTTTAAGGTTTGTGAGGTTTGGTGGTTTGTTGAAAAGGATTTCAAAAGGAGATTTGTTTTAAATGGCTTTGGAGGGTAATCTGTTGATGATGTAAGTTGTAGCTAAGACACAGTAACCCCAAAAATGGATAGGAAAATTGGCTTGAATTTTGGTTGCTCTTGCAATTTCAAGGAGTTGTTTATGTTTTCTTTCCACTCTAGCATTTTCTTGAGGGGTGTATGGGCAAGTTGTTTGATGAGTTATGCCATGTTGTGAGAAAAATTCAGTGAGTGATGAATTTGGAAATTCGGTACCATTGTCACTTCGAATGGTTTTGATTGTTGTTTGAAAGTGATTTTGGACATAAAAACAGAAGGTTTTGATATTTGAGATGGCATGATGTTTTGATGGCATTAGATATGTCCAAATGGCTCTTGAGTGATCATCAACAATGGTGAGAAAATATTTGCACTTATTAATAGTTGTGTGTTTATATGGTCCCCAAACATCAATATGAACAAGTTCAAACAAAGATTTTGCATATGAAAGACTTTCATTAAATGGTAAACAGTGATGTTTTGCAAGTGGACATATAGTACAATGAGACTGAGAATTACAAGGAAATGAATGACTAAGTGTTGTTATTTGTTTGAGAACTGATGGTGATGAATGACCAAGCCTTGAGTGCCATAGCTGTTGGTTGCTTGTGATGGAGAGGGCAGTGTGGGATGATGGATGAGTTGGTGTCTTGTCCAGCAGATAAAGACCATTACAAAGGCTGCCAAGTGCAATCCTCTGGTCCTGGTCCTGAAATATGCACATGGTGGCAGTTAAGATAAGTGAGCAATTTGTTCCTTTTAAAAGTTGGCTAACGGAGATGAGGTTGTATGAGAAGGTTGGGATGTAAAGGACGTTGTGAAGTGTTATGTGTGCATTGATGGTAACTGATCCATATTGTGTGACTTTTGTGTGTTGGCCATTGGGTAAGGTCACATATATTGGTTTGGTGAAACTGTGGATGTTAAACATAAGTTCAAGAGTTATGGCAATATGGTCTGATGCACCACTATCTATTATCCAGGCTACTATAAGATCAGAGATAAGAGAAGCAGTAAAACGAGGAATTTTAGTAAAATGGGAGTAAATTTTACCATTGTGGAGGTCTTTGTTGTTTTGTAGCATAAGTAGCACTTGATTCAACTGGTTTTGGAGCTGGTCCATTCTTGCAGCCACATGTGGATCAGCATTAGTAGTAGTAGCAGGATTGACCTCTTGTTTTTGTGGTAAATCAGCCATATGTTCTGTTTGTCCAGTCACCATGTTAACACTCTTGAAATTCCTTGAGTCATTTTGTTGTCTTGGTGGTTGTTTGACTGGGAACTTGCCATGCATTGGATGACCAACAGGATATCCAACAATTTTGTAGCATTCAGCCTTTGTGTGCCCCTCTTTTCCACAGTTACCACAATAAACTCCCTTCTTGAATGTTGACCTCCTTTCAGTGGATGACTCTCCTCTTGAGTACCTTGGTCCATTAGTGTTGTTCCTTTGATTGTTTGAATATGCAGAGAAGATTGCAGAAGTAGTTGGTTTAGCCAAGATCCCTTCCCTCTGCTTCTCCTCATGTCTAACCATCCCATAAGCCTTCACAACTGATGGAAGTGGTTGCATCAATAGAATTTGGCCCCTAATGTTTGCATAGCTCTCATCTAACCCCATTAGAAACTGAATCAGCCTTTTTCTTTGATCTCTTTCAATGTTTTCCCTACCATTTTCACAGTTACAAGGACAATGACAAAGATGAGGTGCTTCCAAAGCATCTAGTTCATCCCAAAATCCCTTTAACTTTTGATAATACACTTCAACAGCACAATTAAGTTGTTTCAACTGAATCAAATCTTGAGTTAACTGATACACTCTATGACCATCAATTTGTAAATAATGTTCTTGTAACTCAAACCATAGCTTTGATGCAGAACTCACAAAATTCAAACTGTTACTAATTTGTTCAGTGACTACATTAAGAATCCAAGATATCACCATGTCATTATTTCTTTCCCATAAGGCTTTTGTATTAGAGTTGATACCTGGTTCTTCATACTCTCCAGTGATTAGCCTCAATTTATTCCTTGCATTAAGAGCTATCATCATTGATCTTTTCCATGATCCATAGTTATCTGAACCAGTAAGTTTCTTTGATATTAGTATCAGTCCTGGATGATCAGTTTGCCTGAGATACAATGGATGATCTGGTGTTATTTGTAATTCTCCTCCATTTGATGCTCCTGCAGTGTTACTTCCAGTGCTCATTGTGTTGAGAATTCAGTTATGAAGTGAGGTCTTGATTAATCTTGGTGAATGAAATGATTTGTGAAGAAGTAATTGAGTTGATGATATTGAGTATTAAGAGTTTCAGTAATGGTGGATCTTGATTGTTAGTGTAACTAACTTTCAGTTAGAAATTATTTTGGGGAAGATGAATCTGGTCTGAGAGTTGGGTTGGATTCATTAGAGTTGATCACGATTTGATGTGATCAAAGCTCTGATACCATATTATGATTTGAGAGAGAATTGTAATGAAGGGAAAATGTAATTGTATTATTATGTATGAAATGAGAGATACAGAGTTTATATACAACTTGTAGTTTGACTTTCCACATTGACTTTTCTAACTAACCTCTAACTAACTAATACTTCTAGAATCTATTACAATAAGCTTGATTAATCTTGCACATCTTGTACTTCAAAGGCTGTTGCATTGTTGGAGTTTGATAAACTGAATTGGCTTGATGAGTAGCTGTAGCTTCTTGTGTCTCTTTGACTTGTGAGCTTGATGTAGCTACTTTGACTCTGTCACCTTTAAATCCCATGAGCGAGCTCGGAGTAGAATATTGCAAGGCCTACCATATGACTAATATTTGCATCCATAACTATTGTAACATACAATATCAATGTGTTACCTAAATCATACCAACTTGTGAGGTAGAAACACTAAGGTAGATACATCATGCATCATTATATACATGGATGAAGGCTTTAGGTACAAACACATATAAGCAAACACTCTATCATCTATGTTCTCTTCGCACGTACAAAAAAATTTGGCAGCACGACCATTCATCAACAAACACATTTTGCACGCATCCCGCATCGCTCTTTGTTGCCACATTTTACCCTTATGTCGTCGCCCACTTTTCCAATAAAATATCAGTGGTTATGGTGAACGGTGTGCGGCGATGGTGAACTGAAAGTATGTATATGTTTGGTTGCGTTAGTGTCTTGTTGAGAATGTGAATGTAGTCCAACCATGGAGGTGTCTTTGATATTGTTATTATTTGTCTTGTGACAAATGACGATAGATAAAAGAAGATTTTATTTTTTTCTATAAATGGTTAATGATGTTGTAAGGTCTATTTGGGAAATATTTGTGTTTTGTTATTTGAAATTTAAATCTAACAAGTTTGATGATTTTTTTTGTGCGTGATTGTTCATTCTTGTGATAATGTTCATTTGAGGTGGATTTACGAATGAAGTGTTTCGGGCCATTATTAAAAATCTTTTCGGGCTAACAAATCATTGGTGTTGTACTTTTTGTCTGGACACGTGTCAACAAATTAATGGAGTCGTATATTTACATATGACCATTTAAAGAATGAGTATTATTTTTATACATTTAAAAAAAAATTGTCCTATTATGAGAATTAACTCTTAAAAGAGCTTCTCACCTCGTAAGTTCTTCCTCGTCTACAATTGGTACTGAGGTCGCCCAGAAGATTGCCTGGATCGCCCGGAGGTTGCCCTAAAGCTAAAAGTTCATTGTGGAGAAAAAAATTACGCAACTTTAATTTTGTTAAACTAGTACTGTAAATGGGTCATATAAAAAAATTTATCTTTATTTATTTATTTTATTTTTTGCCCAAATTAACTGTCAACAACTAAAAATATATGGGAAAATTATCCTCACTAGAAATTTTGAATCAAGCATCAATTAATTAGTTACAAATTGTCATTCCCCAAAAAATAAAAGCAAGTAGTGATTATTTTTATTTATTTATTTATTGAAGGTAAAATCTTTGATGAATTAAATATTTCTAAGTTATTATATTTTCGAGTAATTCTGCATCTTTTACACACACACACACACACTTGCTTTTCAAATTCACACACATTATTTACACCATCAAAAACACACACAAACGCAATTATCTTTCATTAAAAAAACAAAACCAATAAGCCACCATTTTCAATGATGTGATCTTGTTCAGTTTCAAGAATTGCATTTGAACAAAGTTTACTTGAGGGTCATCTGTGTTTGCACACAAGTTGTTCGATAAAATGTCCCATTGACTTTAATGACGGCCTTTTGATTAGGCTATCACACGTGGTTAGTTAAGCTTATTTTATTGATCTAGGGATTTTTCTAAGATTATCACAAGTGTTTGTTGAATTTTGAAACCTTAAACCAAACCAAACCTTAATGGCACCCACCAAACGTAAGACCACTCACAAAGCCACTACAACCAAACACAAGCCCGATACAACCAAAGTGGGGGAGGAAATTTTAGACCTAGTTATACCTTATATACACAACATCGAGGACCGAAACTCTGTTTCGTTAGTTTCTCATAAGTTTTTTGAGATTGATGGCATTACGCGTAAGCGCCTAACTGTCCACGCACTTTACTACCCAAACCCTGCCTCTTTAAGTAAAAGATTCCCTTTCATCGAATCGTTAACACTGAAAGGTCCTCCTGATTTTATACGTATATGTTATAATGATATCCGAATCACCCTGTGGATCCAACAATTAGCTCTCGAGTTTAGGTGTTTGAAAGAACTTCATATTTGTAGTCTGGTTGTTCATGATAAAGATCTCGAGAAATTGGCAAGAACACGTGGCAAGGATTTATGGAGTTTGAAGATTAAGAAGTGTAAAGGGTTTTCGACAAATGGATTAAGGCATGTCTCTAACTATTGTAACCAATTGAGAACTTTGTGTTTGAAAGATTTTGGTTATATTAAAGAGAAAGATGGGATTTGGTTACATCAATTGGCATTGAATAGCACGGTTTTGGAAAGGTTGCATGTTACATTTACGGATATTTCTGATGCAGAAGATCTTACACTTCTTGCAAAAAACTGCTGTAACTCTTTAATATCGTTGAAGATTGATGCGTGTTATCTAAGTGAACTAGGAGATGCCTTTAGATATGCTGTTAGGTTGGAACATTTTGGTTGTGGATATATTTGGGATGAGGAGAGTGAGCTTGTTGGTTTCCAGTTTCCGCCAAATACGCGTTCATTAAGTATAAGGGATTTTCCATTAAGTCAATATTTAACTATACTCCCTTTTCTGAATCATATAAGAAAATTGAAACTTGATGAAGATTTGGATGATGAGTACCTGTGTTTGTTGTTTAAGAGGTGCCCCAATTTGGAAGTCCTATATACCGAGGATGCATGTGGAGACAGGGGATTGCAAGTTATTGGTAAGTTCTGCAAGAAATTGCGCAAACTTACCCATAATGGGCTTGTGACTCACCTGGGATTGATTGTTGTGGCAAAAGGATGTACTAATTTGGAGTATTTAAAGGTTAGCCTTGAAGATATTTCAAATGAAGCTCTCGAGTGTGTAGGAATTCATTTAAAGAATCTGCGTGATTTCTGTATATGGTTGGATAAAAAAGGCGGTATATCAGATCTACCGCTAGACAATGGAGTTAGAGCTATGCTAATGGGTTGCAACAAACTCGAAAGGCTAGGTATGAGTCTCTGGCATGAAGGATTGACGGATGTGGGTTTGGAATATATCGGGAAGTATGGTGCTAATTTGAGGTCTCTATCTCTTACTTATATAGGAGCTTCTAATACAGGACTTGTGAAGTTATCAGAAGGGTGCCCAAAATTAAGAAAGCTAAAACTGAGAGGTTGTCCCTTTAGCGAGCAATTTGTTACCGGTTTTGTGTTTAATATGCCTTCTCTAAGGTATGTTTGGTTTGACAATTATGATGGTACTGCATTGTCACTCACTCGTCCTGAGTTTCAACTTTGAAACATTGGTATGTATGTTCTTCGTCATTTACTTAAAAAATTGGTTTTTATTACTTTCTTTTGATATCGGAGTTTTTGTGAAATTCTATTACTTTGAAACATTGGTATGTGTCTTACTTTCGGAGTTTTTGTTGTCTTGGAATATCGTGATTGTGAAATTCTATCAATTACATGCTTTCTATCATCTCTTTAGCATGAGTTAGGTTTTTTACGAGTTTTCTATTAGACCAAATAAGGGGTTTCTGTATAAATGATGCACCATCCCATTTCTAAATATTCCTGGCAACTTGGGAGTTGGGACCAAATCCTGCAGGCCGAGAGATGATAAATGGCCTATGCATTAAGACAATGGATTAAAAAGTTGATAAAGTTTATGTCATTGATTCCAAAATATTACCGAAGATGGCCTTAAAATTTTAAAACTGCACTTCAGTTTATGATAGAAGTATGAACTCGTGTAACTGACTTTGGGGTCTGGGTAAGACTTTATAATGCAAGGCACTTTTAGAATTTGTTAATCTTTATATGTTTCCAGTTTTTAAATGTCAATTAAATGTTATTTTTTTTCCACCTTTCTTACTATCATTCTCTGAATTTGTTAATCTTTGTCGACTCGTATAGGAAGGATCAAGTTGAAAAGGTAGAAGTTGATGTAATTGCATGAAGAGGAAATGGCTAAAATGAAGAGTAAGCACAAGAAATAAGAGATTGAGTTGATAAAAATGTTTAAACTCAAAATTCGCATCAGGAATGACTTGTTTTTCAAGACTGATCTTAGCTTATTTTGCTGAAGGTTGTAGGAAAACTTGTTTGTGACTCCTAAAACTTTGACCCGTTTAGCATTTTATGTCATGCACCTCTTGTTTCGTCGGTGGTTATTAAGATGAACTTGCAGAAATATTTGCATTGATGTGCTTGCTGAGTGGGTATGCGCTACCGTTATTATGGGTGTGTACCCAAATACTTGGTTGATGGATGGAAAGCAGCACAAGCTTAGCCGTCCAAATGACCCTTGTATGTATTAATCAAATTTCCTTGTGTGTTCCATAAACTTGCAATGCGGTCAGCGGAAGCAGTTGCTATAATGTGGTTGTTGTTTGTTGGAGAAAAAGTATTATATGTAGCTCGTCCGGTATGCCCCTTTAATGAAGACACATGTAGGCCATATTTACTTGTGGGTGCGTGCTCCATATCTTACCAACTACAGTTAAAGAACATGTAGGCCATGAAACGAAAACGAGCACCCTGAAAGCGGCCGATCATCACCAATCTCTCTAGAAACAATGTAAAAACTTTTAGCATTATTCTCCAACACCGCCCAAATAATCTCAGCGTCTCTCGTCCTCCCAAATCTCACCGAGGCTTTCATAACTGAATCCTTGGCAATCCAATACCTCACCTTCAACAACGCTGTTGACCCTTGAGTATAAAGCGGATGCTAAACCGCCTCACCTTCAATTGATGCCATTGATAATGATGTATTTTAAGTGTACATGTGTGTTTATGGTTTAAATAAGAAGTTAAAAGAAATATTGTATAGTACAGGGGTTAAACTATAATCTGACTAGAAGTTAAGGGATTTAATTCGATTTAAGATAAAAACAATGTTAAAAATAGCTATAGGTTAAAGTTGGGCCTCAAGTGTTGTACGTAGTATTATATAATGAAATTTTCACGTCTCATATTATCACATAGGAAACATAGAACAAAAAGCAAAGAGATCATCGACTTCTTGTGTGAAATAATAAGGTTAGTCTTTACGTGTCTCTAATAGAACTCGTGATGAGATATATGTTCTTTTACTATGGGTATGTTTGTTATCGTTAAAGTGAGTGGATGTTTCTCCCTAAGATTATGTTAGTTTGTTGAATTTTGAAACCTTAAACCAAACCAAACCTTAATGTATGGCACCCACCAAAAACATTCCCAAACCCAAGCCTGAAAAAACCAAAGTGGGGGAGCAAGTTTTAGACTTAGTTATACCTTATATACACAACATTGAGGACCGAAACTCTGTTTCTTTAGTTTCCCGTAAGTTGTATGAGATTGATGGCATTACGCGTAAGCGTGTAACTGTCCACACACTTTACTACCCAAACCCTGCCTCTTTAAGTAAAAGATTCCCTTTCATCGAGGCGTTAACACTTAAAGGTCCCCCATCTGATTTTGATGATACAGATGATTATGGTCTGCGAATCACCCCATGGATCCAACAATTAGCTCTCGAGTTTAGGTGTTTGAAAGAACTTCATATCCGTGGTCTGGTTGTTCATGATAAAGATCTCGAGAAATTGGCGAGAACACGTGGTAAGGATTTAAGGAGTTTGAAGATTAAGAAGTGTACAGGGTTTTCGACAGATGGATTAAGACATGTCTCTAACTATTGTACCCAATTGAGAACTTTGTGTTTGGGAAATTCTTTTGATTATATTAATATGGAAGACGGGACTTGGTTTCATCAATTATTGGCATTGAATAGCACGGTTTTGGAAAGGTTGCATGTTAAATATACGGGTACTTCTGATGCAGAAGATCTTACACTTCTCGCAAAAAACTGTTGTAACTCTTTAATATCGTTGAAGATTGGAGCATGTTATCTAAGTAAACTAGGAGATGCCTTTAGATATGCTGTTAGGTTGGAACATTTTGGTGGATATAATTGGGATGAGGAGAGTGAGCTTGTTGGTTTCCAGTTTCCGCCAAATGCGCGTTCATTAAGTATAAGGAATTTGCCATTAACTCAATATTTAACTATACTCCCTTTTCTGAATCATATAAGAAAATTGAAACTTGCATCAGTTTTGGATGATGAGTGCCTCTGTTTGTTGTTTAAGAGGTTCCCCAATTTGGAAGTCCTATATACCAAGGATGTATGTGGAGACAGGGGATTGCAAGTTATTGTTAAGTTCTGCAAGAAATTGCGCAAACTTACCCATAATGGGCTTGTGACTCACCTGGGATTGATTGCTCTGGCAAAAGGATGTACTAAATTGGAGTGTTTAAAGGTTAGACTCAGAGATATTTCAAATGAAGCTCTGAAGTGTCTAGGAACGCATTTGAAGAATCTCCGTAAATTCTGTCTGAACTTGGATAAGAAAGATGGGACAACTGATCTACCGCTAGACAATGGGATTCAGGCGATGCTAATGGGTTGTAGCAAACTTGAAAGGCTACATATCAGTCTTTGGCCCGGAGTATTGACGGATGTGGGTTTGGAATATATCGGGAAGTATGGTGCTAATTTGAGGTCTCTATCTCTTACTTATATAGGAGCTTCTAATACAGGACTTGTGAAGTTATCAGAAGGGTGCCCAAAATTAAGAAAGCTAAAACTGAGAGGTTGTCCCCGTAGCGAGCAATTTGTTACCGGTTTTGTGTTTAATATGCATTCTCTAAGGTATGTTTGGTTTGACGGTTATGATCGTACTGCATTGTCACTCACTCGTCCTGAGTTTCAACTTTGACACATTGGTATGTATTTTCTTCGTCATTTACTTAAAAAATTGGTTTTTATTACTTTCTTTTAATATTGGAGTTTTTGTGAAATTCTATTACTTTGAAACATTGGTATGTGTCTACTTTCGGAGTTTTTGTTGTCTTGGAATATCGTGATTGTGAAATTTTGTCAATTACATGCTTTCTATCATCTCTTTAGCATGAGTTAGGTTTTTTACGAGTTTTCTATTAGACCAAATAAGGAGTTTCTGTATAAATGATGCACCATCCCATTTCTAAGTATTCCTGGCAACTTGGGAGTTGGGACCAAATCCTGCAGGCCGAGAGATGATAAATGGCCTATGCATTAAGACAATGGATTAAAAAGTTGATAAAGTTTATGTCGTTGATTCCAAAATATTAACGAGGATGGCCTTAAAATTTTAAAACTGCACTTCAGTTTATGATAGAAGTATGAACTCGTGTAACTGTCTTTGGGGTCTGGGTAAGACTTTATAATGGAAGCAGAAAGCTAATGAATTAGATAGATGACACGGGAATATATAGTCGGAAATCACGAGAAATATGAGCTGTGTACATTCCAAGGCACTTTTAGAATTTGTTAATCTTTATATGTTTCCAGTTTTTAAATGTCAATTAAATGTTTTTTTTTCCACCTTTCTTACTATCATTCTCTGAATTTGTTAATCTTTGTCGACTCGTATAGGAAGGATCAAGTTGAAAAGGTAGAAGTTGATGTAATTGCATGAAGAGGAAATGGCTAAAATGAAGAGTAAGCACAAGAAATAAGAGATTGAGTTGATAAAAATGTTTAAACTCAAAATTCGCATCAGGAATGACTTGTTTTTCAAGACTGATCTTAGCTTATTTTGCTGAAGGTTGTAGGAAAACTTGTTTGTGACTCCTAAAACTTTGACCCGTTTAGCATTTTATGTCATGCACCTCTTGTTTCGTCGGTGGTTATTAAGATGAACTTGCAGAAATATTTGCATTGATGTGCTTGCTGAGTGGGTATGCGCTACCGTTATTATGGGTATGTAGCATAATCACTTCATGTGTGCATTCTGTCACTCATTTTATTTAATTTGTAACATATTAATGCATGATGGGATCAAAAAAGAGTTTTTAAATGTATTATTAGATATTCATCGTTTATATGGTACATAGAGAGATACACAAGTGCTTATGTGTCGATCTAACCCACTTTGACTCGTGCTGAAAATCCCTCCGGATCTTCTTGGGCTCGAATCAAACATATCTATGAACAAAACTCACGACACAATCTCACACTTTGTATATATGAATTCTGTTAACTTTTACAATGTATCGACACCTATATATATACTATCCTAACCGACATCTATGAAGCAACACAATGCTTCTGACTTCCTAATCGACACTTACATAAATAACTGCTTTAATAACTGTCATACGGTTATTAACTTTGTTCTTGACATACTTGGACCCTAAACTTATACACTTTACAAACTCGACTCTAAATACATAAACTAATTACACTACGACCCCTAAACATGGATTAATGAATTATCATTCAACATTCCTCCCTAATTTATTAATCCGTGTCTTCAACATCTTCATGTCTTCAACTCGATCATCTCTATGTTTGAACATGTTGTAGCATGTCTTTCATTATCATTGTCTTCATTGTTCTTCATTCGATGATGATGAAGAATCATCATCACTTCGATCTTTTTCCTCTTTGACTGCATGTTTCTGAACCTGCAACTGTTGTATTCTGTTTTGCTCTTGGCTTCTTTGACCATTGTTCTATCATCACTAATCAATATACATTTGCAGCCATCTTGTATCCATTCTCTTTCTTCTCTGATGTTGTAACGGTCTCTGCACTTGTTTCTCAAATGCTTCTTCTCTTTCTCTGAATCAGTTCTATAACCGATGTCTTCTCTTTTCTGTTAATCGATTTTCTAATCGATTTCTGATGAGGCGAAAAGTGTACCGCTTTTAAGGGGTCATTTAAGCCCGAAATCGTATTTATTTGATCAAATATTGCCCTAAATCGTTCCTTTTGTCATTTTAGGTACTTTTGAGGAGAAATCTGGAAAAGGAGGCATTTTGGACGTTTTTGGAGCATAAAAGTGAAGAAAACGGCAAAGTCTCAAAATTGTGCTGAAAGTCACCTTTGACGGCGTCAACATTAACTCCAGACGGCGTCATGCCTTGGCAAGAAAAGTTGGATGTGAAATTTACTCATGACGGGCCAGTGAGTTTGCATGAGAATTCTGATGGCGTCACGCTTTAACTAAATCAAGGGCGTCACGGCTTAAATCATAAGGGGACGGCGTCACGTTATAGGTCCGACGGCGTCAAGCCTTGATAAGCCAGAATGGATTTTGGAAGAGCTAAAGAGGGACGGCGTCAAGATGGTCATCCGGGAACCCTAAAAGCGGCGAGGTGACGGCGTCACAATGCATAAGGTGACGCCGTCAGATGTCAAAGTCTATATATAGTTTTCTAATTTTTTGTCATTAGGGAGAGCTTAGTGTGTGGAATTTTGGGATAAAAACCCTAAGACGATTTTAGCTACTTTTTCAGGGCTTCTTGCCTTGAGATCTTCCATGTTTCATTGAAAGATAAGTTATCAATTAATCATTCAATATGTCTATGTGTTGTTTGATTCTATCTTATGCTTGTCTTTTGTTTAACATGTTAGGCTAAATTTATCTTGTGTTTGCTTAGATCTAATGAAACCTAGCTATTGATTATTGGTTGTTAGTGTGTTATTAGTTGTGTTGGATGATTGTTTATCTATGTTAGGCTTAAGAAAACTGGCTAACTTCCTATTCGGTAACTTGCTTGAACGTCTTAAGAAACATGAACCAAACGCGTACTAAAGGTTTTTATGGTTGTATTTAATGCACAAGCGAATTCTAGTGATCCCATGTTAGGAGCTTCCTAGCCGGCTCGACATAGGAGTGAAGTAGGAGCTTGTAGAGTTTGGGGAAGTAAGTACGCCACCCCACGAATGGTATTAAGGAATACACCCGTCATCCACGCGACTAATACACACTAATTAACCGGTAAAAGATAGTTAGGGAGTAAGGAAATCTAAGTAAACACATTTCTCTACACATAAGTTTCTCACCACTTTTCATTTTTGTTATTTTATTTTATTTGCATTTGTAGTAATTTGGGTTAGTTGACTAGCAACTAATTCCGCCCACTCCTTCAAAACCCGAGATTTTACTTGCTTTCATAAAATATAAAAACATAAAAAGAATCTTCCTCAACCCTTAGACCTAATTAGAGTAGCCTTTCACACCTAACGAACACTATTCCCTGTGGAGAACGATCAATCCCCCGTACTTACCACTACACTATACTACATCGGTCAGGTACACTGCCTGGTGGGGTTGTAAGCCTCTTGAGATCCCTCGAGAGGTAAAACCTGTTGTAAGGTTGCAAAACCCACGCATCAAGTTTTTGGCGCCGCTGCCGGGGAATAGTTATTGTTTAGGTTGAATTTTTATTTTATTAGGTCTACTCACTAGATTCCTTTCTAGTGAGATTTTTATTTTATTTTTCTAGGTTTTCTTTAGTCTATCTTATTTCTTTGTATGTTTGTTCGTAATTTCCATTGACTCTTCCGTTCACCATTATGGAGAACGCGAATCCACCATACTACCAGCCACGTAATTCACCCACTCCATATGACATCTTGATGTTTAAACAACATAAAGATGAACCTCTCTATGATGCATGGACTCGTTTTAAATATTTACTCCAAAAAGTCCCTCATCATAACTTCGATTTTTGGTCCCTAACTCAAATCTTTTACAATCATGTCGACCGACATGCCCAAAGGGACATTTACCATATTGCCGGCAGGGATATTAGGGAATTAAGTGCTGAGAAAGCATGGGAAGCTATTGAAGAGTGTGCCCAATATTATTATATGGTAGACAACCCAACAAACGTTAGTACAAGTCAATTGAATATAAATTTCCTGGATCATGAAACAAGTTTGTTTGGGGATGAATACATTAGTGTTGAGATACCTAAGTGGTTGTCATGTAATGCCATAGTACAAAACAAACACATAGGTGACCTTGATGTGATGGAGGATTTAGCCGAACATGATCACATTGATCAAAAAGACCTAGGTTTTATGATCGATGATGATGAATCTCAAGAAACACATGATGAATCTTTTGGGAAATTTGAATATAGCAGTCATAATATTGAGGATGATCCTTATGATTTGGATATAGATGTTAAGATGCCTAGAGAAGCACTTGAGATACTTGGGAAAATGTTAGGGTTAGATCCTACTAAAACACATGATGAGGATATAGGTGATCTTGACATAAGGAATGATGAGGTAAGTAACATAAGCCCACCAAGTACCCCACAAGTCCTACCATCATTTGAGGCACACACACCGCCCGTGACTTACCCGGAAGAAGTTGAGGATACTATAGGAACCCCAATAGAGGTAGAGCCCTTGGACCAAATACAACTAGAAGATATAGGTTTGAATGCTTTTAGTGATCACAACCTTTCTTTTAGTCCTATGGAAGTTCCTAGTTTTGATGAGCCGGAGCCTCAACCAAAACCGTTACCTAATCCTCCATCCTTGGATGAAAATTTAGGAATTGAATTAGGTCCCGATCCACCCATCAAAACATATAGTCCGGGTAGTCTTAAGTTTAAGGTAGTAGACATTAAGCCTTGTAGTGAGGAAGCCAATATAGGAGTGAAACATGACCTTACATACTTACATCACCCATTCATGATTGATCACAAGAAACATTATGGGTTTAAACCGGGTTTATTAGGTCAAGATGGATTCCCAACTAGAAGTCTCTCGAAGTTGATAGAAGATGATCCCTTTTTAGGAGGAAACTCAAAATCACCCATTGACCAAAGTGAACTAGGCAAGGTTATGATGAAAGGAGCACACCCCTTTGAGCATATAATTCATCCACCACTCTTTCCTCACGTGGCATACTCCTACCGAGCTGGTGTGTATCGCTACTATCACCCGCACTTAATCCTAAGTGTAGGGAAAACCTCTCCTTTATCCATTAAATAAGGGTAGAGTCAGGCTCATGACTCGAACAAAAACAAGCGCTTCTTGGGAGGCAACCCAAGCTTTATTTATTTTATTTGCTTTGTGTGTTTATTTGTTTGTGTGTTTGTTTTATTTGTTTCGTATGTGTGTTTAATTTCTATTCTTATTGATTCATGTTCAAAAGTAATTTGTGAAAATGCTTTATGTTGTTTTTAACTTCGTCTTAACTACATATAAAGGTATTTTGCAAAAGATAAGTGTAAGGGAAATCTAAATCGGTTTATTAGAACACAAATGAACATGAATCATAATAATATTAAATTAACGTACATATTAGTATTTGTTTGAGTCAAATGCTTGTATCGAGTCATAATGATGTTTTGCAGAATTTCCAGGAAGTAAGGTAAAGGTTTTTCCAGAAATTTTCCGGAAACTTAAAACGAAAATTTTTGTCAGGTCATTTCTGACGGCGTCAGGGGTTATAACCTGACGGCGTCAGATTTAATTTCCAGAAATTTTTGAAAATTTTGTCTTCATAAAAAGTTTTTATTAAAATCTCCAACTTATAATCTCTAGGAATCTGCAAAGTTATCATTCCACAAGCATTATATCCTTATATATAGATTTTATCCCGCCGATGTTATGCAGGTTTTCGTGTTTGTTTTCTCAGGTTCAACAGGTTATTTTGGACAAGGAAATGTTTTGAATCAAGCTTATGGCGATGCATTAGTCATGGAGCTTCAACATTCTCTTTGGAGGAAGATTTAACCGTGTAATTTCATTATCCAACGAGCGAATCAGGGGAGTATTTGATTTCATTCTTTTACTTTATGCTTTTACATCTTGTTACTTGAACATTGGGGACAATGTTCATCTTAAGTGTAAGGGGGGGGGGTAAAAGTACGATTTTAGAGAATGCTATTACGCTTGATTTTTGTTTGTTTAATAGTAGATGTGTAATAAAACTGAGAGAAATACTTGTTAAGGTAATTTTAGTGCCAAATTTAAAATTTTTTACAACATATAGGAGTGAAACTTTGATCTTAATGAGCGTCTCATGGATAGGAGTTATATGACTAGCACAAAAACCGTACCACTAAAAAATTTTCCACCCCCAAATATGTGAGGTTCGCCCCTAGAATTGGTAGGAAAAGCATTTATGCTATGATGTGTGTACCGGTAGCACTTAGATTCTAGAACTTGCGTTAGGACCATTCCAAGGCCACAAGTGAGACTACATTCGTGTAGTTAGATTTACTACATGATAAGAGGCATTAGGATTAACCCATTGTTTTACACCTGTGTTTTTGTTATAATTACTTTGGCTACATTGGTCAAGTAATTCTCCCACACCCTTTGCGTTGTACTCATTTTTAGTACACGATACCCCTAGTACACCCCTCAGAGCCTATCTTTTCGTTTCGACCTTTAAGCATTTTACTTAAAGGAAGAATTTGTTTACACCCCACTAAAATGTACACCCAAATCGCCTTAGCCTACCTTGTATGCACTCATTTTTTGTGCATTATTGTTACTACATTTGTTTAAACCCAAGTTAATTATCTAATTGATTACATGGTTGCTAAGTCGAGTCATATCTTTGTACATATTGTTTTGGGACGATTGGGACTCGTGGGTAAAGTACTAATGTAATGGAGTAATGGGGAAGAACATCATTTATTACCCCCATATGTGCTAAATATTTTAAAAAGTACTCCAAGTTTTTCGATTATCTTAATTCGAGTCATTAGATTAGTTAATTGTAAAGTTATGTAAAAGTTCAAGTGTAAGGGGGATGCAATGCCCCTATGATGTATTATTTTGGATGGTAGGGCAAGAGTGTATGTCAAAAAAAAAAAAAAAAAAAAAAAAAAAAAAAAAAAATCAAGAAAAATACAAAAAAATGAGAAAAAGAAAAATAGAAAAAACATACGGACTACCATCCCGTTTCATTTTATGTTTATTTTATGTTTATGTTTTGTTATTTTGTTTCTAGCTTAAGATCGAGTCTAGTCTTGGCTTAGCAACGTTGTATAGTACATGTAATTGATCAAGATCTTTAACTCGCCACCAGTAAAATATCCTTTATCCAACAAAACCGTGTTTTCCTTTTCCCTACACCTAACATTATAACCCATTTAAAAGCCCTCTTTGATAGTTTATCTTTGGTGCTTACGCCTAGTGGAGGAGGTTTTCGATCCTTTCCCAAGCCTATGGTAATCTATTTGCTATGACAGGTAGTGAGAGATATTATCCGTTTTCATTTATGAGATTTATTTTGATGACACTTGAGAGATGTGAGTATCTAAACACTACTTGTGAGGTGCTAGTATATAATCTCCGTGCTTATTATGATTGAAGTGGAACGATTATTTGTTGTAATTACTTTTATGTTTGCATTAAATGACCCCTAACTTGTATTTTGATTAGAATAAAAGCGCATTTGCTTGAGGACAAGCAAATCTCAAGTGTAAGGGTATTTGATGAGGCGAAAAGTGTACCGCTTTTAAGGGGTCATTTAAGCCCGAAATCGTATTTATTTGATCAAATATTGCCCTAAATCGTTCCTTTTGTCATTTTAGGTACTTTTGAGGAGAAATCTGGAAAAGGAGGCATTTTGGACGTTTTTGGAGCATAAAAGTGAAGAAAACGGCAAAGTCTCAAAATTGTGCTGAAAGTCACCTTTGACGGCGTCAACATTAACTCCAGACGGCGTCATGCCTTGGCAAGAAAAGTTGGATGTGAAATTTACTCATGACGGGCCAGTGAGTTTGCATGAGAATTCTGACGGCGTCACGCTTTAACTAAATCAAGGGCGTCACGGCTTAAATCATAAGGGGACGGCGTCACGTTATAGGTCCGACGGCGTCAAGCCTTGATAAGCCAGAATGGATTTTGGAAGAGCTAAAGAGGGACGGCGTCAAGATGGTCATCCGGGAACCCTAAAAGCGGCGAGGTGACGGCGTCACAATGCATAAGGTGACGCCGTCAGATGTCAAAGTCTATATATAGTTTTCTAATTTTTTGTCATTAGGGAGAGCTTAGTGTGTGGAATTTTGGGATAAAAACCCTAAGACGATTTTAGCTACTTTTTCAGGGCTTCTTGCCTTGAGATCTTCCATGTTTCATTGAAAGATAAGTTATCAATTAATCATTCAATATGTCTATGTGTTGTTTGATTCTATCTTATGCTTGTCTTTTGTTTAACATGTTAGGCTAAATTTATCTTGTGTTTGCTTAGATCTAATGAAACCTAGCTATTGATTATTGGTTGTTAGTGTGTTATTAGTTGTGTTGGATGATTGTTTATCTATGTTAGGCTTAAGAAAACTGGCTAACTTCCTATTCGGTAACTTGCTTGAACGTCTTAAGAAACATGAACCAAACGCGTACTAAAGGTTTTTATGGTTGTATTTAATGCACAAGCGAATTCTAGTGATCCCATGTTAGGAGCTTCCTAGCCGGCTCGACATAGGAGTGAAGTAGGAGCTTGTAGAGTTTGGGGAAGTAAGTACGCCACCCCACGAATGGTATTAAGGAATACACCCGTCATCCACGCGACTAATACACACTAATTAACCGGTAAAAGATAGTTAGGGAGTAAGGAAATCTAAGTAAACACATTTCTCTACACATAAGTTTCTCACCACTTTTCATTTTTGTTATTTTATTTTATTTGCATTTGTAGTAATTTGGGTTAGTTGACTAGCAACTAATTCCGCCCACTCCTTCAAAACCCGAGATTTTACTTGCTTTCATAAAATATAAAAACATAAAAAGAATCTTCCTCAACCCTTAGACCTAATTAGAGTAGCCTTTCACACCTAACGAACACTATTCCCTGTGGAGAACGATCAATCCCCCGTACTTACCACTACACTATACTACATCGGTCAGGTACACTGCCTGGTGGGGTTGTAAGCCTCTTGAGATCCCTCGAGAGGTAAAACCTGTTGTAAGGTTGCAAAACCCACGCATCAATTTCCACTCTCTTCTCTTTGTCTAATCTGTCTTTCTCTCCTGTTCGCGACTCCACAGCCTAACGAATAGGTTTCTCTCATTCCTTTTCTTTTGTCCTTCAATTCTGACTTTTCACATTGATCATATCGCATGACCCTTCTTCAATTCTCTTGATCATTCAATCCATCACAGATTCTTCTCTTCTTTGCGGTTGCTTCACACAACAAAATCTTCGGGTTGCTTCACACAACTTGGCTTCACACCATCTTCTTCAACTTGATCATATCACATGATCAAATTTCCCTTTTTTCTCTAAATTAATCGATCTTCGGATCGGTTTCTGTCTCTTTCTGACCGGTATGCCCACGGTCGGTTTCTTCTCTGTCTCTTTCTGACCGGTATGCCCACGGTCGGTTCTCTTCTCTGAAAACGATTCCCTGAATCGCTTATTGAACTTGATTCCCTGAACCAAGTTATTCTTCTCTCTGGTGTTTGCGGTTTAGTTTTCTTGCAATCTGCAAACGTATTCTTCTTGAATCTCTGATGTAACACAAACTGAAACACCGGGTTTGATTCGAACTTCTGTCGCTCTGATACCACTGTTGGTCCCATCTGGATCTTCTATGATCGAATCAAACATGGTCTATGAACAAAATTCATTATATACAAAAGCGTGAGTTTGTGTGTCATGTGTTTTGTTCATAGACCATGTTTGATTCGATCATAGAAGATCCAGATGGGACCAACAGTATGTAGCATAATCACTTCATGTGTGCATTCTGTCACTCATTTTATTTAATTTGTAACATATTAATGCATGATGGGATCAAAAAAGAGTTTTTAAATGTATTATTAGATATTCATCGTTTATATGGTACATAGAGAGATACACAAGTGCTTATGTGTCGATCTAACCCACTTTGACTCGTGCTGAAAAACATACCCATTTTGACCCGGCAATAATATAAGAAGCTTGTTGGTGTATATATGAGGTTTAGAAATTCTGCCAAGACCCTTTAGACAATATACTCGATGATTCTTATGTTAAACAGTATCTATTCAGTCTTTTACTGTTAATTTTAACACACGTCTTTATGGTAAAAGTTTGGTATTCAAAACAAAGTTTGGTATACACGATGTGTTTGACATTTTGAGCGTCACCCGGCTTTATGAGTTGCGAGATATAGTTGTAGTAAAAGTCAATTTGGTCTGATAAATGAAGTAGGACTGAAATAACTTCTTCTGTGCATTGAACGGTATAAATATCGATAAATATCGACTGCATGCTTCCAGTTCCATCATCAATCTTGAGCATCACCCGACTTTATGAGTTGCGAAATATAGTAGTAGTAAAAGTTAATTACAAAATCAAATGTAAAATTAAATGAGAATCACATTATATTTTGTGAAAAGGTAAAATACTCTAGCTGTTAAAATTCAATGAAGAATTCACAATTAATAACTGAAGATTCAAAAGTTGAAATGAATGAGGGTTTATTTGAAGGTTTTTGGGTGATGGAGAAGAACAAAAGGTTTATTTTCAAGGTTCAAAATTAGAGGTTCGCAATTTATAACAAGGGTTGCAGAAAGAGATGCAGCGGCCAAGAAGTTCAAATAGGTAAATAGGGTCCAAAACACCGGTCCAAGCAAAATACTCTATTTGTCCCAAAATTATAGTCTCCGTTTGAAGTTTTTAGTCTTTGTTTTTTTCAACTTTAACCTTAAATATTTTTTTTTATATTACCTAATACTTGATGCAAAATATACGAATGTATTGAGTTTTAAATGTATTTTTCATTGGTATAATTTTCATGAAGTATTGCATAACACAAACAAAAATATTTAAAGTCAAAGTTAAGAAAGACCAAAAAAGTTAAATGGAGACAATAATTTTGAGACGGATGGAGTAAATAAATAGTGAATTGGGTTTCTTTGCCCGGGCGGGAGGGAGTGCACCTTCATTTATGAACTTTGGCGGGAGGTCCAAAATAAATAACCAAGTTCAATTGAAATCTAGCTTCATTTGTTTTGTGTTGGGGAAGGGTTCATTACTTCAACCAGGGTAAGCTTCTTGATCGCAAGTATAAGTTTAGGTCGATTTATTGGGAAGGTTCTTTCGGTTTTTTTATTTATGCAAATGGGTTATGTTCATATCAAAGTGTAGGTGTTTAGATTCGTGTTAGAGCATTTTCATTGTTGGCATTAAAAATGTATTTTTACTAATTTGAGCTTATATGTAAGATTATTAGCTTATTTAATTTCGTCTCATATTTACAAGTTCTTATTTTGAAACTTACGGATTAATAGAAACTCTATTTTTTAATTGGCCGGCTATAAATTCTACAAGAATATTAGGGTTTCCGTAAGGCTTTTCAATTCGTGTGATAGCAATGTTAAGTTTTCTATTTACAGAATTAAATTCTTTTTGTAAATTCATCTGTAATTCTTCGATTCCTCGGGGTCGACTTTCAATTAATATTTTTGGAAATCCCATATAGATTATGATTTGGATCAGATCGATGTTTATTAACAACAAATAAAAATAAATTCGGGCTTCTGATATATTAGACAAGTATCCATGAATAGCAACGGATTTTGTATGTAACGTTTATACATAAAAAAAAATGTAATTGAAAAGTGTTAAACACAATGTTGCAAAAATCGTTAATCGGTAGCCGGGCGGGCGACAACCCTGCAGCGATTAATCGGCCAAGGCGGGATTAATCGGATTGGCATTTTTTGCATATTTTGGGTATTTCTGGAGACCAAACTAAAGATCGTAATTGATTCCAAGCCTACTATGTTTCCAAATCTCAATAAAGGGCTCCAATTCTGATTATGAGGCTCATTGTGCGTTATAAGTGAAATAAACGATCCCCAAATTAAGTAGAATGCCTAAATTTTTATTTTTTTAAAGCTGACCGATTTGGCCGATTCGACCGATTTTTGACCGATTCGGCCGATTTTTGACCGATTTGGCCGAATTTTGACTCATTAGTGGCTGTTTTCTTGCCTAGACCGATTTTTTTTTACCGATTTTCAAAATTCAACAAAGTATACGGCCGATTAACGATTAATCGGCCGATTCGGTCGGTTTTTGCAACATTGGTTAAACATGCGATAATTTATCTTCACCACCTCCGAAGCAAGAATGCTTCTTCCCGACCGTAGGTCCCACACACGAGCCAACGCATCAAGCCCACAAGACACTACAAGTGAGCCATCAGGGTGAAAAGCCAAACCATACACACTTCGGCTATGACCTTGCTGATAAAGCATATCAAAACGAAAACGAGCACCTTGAAAGCGGCCGATCATCACCAATCTCACTATAAACCATATCAAAATTACTTTTAGCATAATTCTCCAACGCCACACAAATAATCTGAGCATCTCTGGCCCTCTCTAACCTCACCGCGGCTTTCATAACCGACTCCTTGGCAATCGAATACCTCGCCTTCAACAAAGCCGTCGAGCATTGAGTATAAAACGGATACTCAGTACCTTCAATTGATGCCATTGATAATGTTGAATTTAAGTGTACGTGTGTGTTTATGGTTTAAATGTGAAGTAAAATAGACTTGCATAACAATTACAAAGTCAGTATCGCTGTTTCTAATCGGCGTTTTGGAATCCTTGTGAGCATCGTCGTAGGAGGAGGTTTAAGGAATCGGCATCTCTAGGATTTTTTTTTTAATTAATTTATTTATTTTTTTAATTTTTTTTATTTTATTTATTTATTTATTTATTTATTTTTGGTTCAAATAAAAGGAAACCGTGCGAAGCAAGCTTATGTTCAACTTGGGCCTCAAGTTATAAAAACTTAAAACAAATTATGTATAGTAAAAGGGCTAAACTATAATCTGACTAGAAGTTAAGGTATTTAAAACATATATATCTTGACTCGATTTAAGGATAAACTTTACTTATACGTTTTAGTGTGTTCAATTAAAAAGCAAATCGTGCGTGCGAATTACCAAGCTTAATTAGGTGATCGACTTCTTGTTTTAAGTTCATAAGAAGGTTAGTTTTTACGTGTTTTTAAAAAAAACTCATGAGATATGTTTTTTTCTTTGTTATTCGACAAGAGCTGAAGACATGTATGTATATATAGTGTTTGTCCCTAAGATTATATTATGTATTTGCATGATTTTATAGCTAAAACTAATAGAATTTATTAGGTGTAACAAATTCGTATATAATCTAACTTAATGGAATTTCGATGGATTATTATTACCTGTATAAATCCCAATATAAAGTATAATATCTAACTTAGTTCATTCGCAGTTCGTCAATAAGGATCATAGTTTGCTTTATATTCGTATATATAACGAATATATTTATACTGTCGTGTGAAGCACAGGTAATTATCTAGTTATGTGCAGACATATGGAGCTTTGATATTACTAATTATGATGGTATTCTCATAAAGCAATTTACATCTTATTGTTAAATTTCTTCTTATTAGTTTAATTTCATTTATTGCAGGTTTAGTTCTGTGGTTTTAGAGGATCAAGAAAGTAATTCACTCAAAGTTTAACATCAAACCTTAAAACAAACCAAACTTTAATGGCACCCACTAAACGTAAGACCAAACACAGGCCCGAAAAAACCAAAGTGGGGGAGCAAGTTTTAGACTTAGTTATACCTTATATATACAATGTTGAGGACCGAAACTCTGTTTCGTTAGTTTCCCGTAAGTTTTATGAGATTGATGGCATTACACGTAAGCGTGTAACTGTCCACACACTTTACTACCCAAACCCTGCCTCTTTAAGTAAAAGATTCCCTTTCATCGAGGCGTTAACACTTAAAGGTCCCCCATCTGTTTTTAATCTTAGATATCATAATGATAATAACCGAATCACCCCGTGGATTGAGCAATTAGCTCTCGAGTTTAGGTGTTTGAAAGAACTTCATATCCATCGTCTGGTAGTTGATGATAAAGATCTCGAGAGATTGGCAAGAACATGTGGTAAGGATTTAAGGAGTTTGAAGATTAGTAAGTGTCAATGGTTTTCGACAGATGGATTAAGGCATGTCTCTAAGTATTGTAACCAATTGAGAACTTTGTGTTTGGAATATTGTTATCATATTGAAGTGAAAGATGGGATTTGGTTACATCAATTGGCATTGAATAGCACAGTTTTGGAAAGGTTCCATGTTACGAATACGGATATTTCTAATAATACTAAAGATCTTACACTTCTTGCAAAAAACTGTTGTAACTCATTAATATCGTTGAAGATTGGAAAGTGCTATCTAAGTAAACTAGTAGATGCCTTTAGATATGCTGTTAGGTTGGAACATTTTGGTGGAAATAATTATGATCGCGAGAGTGAGCTTGTTGGTTTCCAGCTTCCGCCTAGTATGCGCTCATTAAGTATAGAGGATTGGCCAGTAACTCTACATACAACTGTACTCCCTTTTCTGAATCAGATAAGGAAATTGAAACTTGTGTCTTTAGGCTTTAGGTATGATAAGTGCCAGTGTTTATTGTTTAAGAGGTGTCCCAATTTGGAAGTTTTAAATACCGAGGACGTCTGTGGAGACGAGGGATTGCAAGTTATTGGTAAGTTTTGTAAGATATTGCGCAAACTTACCCATGAGGGGTTTGTGACCCACGTGGGACTAATTGCTCTAGCAAAGGGATGTGTTAATTTGGAGTGTTTAGATGTTAGCCTTACAGATATTTCAAATGAAGGTCTGGGGTGTGTAGGAACTCATTTAAAAAATCTGCGTGATTTCCGTATATGGTTGAGTAAGAAAGACGGTATAAGAATTTCACCGCTAGACAATGGGGTTAGAGCTATGCTAACGGGGTGCAGAAAACTCGAAAGGCTAGATATCAGTCTCTGTCATGAAGGATTAACGGATGTGGGTTTGAAATATATCGGGAAGTATGGTGTGAATTTGCAGTCTCTCTCTCTTACTAGTATAGGAATGACTAATGCAGGACTTGTGAAGTTATCGGAAGGGTGCCCGAGATTAAGAAAGCTGAAATTAAGGGGTTGTCCCTTTAACAAGCAAGTTGTTGCCAATTCTGTGTTTAATATACCTTCTCTAAGGTATGTTTGGGGTTACAGCGATCTTATTGGTTGGGCACTCGCTCGTCCAGGGTTTCAACTGTGAAACATTGGTATGTATGTTCTTCGTCATTTAGTTGGAAATTATTGTTATTTTCCTATAAATATTAATAAGGGTGTCTTACTTTGGGAGTTTTCGTAGTCTTGGAATATCATGATTGTGAAATTCTATCATACGCATGCTTTCCATCCCATTTTTAAATATTTCTGGCAATTTGGGACCAAATCCTGCCTCCGAGAGGTGATAAGGCACTTCGTGAATTTGTTAATCTTTATAAATGACAGAAAAGTAAAAATTCTCAGTTTTTAAATGTCAAATATATGTTTCCGCCTTCCATCACTTTGAATTTGTTATTTATTACAGTAATTTTAAACTGCATCTGTTAATCCTAAATGACTTGTATAGGAAGGAGCAAGTTTAAAAGGAAGTCTCCAACAAGTGACGAACTATAAGAAGAAAAGGAAATGTCTAAAATGAAGAGTAAGCACAAGAAAGAAGAGATTGAGATGATAGAAATGTCTAAACTCAAAATTCGCATGGGGAATGACTTGTGTTTGGCAAAAAGTGCTGGTGCTGGTGCTGAAAAAAAATTAAAAATGTAGCCTTTTTTTAGTAGTGTTTGGCAAACTAGCTGTAATTGTAGATTAAAATTGTAAAATAACGTAATTGGATATACAAATAACAAACCCAATATGAATAAGAATAGTAAATAAAATTATTGATATAAATCATAAATATGTAGCATTGCATGAAAATCCATGTAAAAATACAAACAACGGTAAAATGATGTTAAATTATCATCCACGATGCGCATTCCATATTGAAGTAGCAAAGTATAGAGGTGCATGCTCCTGTTTTTCTATGGTTCTTCTCCTCAATTGGCTAATAACCCTCATAAGTTAAACGTAGAATATTATTCAAAATACATGATTTGTAGGTACAAAGTACAAAGATATAATTTAGTTTTTGAAGATTTTTGTAGCTAAAATTGAAGTCTGTGAGACACCAGTGATACAACAAAGGTGTATGTTGTATCTTTTTGCTTAGCTTTTACAACTTTTCATAGTGAGAGGTTAGTGCATGGTTGCACAGAAGCCCAGTTTAATATTTCTCCAACCTGAGTTGCAAATTTCCATATGACAAGAAAGTTTATATTCAACTATATAATGAAATAGAATATGCTAACTAGTCTCATTTATAATAGAACATGAGTATTAGAAAGGGTATCTTGGTAAATTTGCAAATTATAATCTCCAGGATTTTCTGAAAAGTTCCTGTAAGGAGCTTTCTTTTTTTGGAGATTATTTTACTACAGTTTTAATAATCTAGCGCAGCCAAACAAGGCTACTTTTTAGATGAGAGCTTATTTTTTTTAAAAATAATCTTTAGCTCCCATAATCTCCCATAATTCTTGCTGCCAAACACACCCCTAGAATGACTTGTAGCTTGTTTCGTTGTAGGTTTAGTTATTAGGTTGTGACTTGTAAAACTTTGAGTCGTTTATCGTTGTATCTCATGCACCTGGTATTTTGTTGGTGGTTCTGAAGATGCAATATTTGCATTGCTGTGTTTGTTGATTATCATTCCTACCACAACCAATAGTTTTTGTTTTGTTTTTTACCTGATTCGTGCATGGCAATAACGATAAGACAACTTACTACCTGAAATTGTACTTCAGGGAAAAAAAACAGAAAATTCGCTTGATTTTTGGGAGGGTTCATTGTGAATGTGGAACTCGCGGTTGCATTGGAAAACAGGGGATCAATGCCTTTCACTTTAAAAGAGAGATATGTGGTTGGTTGGGTGATCGTGGTTGTTCGAGTTGTTTTGATGGTTATATAATCATAATAGTTTAATAGGTGGTATGTTCACGTCTAGTTTTTGATCGCCTTGACAAGGGTCAAGGGTTTGATTTCGACGTGTTGTGGTCTTACAATAAGAAGTGTTTTCTTCGTAAAACATCCTTACATATCATCATGCCACCACTCTATTTGTATGTGTAGTCATAGCGTTTCAGTGTCGAGGTCGTGGTAGTGGCTTTTTTTTACCCGTTTCTATGCTTCATAGCGAGGATTCTCTTTAATTGTTGGATCTTCATAAGGTTGGTGTAAGGAATGATTTGATAAGAGATCGTTTTAGGGTCTTTATCATGGAATTAGGATCAAATGAGAAGAAAAATAAAATGAGAATGAAAAATAAGAATGATGAGAAGAAACAACAACCACACATTTCAGATGCACCTACAAAAATAGATGCATCGAATCGGAAAGTTGTTAGAGTGAACAAAAGTTGAAAAGTAATTTTAAAAGATAAATATGTTACAAATCGATAACCATAAAGACAACCTACTAAACTGATTGAGTTTAAAGACGAAATATGCAGTCATATATGTATGAACAATAGATCAAATTTGTTATTAACTTTTTGTTTTATTTGTTCGTCTATAAAAGATGTGTGGTCAAAAGTGAAAATATGGTAATGATATTTATTATTAAGCAGTAAATAAAGCAAACATTATTCACCCTAGGCTGGTATCATATAGGAAGGAGCAAGTCGAAAAGTAAGTCTCAACAAGTGACGAAATGTAGAAAGGAAGGTTGAAGTTGATGTAATCGCATGAAGAGGAAATGGCTAAGAGATTGAGATGATAAAAATGTTTAAACTCAAAATCCGCATGTGGAATGACTTGTTTGTCAAGACTAATATTAGCTTATTTTGTTGTAGGTTGTGACTTGTAAAATTTTAACTCGTTAGCATTGTATGTCATGCACCTCCTGTTTCGTTTGTGGTTATCCATAGGCGATTGCAGGAATATTTGCGTTGATGTGCTTGTTGAGTGGGTATGCAGTATTATCGTTATTATGGGTATGCAGTATTATCGTTATTATGGGTATGCAGCATAATCCCTTGATGTGCACATTCTGTCACTCATTTTAGTTACTTTGCAACATATTAATGCATGATGGGATAAAAAAAGAGTTTTTAAATGTATGATACGATATTCATAGTTTATATGGTACACAGAGAGACGCACAAGTGTTTATGAGTCGATCTAACCCACTTTGACGTGTGCTGGAAAAACCTACCCATTTTGACCCAGCAAGAAAGGTGGAAAGATAAGAAAATAGTCTGGTTGCAGGAGAGTTGGATTTTTTTCAACAATACAAGTTCATGGATATTTGGATACCAATTTTCAAATTTTTCGTATGATTTCAATAATCAAAATAAGAATCATAAAATCATCAAATAAAGTTATATATGATCAGGTAATTATAAATGTACCATCAAAAATCAAGTTTCGCACAATGTCATACAACTTTTAGGATTTTGAATGTTCTATACAAAAATAAATCTAGCATCTAGGGTCTGAAATTCCCCGCTAATGTATAGCACTAAAACACATAATATGTTGAGCAAAAGCCCGAAATGGAGCTACTTCATTTCCCTTCATGAATTATGATCTTGGTTGTGATTCACAGGTTCTTTTATGAAAGACAAAACAACGGAAATCAGTTCATCTTGATGCTTTGAGAATCCATGGTTGGCTCCTTTAACAACATGTAACTTGTGGTTCGGTATGATCTTTGCAAACTCTGATGCCTCTTTGACTCGGACAATTGTATCATCAGACCCGTGTACTGTCAACACACTGCATAACAAACATAGCATTTTAATCATATAGAATAGAAATATTCTGCCATCATCGCATGCATAAAAGAGATACATGACGTATTGAAATAACAACAAATGAGTCGGATGAAAAAGTAGAGTTCACATTTGACTTTTTAGGGTCAGACACATTTGACTGAAGTAATTTTATATCTTACCTGCAATCTTTGTCAATTTGCAGGCAAGCTTCATGCATATTTGTATTCAAACGTTCCATCAAGCTATCCTCAGTCACACGATATAAAAACTCTCCTACACATCGAGCATTTAATAGTTAGTTTTTGCATTTAAGGCGCTGGGAATGAAAGTTTCAAAAACTGATCAGCAAGAATACCTGTTTTGCCTTTAACATCTATAAAACCATCTTTCACTTTTTGCAGCAGATAGTATTTCGATTTCCCTTAGCTATTTGAAGTTGTGACAATCAGATAAAAGTTGTTTTGAGACAAATGTTGATAACAGGAGTGTTCAGGATTGCTTATAGAAACTCCTAATCGCTTTTGAGATAAGCCAAACACTTTCAGGTTGCTGAAGGGGTGTTTGGTTTATCTTATTTTAAAGAGCTTATGCTAATCAGCTTATCAGTTTACGAGCATAATGAACTTTTTTATGACAAACAACTCCATAATTGCTTATGAAAAAGCCTTTTTTATGCGCTGTTACCCATAAACTATTAGGATACTCAAAAGCTGTTACGCCGAAGCAAATTACCCGAACACCCTCTTATTCAACACACTTATTTCACTCACAAATACTATAACCATATAAGCACTTAGGATAAGTAACCCCAAACACCCTTGAAACTGCTTATCCGCGGCATCAAAACGAAGTTTTAATGAGCAGTCTCAAACACCCTCATCTCATAAGTCAATACCCTTAATCAAAAATCAATATCATTCTTACTAGCACTAGAAACTAATTCAAACTACACTAACCACTTAGGGATGGCCTAGTGGCAGAAGGGTCGAGACCATCATCACTATAACGTGGGAGGTCTCAAATTCAAATTTTGCTAGGTGCAAACAACCCTAAAGTGGGCACGCTAACCTCCTAAAAAGGGAGGACTTTACCCGGTTTAAGTCTGTGGCAGTCCATGGATTAGTCGGCCAAAAGGTCAGAAACCATACTTAACCAAAAAAAAGGATAATACGGGGGGTGTTTGTTTCAGCTTACATAGCGGGCTTATGGCTTATGTGGTTTTCGGCTAATGTTTCGTAAGCCTACTTTTTGTGGCTTATTTGGAAACTTTATGGCTTATATAAGCTTATTATGATATGATAAGCTTATATAAGCCTAAAAGTTTCAAATAAGGCACAAAAAGTGAGCTTATGAAACCTAAGCCGAAAACCAAATAAGCCATAAGGCGACTATATAAGCCGAAACAAACACCCCCTAAGATTATCACTTTCTAAACGCAATAAAACCCGTGGATTAGTCGGCAAAAAAGTCGGAAAACGTAGTCACCAAAAAAGTGACAACTAAAAAGGCAACACAACCGTACCACCCACAAGTGTGTATGAAGCTGTGAATCGTTGGACAAAGCTAAAGATTGAAGAAAAAGGTAACAATGGGTTGGAATCCGGTGGCAGTAGCTGCCTTACATGAGTTTGTTTCAGAACAAGGGACAAATTGGGTAAAATTAACTGAACTTAAGGATGCTAAATTCATGTTTAGTGTAAACTGTTTTCATGTTTGTCATTGTTCTTATCGGTTTGCATAGTTAATCTAATAATGAAAACAATTTTAACTACTATACTTGACATTCTAATATATCCGGGCAACCAAAAATTTTCAGTGTCAAGCCTGTTTAAACGTTTTGGTAGCTAATTGTATAATTGTTGCGTGTTTAAACTAAATAATGAATATATATAGTCTATCGACAGTTAAACTGTTTAGACTACGTAATTTAAGCGTTTTACCTAAATAATGAATATGATAGTGTATCGACAATTTAAACTGTTTTCATGTTTGTCACTGTTCTTATCGGTTTGCATAGTTAATCTTGTAGTGTTTGTAGGTGTTAGTGTTATTGAAAACATGCGGAAAATGTCATAAATCGTGGTTAGAGGATTTTGCTGTTCAATTATTAGTAAATGATTTTATTAGTTTCGACATGTTAGATGTGTTTAAATTGTTTTGCTGACAACCAGAACCGTGGCTTTATATACATGTGTTAGTGGGTAAAACACGGATATAGTTTTGTACTATAAAGTTGTGGTCAATGCTTATATGGATATAGTTTTGAACTTATATTTGCATTACGCTTAATTTAGAGTGTTATATGTAAATGTGCGTTTATCTATGTTATAGGAGTCGACAATGGCCAACGTTGATCGACGTGGTGACCTACACATGTTAAATCCTGAAAAGGGTGTAAGTGGTTGGGAAATAAAAGTTGGGCGAATCCATGCCTTAAAAGCCTTTGTTTGCCGTGACTAGTGTTTTGGGATTCAAGTTGTTTACCCTCGAGAGTTTTTTCCCAAACTAATTCTCCTCCTGACAACTGCGATCGCAGAAAAGTTTGTTTTGCCACAATTTATCATAAGTTTACATTTTCTTTTTTAAAAATAACTTATTATAGTACTTTATTTTATTAATTAGCACACTTTTGAGCCCGGTGAGTATGTGAAGCAACTACAAGTAACATACTACAAAAAGACGCATCAAATGGCAAGCTTTACCGTAACTACAAATAAGCACGTGTTTGGGCCGATTGGCAAGCCTCAAAAGATGCAGTTGTCAGGAGGAGAATTAGTTCCATAAATATGAGAATTTCGGTAAAAAACTCGGCAGGGTAAACAACTTGAATCCGAAAAAACTGGTCACGGTAAACAAAGGCTTTTAAGGCATGGATTCGCCCAACTTTTATTTCCCAACCACTTGCACCCTTTTCGGGATTTAACATGTGTAGGTCACCACGTCGATCAACGTCGGCCATATTGTCGACTCCTATAACATAGATAAACGCACATTTACATATAACACTCTAAATTAAGCGTAATGCAAATATAAGTTCAAAACTATATCCACATAAGTATTGACCACAACTTTATAGTACAAAACTATATCCGTGTTTTACCCACTAACACATGTATATAAAGTCACGGTTCCGGTTGTCAGCAAAACAGTTTAAACACATCTGACATGTCGAAACTAATAAAATCATTTACTAATAATTGAACAGCTAAATCCTCTAACCACGATTTACGACATTTTCCGCATGTTTTCAATAACACTAACACTTACAAACACTACAAGATTAACTATGCAAACCGATAAGACCAGTGACAAACATGAAAACAGTTTAAACTGTCGATACACTATCATATTCATTATTTAGGTAAAACGCCTAAATTACGTAGTTGAAACAGTTTAACTGTTGATAGACTAAATATTCGTTATTTAGTTTAAACACGCAACAATCATACAATTAGCTACCGAAATGTTTAAGCAGGCTTGACATTGAGAATTTTTGGGTGCCCGGATATATCAGAACGTCAAGTATAGTAGTTAAAACTGTTTTCATTATTAGATTAACTATGAAAACATGAAAACATGAAAACATTTTAAATCCTTAAGTTCAGTTAATTTTACCCAATTTGTCCCATGTTCTGAAACAAACTCCCGTAAGGCAGCTACTGCCACCGGATTCACAGCTTCATACACACTTTGGTGGTACGGTTGTGTTGCCTTTTTAGTTGTCACTTTTATTTTTTCCTAAGAGCACAAGATCGTTGTGCCTCGCCACCACACTGCCCCCTCTCCCCGTTTATTCTCGCCACTCCAAACCTCGTCGTCTGCACGACCATGGTAAAATTTGTACTTTTGTCACATAGAGATTTAGAAAATAGCGCTACATTATGATAATGAAATGTGATTATACCAAACTTGGTAGATTCGTTCATATTTAAACAAATGTAAAGCAGAAGACTTAGATTTGGTAGCAGTGGGTGAGAGGGTGGCGTCTTTTTATGAGATGCAGAAACTTTAGGGTTTGAAATGAGTCAATTTAGGTTAAAGTCCTTATAACACCTTATAATTTGAGCAACTCATTTTGGATTAGGTTAATGGAGTTTCAGTTGGGCTGGTAATATTACAATCCGAAAAATTTGGCCAAGTTATGCTTTGTCGATTATGAACCAAACGAGTCGGGCGACATCGGCCGCGTTGCGGCCTCGCGGGTTTTTTGCGGGTTTTGTTGGGAAAACTATTTCGTTAATAATGGTGCAAGTTTCATAATTTTTCTGTGCCGTTTGGTACGAAAAATAATGAAAGCAAGCAAAAAAAAAAAAAAAAAAAAAAAAGGCCGGCTACTGCGCGGAAAAATTATTTCGTTAACAATGGCGCAAGTTTCATAATTTTTCGGGTCCGTTTGGTAAAAAAAATAATAAAAAAAAGGCAAATATATTGATTTCGATAGAGTATTGCATATTTATACTCGTTTTGTTGGGAAAAGTATTTCGTTAATTATGACGCAAGTTTCATAATTTTTCTAGGCCGTTTGGTACGAAAAATTAAAAAAAAAAAAAAAAAAAAAAAAAAAAAAAAAAAAGGGCCGGTACTGTAGCGCTACAGTAGCAGGCCCAAAGAAAAAGCCTGGTACTGTAGCACTGTTCATATAGCGACGTCGTATCATTTCGTGTATAATATATATAGTAATTTTTAAAAGACATGAGGACAATGGCAATGTTCAAATGTAGACACTATTATTAAAAAAAATTACCGTATCGTTATTTTACGTTTCATATATTTTTTTATTGTGTTGTATTGTATTTTTATTTTTAATGGAATGAATTTAGTTATTTAGAAATTTGAATAAAAAAAATAAAGTTGTAATTTGTAGGCCCCAAATGAGTAAGTTGAGGTTAGTCTTTATGGTAGTATGTGTGGAACGGCAAAAGCAAAAGGAAAGCTTTTTCCTTTGGGGAAACCCACACCACTTGTGGCGGGAAACTTGGCAGACTCCAGAAAAAAGTTTACATTCAACACTATAGTTCGGCAAGTATCCTGGAGAGAGAAATTATTTTTTTAATTTTTGTGAGTGTGTGTTTTGTGGGGATATGTGTTGTGATATTTTTAAATGATAAAAAATAAAAAATAAAATAATTTATGGAAGAGAAAGGATGTCTTGCAATGGTTGAGGAAAGTTGATAGAAAAGATTTTGAAGATAGAAAAAGCTGATATGGCGAGGGAAAATCGATAACCGCACCCTCCATACTTAGTGAGGTGTTAGTTGTGGAGGTTTGTTAAAGATGTGGCACCCCGTGGGCCTCAAATGAGGAGCTTCACCTCCTCACTGCACCTTATGCTCAGATTATAGATTTTGTGGGGTCTATGTTGGTACCCACCTCAGTAATCAAGTAATTATTGCTTTTTTTATTGTCTTCAGGTTGTAACGGGGTAAATCAATATTATGAGCACACTTATAATTATAAGGGACGTTTGGTATATAGGTGGGTTTACGATTTGAATTTGGATTTAGATTTAAATTTTGTTTAGAATTTGAATTTGGATTTGATGTATGAGGGAAAAAAGTAAGAAAAATAACATAATTAAATTTAAAAATAATATTTTAATAATTAATGAAAGTATTAAAAATTAATTTTATTAATTTACCAAAAAAATAAAATGTAGAGAGAAACACCTAGCCTGACCCAACAATTGTCACAAAATCATTCCTTATACCTCCGATACGAAACAGTGGAATTTTTTATTAATTAAAATCCATTTCCTATAGTGAAATCTTCAACCAAATAACTTATAAATGTCAAATCAAATCCAAAATCATTTCACACCGTTAAACCAAATTGCACCTAAGTTTATAAATCAAACTGTCAAAAGTATAATCTAGTCGAAATTAAATCATACGAGTTAGGGGTAATTTAGAATATATTTAATTTAAACATTAAAAAAATCAAATAAAAAAACAAAAAAATAATTTGTATGTTTAAAATATAAACCATAATACATATTTAAAGATTTGATCGGTACATTTTAAAAGTAGTTTGTGAAAAATAATGAGAAACAACAAATACATCACACTTATCATGAAATAAATGAAGTCGTTGTAATTTTATGTCTCTTTTGCAAGCATGTATATTAAAACTCAAAAGACATATCTATTAATACTGTAAAAGAACTTGCTATATACTTTCTTATTTTATATTTTAAAAAAGACATGAACATGACACGTGGTTAAACATGTTCGGCTAACATGTCAACTCATCTAAAATGTTTGAGAAACGAGGTCTCTTTAGGTTAAGTAAGTATTAAATATTTTGAACCGTGAAACCGTTTAAGTATATAAATATAAAAAGAAAAAAAAGTAAAATATATATCTTGGATTTTATGTTAGATAATTATCTATGATGATTTTATCATTTTTTTTTATAACTAAACTACTTGAATCGACAAATCCCCAACATTTTTTTTATCACTTGACACGTCTACTTAAACAATTTAAATGGGTTACACATGCTAAGCAGGTCTGAGCTATACGGCTGAGCACGGTCCGAACAAAGGACCAGACCCAAAACCGATTTGGCCCAAAACATCGGACCGAATTACATTTGGTTCGGTCTGGTTGATCTGGTTTGGGGCGGTTTCTCGATTCAGTCCGTTATGTGGTCTATAACGCTCAGCCCTACTGAGCTAGAGTTGAGTGTTTTGACACGATTAATAAACACATTGTGTTTAGGGTAAAAGTTATACCAACCAGTCAACCAAGACCCCGAATAGGTCAACACGAACCCGAACCTCTTATTTTTAACCTTAGACAGTGGGAGCAAAAGATTTTTGTTATACACCCACCGACCTATTTCTACCTCCTTATATCACCACCCTTCATCTTCCCCAAATCAAAAACACAAACCCTAATCCCAAAAACAATGAAACCCTCATCAAAACCAACCAAAAAGAAGGACACCCCATCACTCAAAAAGCTCGAATACCTGTCCTTAGTATCCAAGGTATGCACAGAACTCGAATCCCATCTGGGTTTCACAGACAAAGTCTTAGCCGAATTCATAACTGATTTAGGCCGCAAATGCTTAACCCACGAGGAGTTTGATCAAAAGTTGAAAAAAAACGGTGCTGATTTGCCTGATTATTTTGTCCGTACTCTTTTAACTATTATTCATGCTATTTTGCCCCCTAAGGTTAAGAAAACTAAACCCGAAGTAGGCGCGTTGAATATAGGTGATAGTAGAGACCATGTTAGGAGTTTGGAGAAGGAGATTGAGATGGAGGCGTTGGAAAAAGCCCGTTTACGGGGCAAAAAATTAGATAATATAGGGTTAAGAAAACTAAACCCGAAGTAGGCGTGCTTCCTGTTGAAATACTTTACACCAAACACCCGGAAAGTGATTATGTTGATGCAGCTTTGATTACTGTTATGCAGATTCACTTGACAGAACCTGAAGGTGACATACTCGTGTTTTTAACCGGTCAAGAGGAAATCGATCATGCTTGTCAATGTTTGTTTGAGCGAATGAAAGGGTTAAGTAAAAATGTGCCTGAATTGCTTATATTACCGGTTTATAGTGCACTACCTAGTGAAATGCAGTCGAGAATTTTTGAACCGGCCCCACCAGGGAAGAGGAAGGTGGTCATTGCCACTAATATTGCCGAAGCATCTTTGGCCATTGACGGGATTTTCTATGCCGTTGACCCTGGTTTCGCCAAGCAAAATGTGTATGACCCGAAGCAAGGTCTTGATTCACTTGTTATCACACTTGTATCTCAAGCATCAGCTAAGCAACGGGCGGGTTGTGCAGGTCGTTCTGGGCCGGGAAAATGCTATAGATTGTACACTGAAAACGCTTTCAACAATATGGCAGAAGTTGATTGTTGGCGTATGTGTCTGGACATCATAGTTTCGTCCGGACCATGCCTATACCTCCGGACATCTTTTCCCTTACGGACTACCGATGATCTCCAGCCATACCGACCAACGGAAACGCCGTCAACCAAACTGAGCAGTCACATCAGCCGCCACCTGTCCAGATTTCCCGGGATTGTGTCCCCCACGTGGTCTGACATTTGCTTGCTATGTCAGACATAGGTCAGACGTAGGTCAACTCGCTTGGTCCCAAGGTAAATAGGTACAGTAGGTTTGGGTAGTATAAATACCCACACCTCATTTATGATTTGCATTTGTAGGTTACTATAAAATGATCTCAAACACACACTCATAAATGATTTAAACAAACACACGTAACTACTACTTATCTAAATATTAAGCTACGTATGGAAATAGTAATAAGCTAAATACGATAAGCTGAAATAAGAGAAATAAGAAGAGAAGAATAAGATGGAAGGTTTTCACTAATTCGATTCACACACAAGCATAGCTTCCGCACATACATAAGAAAACCAACAATATGAATGACTCCCTTGCCTTGTATTTATAGGCATTGGGAGGGGAATAATTCTTAGGAATATTCCCTTTACATGTGATAAGGATTAATTAAATAACATGACCGGTCCAAGGACTACTATTGAACCGGTCCATAAATACAAACAATATAGTCCTAATTGTGCAACATTAATTAAATGAACAAGACTTGTAAAATATTTAAAACGTGTTCCTAACAATCTCCCCCTAAGTCTTGATCATCAATGTTGCCCGACGTCTTCTTTGCTTCTTAGGCTTCCGACGTCTTTATAATCTTTGTTTCTTTGTTCTTGTGTAATGATGATATGATGTTGTCTCTATCTGCCAATCTCCAACGTCTTCTCGTCTTCTCCATCATGCTCATATATCTTTGATTTGTTTTCTGCAACATGTTCTCACTTTTCAATCTTAATCTTGTGAAAGGTTGAGATGCTTGAACTTTTGACTTTACAATTTCATATGTTGAACTTTTGATGTTACTGAGTCTGTGAGAGAACATTTCTTCAAGATATGAACATGATGGAGTCTTGATGGTCGAACTCCAGCTCCTCAGCAGCAGCAGCAGCACGAACCAACCGGTACTTACAGGCTCAGACTTGAGATCATCAACAGCATAGTGTGAAGACTTTCTCAAATCCTAACCCAGACCGTTCTGAACCGGATTCCCCCGAAAGGGATAACACGGACACACCGAAGTGCACCCACGATTCAGTGAGTCGCTGGAGATCACCCCACGACTGTAGACCGTTTGGAGCAAAAACACTAAGCGTAACCCACAAGGAGTTACCGAAGTGACCTGCTGTCAGAGTTGTTTGATGTTGTTCTGGCAGGATTTCCATTCAATCATTGATAATCACAAATGTGACTTTTCTCATGAATGTTCTCGGCAGATTGCTAAGATCTGCGAAGGACACTTTTCCTAATTTACAACTGATGCCCATGATGTTGAACACCAGAGTAATTCTAAGTGTACCTAAGAGATCTTTTGATGAATCTCATGGCTCTAGACTCAATAAGTGCACATTTGTTTGGTCATCGGAGGCGTGGAGCAGATTGCCTCCTTTTCAATATCAACACTCTCGTAATGAGAGGTCGATAGATTATGAAGGGTTCTCCGTGTGAATGAAACAAATGTCTTTTGAGAGACACTTGAGTGGCTTAGAAGGTTTTTTAGTGCGTCACTGGGTCCATGACGTCTTTGGTCTTCAATACTGGTGATGCTCATCAACCAGTAGATTATGAATTGAACCCGGTGTCTGCCCTAAGGTTGAACAAATGGAGGGCTATTTCTTTTCACCCTTTTCTTTGCTTTTCTTTTTAATTCTTCAACCCCTTCTTTCTCCGTTCATTCATTTTCTCCTTTTTTATATCATACCTAGGACTTTCTAGTCTAAACTAGTGGTATTGTCCTTGGGTAGATCCCTCCGGCTCTGGCGGATCATAGGACGGTTTTTCCCTAACCTTAGTCACCTTATAACTCCATGACTATCCTAATGATGCCATAAGACCAAAACCTTTGAAAATCTCTCAAAGTGTCAATAATTGTAAAGACATTTTGTTGACACCTTGAGAGTTTGATGATTTTCAGAAATACTCCCCCTTAACATGTGCGCATAAGTAATAAATTTGAAATTTGCACATGCCGGAAAGAGTTTGCACTTTTGAATTGATTGACTTTCAATGAACCTGATCGTCGCGAGACACGCTTACATCACCAGTTAGACTGGCTTGAAATTATTACCCGTCCGGATCAGATTCAAAGATTGTCGCTCGAAATCGGTACATTCTACTCAGACACGTCCTTTGCGAGACACGCTTACATCACCAGATAAACTGGCTTGAAATTATTACCCGTCCGGGACATGTCCTTTCGACTACTGACTTTCCTATTCGTCAATTCGAGGGTCAATTCTGAGTTTGAGCACACGAGATTCCAGCAAATGAGACATCATATTTTAATCATTTGTTTCTTCTCCCCCTCAAAAATAGCATACTCATGATGTTTTTGGAAAACGTTTATGATTAAAATATGCTTTTTTTGAGTTTTAGGGAAGAAGTTTCAAGAACTTTGATAATTCTTTTTGAACAAAGATTATATTTTTCAAATACTCCCCCTGAACGAGGGAATACTTGTCCTTATGAGCAGAATGTTTGAAAAAAACGTTAGAAAACTTTCTGGTTTTAATTCTGCTCATAAGTAAGAAGCTTTCGCTCCTTTTTCAGGATTGAGGCACTGAAGCGTACCTCAGGGTCCTTTCTTTGGGGTCCGGGTTGTACACTGTTATGTGTGCACAAGCCGTAGTCATGTTGACAGTCATATATAAGTAAGAATATTGAATGAATATTGAATATTGAAATCAAATTCTTACAAATCAACCGCCTCTGCCAAAAGTGGTGAATTTTGGATCTGTTCTCTGGAATAATCTGATGGCAAATGGAGGACAACCACCAACATAAGTTTCCAATCTCCGCATCTGATCCCTTCTGTAGAGCCTTTCTTCAATCGTCCAGATAAAATTCTTGACCTGCCTGAGCTGTTGATGATTCCATTTCTTGTGCTTGTTCAATATTTGATCCTGAACCCGTGTGACCAATCCATCTCGGACATTCTTTAAAGTGTCATCACAGAATTTGTGAATTTCCTTATGTGGCATGAAACGGTTAGTGTTTGTTGCACTTCTGTAGACGAATCCAAAGACAGGGTCGGTCTTTAGCAAGTACTGAGGCTCCTTGTTGTCAGTGAGAGTAAACATTGGTTCCTCAAGATTCAGCTTTTTCTGATAACTTTCAACTCCAAGTTGAAGATCTTCTACACGTTCTTTGATCACTGTTCTTCTGATGAAGTGGCATATAGCAGTGCTAAATGCATACAGAAGAGTGGGATTGAGGTGATTCAGCTTCCCTTGTATTTTCATCAAATACAAGTCTTCAATGTCGTTGAGATTAAGTTCAGGAAAATCTGCTTCATTGAACGTGTAAATAAGATTATCTTGTCTGCGAACCTTGATTTCAGTAATGAACGTGTAGCCAAGCTTTTGTGATCCCTTAGCATCAAGTACTGCCTTGATACGAAGATCACTGAACACCTTTTCTCGGGATGCCATGAGGGCTAGCTTGCACTTGTACCATGATTTACGTTTGTCAAACCAATGGTGAATTCCAAGTTCAGCATCACGATCATATTTGGCCCTTTTGTTGATGAAGAGTTTGCGGTGTCTAGCTTCTTCTTCAATGGCAGGATTGGTGTAATTCGCAGCAGGAGTGAACGTTATTGAAGTAGCATATTTGATTTCATTAGAAGCCCCATGTACAAGTAGTTCCAGATCTTGGTTGAAGAAGAATGTGTATGGAATTCCTGACATTCCATGATAAGGTCGAATCACCGGAAGTGGTTTTGTCCAGTCAGTGATGAAAGGACGTTTTCTACTGTCAAGACCACCTTCCCTGAATACATCTGGATTTGTCCAATCAAAGTCTTTTGATAGAGCCCGAGCAATATTTTCCTGATGATATTCCAACTCAGCGGTATTTGCAGATTTATCTTTCAAAAGGATGAATGCATCATTCTTTATTTGACGAAGCTCTCTTTTTGTCATCTTCTTAATGTTGAAAGCATGTTTGACTTTCTGAGTATATTCAAACGTGATGTCTTCTATCTTGGAAGCTTCGTCGTCGACGATCTGGGCCTTTGCAAGATGATCAAACCAGTCGTTACCTTGTAAATCTTCATCAGTATCCAACCATGTTACCACAGCTGGTTCTTCGGACGGTTTCTTACTGCTGGAAGGTTTAGACTTAGCTGGTTTTGGAGATGGTTGAGGTGGATCATCTTGAGGTTGAAACTCGATGTCATCATTAATGAAATGTTCAAAGTGATGCTTAGTTTCCTTTGGACCAGATTCTTGATGATTTGGAGATGGTGAAGTGTTTCTTTGTTCTGGTGGTTCCTGAATGTGAATGCCAGATCCACTGATAGTCCTTTGTTTCTTTTGTGTGGAATTTGGATCTGGATCCTCTGTGTCGTCATCACGAATCCTCTTTCCTTTATCAGCAGCAACTTTGCAAGAAACCTTCTCAATATGTGCTGCAATAGACTTCATAAGACTAATATCTTCAGGAGAAGGAGATGTCATAGTATGGAATCTGTTGAGAAGTTCAAGTTTGAGTTCTTCTGTGGTGAAGTCTTTGAGTTGCTTGAAATCAGAATTGGAGATGATTGCTTCTTTGACCTTGATATCAAGTTGAGCATTGACATTCTCGTTAATATTCTTCTGTAGATCAGCAGTAAAACGTTTGACATAATGTCTTGTCTTACTTTTGATATTATCTTCTATATCATAAGAAAGAAACTCATCCATGTTCTGCTTTGTTTCTTGCATCTCCTGGACTTGATCAGATAGACTCTTGATAAGATTTTTCATTTCTGACATCTGCTCTTGCAACCTGTTATCTCTTCTTGCTTGAGCAAGTTTTGCTGCTTTCTTGATTTGCCTGGATATTGGTGAGAGAACTTCGACTCTTGTGACTTTGGTGATTTTATTGACTTGTTTGCCTTTCATGACTGTTCTGATTCTTTCTGCCAATGTTGCTTTGCCTTTGTTTGGTGGTGACTTTGATGGTGATGGAGTGAGTGATGGTATGGATGATGATGAATTAGGTGAAGCAGAATCCTTGTGAGATGAAGATGAAGGTTTTGAAGATTTTCTCGGTGATTCTTGAGGAGTTTAATGCTTGGGAGGTGACTTAGGAGGTGAGATAGGTTTGGGAGAAGGAATGGGAGGAGTTTTCTCACGTGATTGTTGTTGAGGAGACTTACCGAATGGATCATTCAATGGAGAGATAATGTAGTTATCTGCTTCCTCATCCTCCTTTTGTTTCCTTTCCATTGCTTCCTTCCTTTTCCTTTCTGCTTCATTAAGTGCCTCCAGCTCATTTGTAGCTTCTGTAGCTTTTGATCCAGTAATTTCTTTTTCTTCATCAGAATTTCCCCATTCATCAGTGTCAGCATGTTGATGTACCTCTTCTTGATGTGGAATGTCATCAAACATTGAATCAGAAATTTCATTTTCTGTAAAGATTATCTTTTCAGACTCTGATTGTTTTTGATTCTCCAAGATGGTTTGATTGACTGAGCTTGATTGAGGAGGTGGAACAGTAGATGTAGCCATAGCGGGTTGATTAACCGTATCAGGCTGAACTGTGGAAGTTGGTGAGACACCGGGTTGATTAACCGGATTAGGGGATGAAACTGGTGCTGGAGTAACTCCTGATCCTCCTGCTCCCTTAGCAATCTCTTCCTTCTTCTTTGCTTCCAATTCCCTCATAACTTTCTTCTGTAGTTCTGCTCTTCTTTCTTCATCAATCTTCTTTTGCTTAATACTTGCCTTAGCAGCATTCTCTAAGTCAATCTCTGTTTGAAACTCAGCTTCTTGATCATTGAGTATTTCTAATTCTGGCTCAGTATCTTCAGAGGATTCAGAGGATTCATCACGAATACCAATTTCTTCAACTTTTGGTTTCGGAGCAGTCTTAATAATTCTCCTCTTGCTTGGGGGTTGTTTCTTTGGAGCACTTGATGCACTTCCAGTTTTGCTAGCTCTACTACTTTTGGAACGAGTCTTGGAAGAACCTGTTCCCTCAGTCATTTTAGTGATACCGACAAGCTTCTTCTCATAAGCTTGAATGTAATCTGCGTAAGCAGGAGTTTCCTTGACTTCATCAGTAAGTAGAGCATCAAACAGCTTAATACCTTGTTTGTGAGTGCTATCCTTTGGAAAGTATACTGATTTGAAGTCTGTGTCCATCTTGATCACATGTCTTTCTCTGTCTTCGGGACGATTAGAAATATCATGATGTTTATCAAGGAGAAGACTGATCAGCAACTTAGTGTAATGGACAAACGGGATTTTAGTCAAGGGTTTTCTGAGTAGACCATGTATTTGATGCATAAGGTCTTCCCAGATAAGAGCAGCAAAATCAAGGTTGTGTTTGGTAACAAATCCCCAGAAGAGTTGAGCATGAGAAAGTCTTGGATGTTCGTGTCCACTGTCTCTTCCAGACACTGATCGAATCAGAATATAGTACATAGCTCTCCATGGTTGAGGAATGGACTTGGCATTGATATTTGAGAGGATGTTGAGTGGAAGATCTGGATCAACATCATATCCAATGCCAATGAGAAAGTTGAGAATGTCTTGTTCAGTGGGTGAAGGCCAGTATTGTCTTGAGGTATCTGGTGGACCTGGTAGAGATAAAGCTTCACGTAGATGTGCTAGAGTGACCTTGACTTGTTTCCTGTCAAGAGTGCAGGTGAAGAATTTGTTGTTGTCATCTGGTTTGATAGTGCTCCACATCTGATGAATGTAAATCTCAGGAATACTATCTGAATCTTCCAAGATACTCCTGCATTCATGTCTTTTGAGGATTTCGATGACAATTCGACAACTTGGTTCAGCACACTTGATGTTATCGAAGACCACTCTTGAATTGTTCTTGCCATACTTAGCCTTGAATCCTTGTGGGAATAACTCTGCTTTGGTGATAGGTGGAAGTGGTTGTTGTTGTTGTGAAGACATTGTGGATGATCTGAAACAGCATTATGACCAATTTGCAGGATATATGTGTGTTAGCATTAGTTGAAATTGAGTGTTTGCACATAACATCCTTTCTGATATGATTGAGCAATCGTTAATCTGTGAATTGATCATTTGAATTTGCATAATGAAACCTTCCCTTTAATTTGACAAGACTTAAGGAATTGAAAATTTCAATGGAAATTAGCAATTTCAAAGGCAGATATACAAAAATGAGAGATTTTGACAAATGTGAGAAAAATTACCAATTGCAAGAGAAAAAAAAAAAACCAATTGCGAGAAATCTTGTCAATTGCGAGAAAAATTTCCAATTACGAGAAAAATTTCCAATTGCGAGAAAAATTTCCAATTGCGAGAAAAAAATTCCAATTGCGAGAAAAATTCCAATTGCGAGAAAAGATTTTCAATTGCGAGAGCACTTACCATTTGCGATAACAACCACCAAATGCGAGAGCAATGGCAATTGCGAAAGCAAATGACAATTGCGAGAGCAATTGCAAATTCGAGAATATCTTATCCAAGAAATTCCGAAACCCGTTTTGACGATGATTCATTCACTAAGATTTTTCAATTCACAGATTAATGATTCCACACCAATTGCAATAGGTTCACTAAGCTATTTTACTCATTTTGTCCAATTTATAACACTTTCTAACCACAAAATCTATAAAATCAAACTGCTTGTGCATCGTGTTCTTGATAAACCCTAAATCTCAATTAATGTCTATCTGTTGTTTCTGGGCTTAATCTGAGGCAACAATTGTTTGATTCTAATCATAACAACAATATTACAACACTTTAATCACACCAAAACATTCACATTCGATTTTCCCCAAATTATGAACATAAACCCTAAAACTTCGAATAATCATTCAGATGAATTTCTGGAACAATTAAGCATGCATTTATGTTATATAATCAAGTTCTAAGTATAGAATTACAAGCACAATTACTCAAAACACATAGGATTAAAAAAATCCCAAATCTACGCAAACCCTAGAAATTCGACTAATTATGATACACAAATTCCACCGTTGGATCTTTAATTCCTTGAAAACCATATGTTATAATCACTTAAAGATCATGGAAACACTCACAGATTTGTTAGAACTTGAACAGATGATCAGATTTAATGAGAGCCGTTGATTGGGTTGTTGGGTGATAGTAAATGCGAGAGACAAGAATCAGAAATAGTAAATGCTTTGCATAGTAGTGACAGTGTAGCATTTAATCCTTTTACTATTAACTTTTATCTTATTTCCACAATTAGTCCCTTAACCTCAATTCTTAGCACAATAAATCCTAACCAAATGATTTTCAATAATTAACACTTTTAGTCCTCTAACAATTTGTAACCATCAAAAATCCTAACAATTAAACAAATAATCCTTAGGATATCACATCAAAACCAATACAAAGCAACAGTGTTACAGAAAACATGCAAGTACAAATTTGTAAAAAAAAAAATTTGTAAAATTTTGTATCTCCCCCTTAACATTTGTTCAGAAATGAATAAGGACAATTTTAAAATGAACAAAATGTTGAATGAGAATTTGTACTTGCACACACTTTTTTTTTTTTTTTTTTTTTTTTTTTTTTTTTTTTTTATATATATGGTTATTTACAATGATAGTTTGGATATTTGACTCATTTATATGTTTTTGAGAAAGTTTGTCAATTCTTGAGGAGTCAAACATCTCATTCCAATTTGGTGAACCAATTTCACAAAACGTTCATGAGGTAAAGCCTTCGTGAAAAGATCCGCCAATTGGTGTTCCATTCCCACGAAATACAACTCAACGGTACCCTGCTCCACATGTTCTTTGATAAAGTGATATCTGAGAGCGATGTGTTTGGACTTGGAGTGTTGGACAGTGTTGCACGAGATAGCAATAGCACTTTTGGAGTCGCAGTACATCGGGATTTTGTTGAAGATATAACCATAATCCATCAGTTGTGATCGCATCCAAATGATTTGAGCACAACAGGCAGACATAGCTACATATTCTGATTCCGTGGATGATAAAGACGTACAATCTTGTTTCTTTGACTGCCAGGACACCAACATATCACCGAGGAATTGAACACCACCGGATGTGCTCTTCCTTGTATCAATACATCCCGCATGATCCGCATCTGAAAAAGCAGTTAGTGCAAAACCAGAATCCTTTGGATACCAGATTCCCAAATTAATGGTTCCCTTGATGTATCTAAGGATTCTTTTAACAGCAGATAAATGTCTTTCTGTTGGGTTAGATTGATAGCGTGAACACAGGTATGTGGCAAATACAACATCCGGTCTGCTAGCTGTGAGATACATAAGAGACCCAATTATACTACGATAATTTGTAGGATCAGTGGGTTTCCCATGTAAATCAGCATCTAGCTTCGGGGATGAGGAGGACATTGGGGTGTTATAGGTGTCACTAGTTGTCATGCCATGCTTCTTTAATATCTCTTGTGCATATTTAGACTGACTCAAGAATATACCACGAGGTGATTGGTGAACTTGTAATCCTAGAAAAAAGTTTAATTCACCGATCATGGACATCTCAAAGTTTTGTTTCATAAGTTTTGCAAAAGCGTTTGAGTACTTTTTATGAGTAGACCCAAAAATGATGTCGTCCACATAAATTTGTACGATGAGAATGTCCTCCCCGTGTTTTTGTATAAACAGAGTCGGGTCCACAGATCCTTTAGTAAAATGATTAGCAAGCAAGAATGCAGCAAGTTTATCGTACCATGCCCTCGGGGCTTGTTTAAGGCCGTAGAGAGCTTTCTTAAGCCTGTAAACGTGTTGTGGATGTTCTGGATCGACGAAGCCCTCTGGTTGTGAAACATACACCTCTTCACGAAGTTGTCCGTTCAGGAATGCTGTCTTCACGTCCATTTGGTAGACTGTGATGTTCTTATGAGCCGCGTACGCCAGGAACATTCTTACTGCCTCTAGCCTAGCCACTGGAGCAAAAGATTCCTCGAAATCAATTCCCTCTTCTTGGCTATACCCTTTAGCAACCAACCGAGACTTGTTACGAATAACCGTTCCTTCTGCATCCAGCTTATTTTTCCAAATCCATTTTAATCCCACAACATAAACTCCATCCGGTTTTTCAACGAGTTCCCAGACTTCTAATCTCTTGAACTGATCTAATTCCTCTTGCATTGATTCAATCCAATTGTCGTAAGTCAAGGCCTCTTTGATATTTTTCGGTTCAGCTTGACAAACGGTGAGAGCGTATATGCAAGTTTCACCATCTGTGTGGAGTTTCTGTCGTGTCATAACTGGTTTATCTGGATTGCCAATCACATTTACTAACGGATGATCCCTTGTCCATTTATGAGTTGATGGGTAGTGTTGAATGTTGTGATGGTGATATGACGGGTCCATGTTGCTCGAGGATGATTCTCCAGAATCAGGAACAGTTGGTGGTGGAGCAAATGGATTAAAGAAAGCGTTCCCGTCATATCCTGAGGGTGGTGGAACAGTGTTAGAGATGGGGGATGAATCTTCAACTGCTGGTTGATGTGTTTTCTCCATGGTTGATGATGGTTCAGGTTGTGGTGCATCGTCAGCAACTACTGTAGAGGTAGATGCTGATGGATCAGGTGCTTGATGTGGAAGTTGTTGAGCAGCGGAACTGGTGGAAGCATCTGATGCAGTAGTAACACGAACGTCATCGAACATAGGTGCAAACAAATCTTCCAGATCCTTCCTGTTGAAAGGTAGGGGTGCAGATGAAGATTCATGAAAGTTTATACGGTTGTTTGCGGGTTCCAAGCGGTCTTGCTCAAAAGCCATTTCAGTGAGTTCATCAAAATTAGCGTGTATGGTTTCTTGAATTTCCCCAGTCCGACGATTCCAAATACGATATCCCTTGGAGTTCTCACAGTATCCAACAAAGATTCCAATATCTGCTTTAGCTTTAAGTTTACCAAGATCATCCTTATCATTCTTCGGATAACACAAAGCTCCAAAGACGTGAAAGTAGTTGATGTTTGGTATTCTTCCTTGTATAAGCTCATATGGTGTTTTGTCGTGTCTTTTGGTTATCATTGCACGGTTCTGAGTATAACAAGCAGTGTTGACAGCTTCAGCCCAAAGATAATCCGGTAATTGAGCATTGATCAACATAGTTCGAGCTGCTTCCACGAGCGTACGGTTTCGTCTTTCAACTACACCATTTTGTTCCGGAGTGCGAGCTATGGAAGTCTGATGAACAATCCCATGTTTCTCTGTGAATTCCCGAATGATTTGATTCTTAAATTCAGTCCCGTTGTCTGTTCTGATGATTCGGACGGTGTTGCGGACTTGAACTTGAATCTTGGTGAGAAACGTGATGAGAATAGAAGGAACTTGATCTTTAGTCCGAAGAAAATAGACCCAAGTCCATCGTGAGTAATCATCCACTATTACCAGAATATACTTCTTTCCGTTAATACTCTGAACGCGCATCGGACCACACAAATCCATATGAAGCAGTTGTAGGACATGGTCTGTGCTGTGTTCTGATTTAGGAGGAAAATGAGCACGATGACTTTTCCCTTGTTCACAAGCAGAACACAAGTGATCCTTGGCATATCTGAACTTTGGTAAACCGTCGACTAATTTCTTCTTGGCAAGGTTAGTCATGGTTGTAAAATTGAGATGAGATAATCGTTTGTGCCATAACCAAGCCTTCGTGGGATGAGCCTTGGAGAGTAAACAAATAGGAGTAGAAGCTGTCATGCCTTCAAAGGAGATAGTATACAGACTGGTTCCGCGTTTCCCTTTCATGAGGTCGTTTCCTTGAAGATCACGAATAAAGCATGTTTTCTCCCTGAATGCTACTTCCAAGTCTCCATCGCAGAATTGTCCTACCGAGAATAAATTATGGCCGAGACCTTCAACATAATACACACGGCTTATTTCGATGTTCCCATTAATGTAATCCCCATAGCCCATAATTGCAGCGAAGTGATCATTCCCGAATCTGACCGTTCCGATAAACTTTGCAACAAAGTTCTGAAGAAGTTTGAGATTGCCGGTCATATGTCGGGAGCACCCGCTATCAACAATCCAAAGGACGATTTGAATCACCTGCATCACAAACATCGGAAACAGGTGGAGAATTGATAACGGTTGGATCCGCTGGGTTAGTTACACAAGAGGTTAGTACTTTAGGTAACCATTTAAAATCAAAAGTGTTCTGTAACCAACGTTGCCAGGTCCAACTAGTCTCTGCCTTTTTCCTAAGGTATGCACTAGGTGATTTTTTGGTCTTGGATTGGGGCTTTTCCTTTTTCTCCTCAGAAAGATCTAGTGGGGGCATTCCTAAAATGGACTTTGCAATGGTTTTAAGCCTAGAGGAAGCGCCACTAGTTCGTTTCTTTCTCTTAGTCAGCAAAGTTTTAGCAACACACGTTGTATGATTACCAGATAGTATGCTATTACGACAAAAAACACAAGTAGCATCAACCAAAACATCTTCATTAACATTCAAAGAGTTATCATCTGTTACATCAATCTTAGAACTAGACTCAGATAAGTTCAATTCTATTCCTGATGTTACATTTGTCTTATTCAAACTACTTTCTTGAACTTCTTCAGACTTAGATACTTCCTTCCTAGATTTCTTGATTCTAGTCTTCCTCTGTTTCTTGTGATTCTTGGAATGGTTGATCTTAGAGGTGGTTTCTAGTCCTGTGGAAGTACAAGTAGCTGAATTAGTGGTTGTGTCAGATGCTTGGGTATGTTCTTTGTCCACTACATACATTCCTGGAGCAATCTTATGAATGTTTGCTTTGCTCTTGTCTAAAACTCTGATCTTCTTCTTCAAATCAATAATGATGTGATGAAACTCTTGATTTTGTGAGTCTAATTTCCTGTTTAGGTAGACTGTGTCATTTCTGTTTTGAATGACTTCATCCAGATCTTTTTCATTTTGAAACAGTTTAACTTTTAAGAAAGCCTTTGTTTCTTTGTTTTGTTCATGACTGTCTTGAAATGATAGAGATCCCATGAGATTTTGAAATTTGAGTTCAAATTCAAGACTTCGTTTTTGACACCAGTCCAACTGTTTTTGAAGTTTAAAAACATTGTTTTCCACATCATTATTAATCTGTCGAAGATTCTCATTCTCATATACCAGATTATCAATCTCCATACGCAATATCTTAATATCCACAGCATGATCATTCACAATCAAAGCATTACCAGATTCATAGAGCGAATTCATAATCACAGAGACTACGTCATAACACAAGACTTTTTCCAAGAGTCGATCATTTTCTTTTGCTAAAAATTTCTTTTAAAGTTTTTGACGTTGAACCTTGTCATCTTTAGCTTTGAAAATGGATTTCATAGATGCTATCTCCGTATATAACTCCTCTTCCCATCTTGTTGCACATTTCTTTAGATTTCTGACATGAGGAAGAATTTTCTTTTGAAGAATCTCCTTCTTTTCCCTCTGAACAGGAGAAAGAAAAGACGAGACAGGAATTTGAGAACTGAACTCAATTTCATTCTCCAAACGAGAAATGTCATCCATAAATGTCTTAAAATATCGAAGAACCCGACATTCTTTAGGCATTTGTGGATCAACAAGATCCTCTGTCAAACAATCTTTGAATCGTATATTAGTCGTGGGATCAGGAGTTATAGACGAGGAAGCATTTATGGTTGGGTATGTTAACGTTTGTTCTGGATGATCCTTAGGAGGAACAAATGATTTGCTCAAATGAGGTCGTGCATTGTAATCATAATGTACTTTTGAAAACTTTGTTTGTGAATTTGATCGACCCTCAATCTTGTTTTCAAGAAAATCAGTTTCTTCATCAACAGAGTACATAACAACACGTTGAAAGGAATCATCTAACAGAAATGTTGCATTGTACAACTTAGGATTGTCTTTGAGTGCTTTGTGTAAATTATGGGGTGTGTCACTGCCAAGTGCAAAACTTACTCCCTTAGGACTTGGTTTCACAATATTTTTTTGAATTTGAGTTACAGAATTACCCGTTTTATACACAATGTTTTGAAAATCTTTGAGTTTGGTTTCCAAATCCAGAATTTGATCAAGATAGGAGTCAACACATTTCCTATTGGCTTTCTTTTCTTCAAGAAGATCCTTCTGAGATGCAGAAAGCTCAGATTGAGTTTTCAACAACTCAGAATTTAAAGCATCAATTTGAATTTTAAACTCAAGTTGATCCTTTTCTTTCTGAGAGAAAAGCACAGCTTTGGCAATGGTTAGCTCACGAACTTGACTTTCTAAATTTTGAACTTTAACATATTCTTGTTGGAAAGCCGTTTCAAAACCTTTTTCACGTTTATCTTTTTTAAGATATCCTGAAAGTTGTAATTTATAACACTCGTTATCCTTTGTTAACAACGCAATTTTCTCTTTGAGCTTCTGATTGATGTCATTGCATTTTTCTATTTGTGACTGGGTGGTCAATAACAAGGCCTGTAAGTCCGAATCTTGATCATCCAACTGATCGTTTTGTTCAAGATGATCACAATTAGCATCATCGATGAGATCATCAAAGGAAACAACTGTTTTATCATCATCAAATGATACAACCGTGTTAACTTGATCATCGGATGGTGATGAAAATAACTCATTTTGAACAAAAGTTTCGTTTGTAGATGAAGATACAGAAGGTGAAGCAATTTCATGAATAAGACATGTCGGATCAGGTACCTGAGAAAGACCATCAGTATCATATACTGGGCCTGACTCGGACAGATTCATTTCATGCATATTAGCCATAAGCATGACTGCAGCATTTGCCTCAAGGTCTTCCATTTCATCATCTGATTCCACATTTGCCATAAAACTTTGATCATTCTGAGTCATCATCCCAGCAGCTCTTTCATCTTTGAGTGCCATCATAAGAGCCTCTTTGTGATACTGACTGCCCATTGTTCTTGGCTTCGGACAAGCATTAGCCATATGACCGTTCCCCCCACAATTATAGCATGTGATAGACGTATTAGCAATGCCTTTCTGACCATTCCCAACATTCGAATTTCCTCTCTGAACATTTCCCATACTGTTTCTGTTTGCCCCTGCAGTATTGAACCGATTTCCTCCTGTCTGAACCCTTTGATTACCATATCCACGATTTCCCGAACCATATCTGCCTGAAGACCTGTTTTGAATTTCAACTCTGCCATCATGAACAACTGCCTGATTCCTGGTATTTGAAGATGAGCGAAGACGGTTGTTGGATTTGGTGAATCTGCCAAATGCGTTAGCAATCAATCCAAATGCTTCATTAAGGGATTGGAAAGCATCCTCTTCTTCATCATAGTCTGCATTTGAGTACATCATTGAATCGGTGTTGTTGTAAGGAACCATCTGGTTATCAGAGTATTGTTGAGGTGCTTCATAGGAAATGATTTGATTTTGAGGTTGGGGTGGAATGCTTGGTTGAAAAGATGAGTTGCCAAATTCCTGTTGTGGTAAAGAGAAGTTAGATTGAGCAACGAGAGCAAGTGAGTTTGGTGTTGGTGCTGGTGTGAAGCCTCCTCGTGCTGCAATTTCTTTATCCACTTCAGATTGATGTTGTCTGAGATAATCATACATGAGACCATATTTGACATCACCAATTTTCTTTGTCTGCCTCACAAAAGTTGCATATTTTTGCCATTCAGGACCAAGACATCCAAGGAATTTGGAGTTGATAGCAATCTTTGGTAACTCTATACCATGACGATCAAGGTCATTGATAATGTTGGTGAAACGGTGGTAGTAAGATTCAATGGTCTCCCCTGGTTCCATGATGAAGTGAGTGTACTCCATATATAACTTGGACTCAAGATCTTCTTGGTTTAACTCTGTTCCTTCCATGAGAAGATGAACATGTTCCCACATATCTTTGGCTGTCTTTTGAGCATCAATACTTCGGTAGATAGGATTGGGAATCCCTTGAAGTATGAAAGACATGGCCAATTGGTTTGCTTCTTGTTGTAGTGTTTGCTCAGTTGTGTAGTTGGCAACCGGAGTGGGTGTGGATGTTTCTTCTCTCTCTGGAGTTGCTGGAACCACAGTAGCTGGAATAGGATAGGGTCCTTCTTCAATGACCTTCTTGAGATATTGACCATGGGGTTTTTTGAGTTCAACGAATCTGAGGAATCTACTAGCCCATTGCACGTAGTTACCCGGAGTTAGCATTGGTGGAGTTTCTTGACTTCCAGCTTCATGACGTGATTGCTGACTACTTATTGCTTCACACATCTTGTTAAACCAATGAGGTTCTCTGGAGTATGATGAGTAATTCTGCAGTTGTTGATTCTGTTGCATGATTTGTTGTGGAGATACTTGTGGTGGAGAGAGAAATTGATGCTGTTGTACGAATGCTTGTTGTTGTTGATACTGAGGATGAAATTGTTGTTGTTGAGGATGTTGTTGTAGCTGATAGTAGTAATTGAAGTGAGGTGGTTGAGACATTTTGTTGGATCTTTAGATAATTAAGATGTGTTTTAAGATTTATGATGTTTGATTTTTTTAAGTTTACTTAATGTTCTTAGTCCAATTGCGAGAAACACTGTTTGAATTGCGAGAGATTCTGAATTGCGATAGAGGTTGTCCAATTGCGAGAAACTTGAGTAATTCCGAGAGATTTCTCCAAATGCGATAAAAATTGTAATTGCGAGAAACAATGTCAATTGCGATAGAACTTAGCAATTGCGAGAGATAACTCTGAATTGCGAAAGATCAAGCAATTTCGAAAGATTTTTCAAAATTACAATTTCGATCACGTTCTCAAACTTTTATACAAAAGATGAGAATAATTCCGAGTCGAGGTAGTTTCACAATCTTTTACAAAGAAGGAAACACCGAGTACCAAATCCGAAGAATCTGATGAATTGCGAGAAACCCTTAAACCAGTCCAATTGCGAGAAACCCTTAAACTAGCAATTCCGAGAAACCCTTGTTACCAAATGCGAGAAACCCTTGAATTGTTGCAGACCAATTGCGAGAAACCCTTCTTCTTCGAATTTTAACCCAGAACGTTGTAGGATGATGAAAAAACGTAAATCTAATGATTATTAACGATTAAAACAACGAATTTGCAACAAAATTAACCACGTTAACTTTTAAAAAACGAAGATTTGATGAAAAGGATTAAACAACGATTTGCAAAACCCACTTTTTTCACACTTTTAACGCAAATGAACTTCAAAAACTGACGTAAACTATTCAAACCAAATGAAATACCGATTAGATCTACTCTTAAAACACTAATCTTAAATACCTTTGGCGTATGATACCACTTGTAGGTTACTATAAAATGATCTCAAACACACACTCGTAAATGATTTAAACAAACACACGTAACTACTACTTATCTAAATATTAAGCTACGTATGGAAATAGTAATAAGCTAAATACGATAAGCTGAAATAAGAGAAATAAGAAGAGAAGAATAAGATGGAAGGTTTTCACTAATTCGATTCACACACAAGCATAGCTTCCGCACATACATAAGAAAACCAACAATAAGAATGACTCCCTTGCCTTGTATTTATAGGCATTGGGAGGGGAATAATTCTTAGGAATATTCCCTTTACATGTGATAAGGATTAATTAAATAACATGACCGGTCCAAGGACTACTATTGAACCGGTCCATAAATACAAACAATATAGTCCTAATTGTGCAACATTAATTAAATGAACAAGACTTGTAAAATATTTAAAACGTGTTCCTAACAGCATTCAATTTCACAACAATAGCATTTACTCTCACTTTACTGTTCCAACTGCCTGTACCCGATACTTACTCTCACACCGGAGGTTGACCATGGGGCAAACCCCCAAGGTGAGCCTAACGTGTGTTTCTCGTATGCAGGAGACTCTTGGAGCCTGAAGGATCAGATCCGAAGGCATCACATAGAAGTCAATCCCATCTACAGAGTTTTACTTCAACAAATTAGAGCCATCCGTGGGACCCGCTATTCAATATACCGAAGCATTGAAATGGCTGGCCCTTCCTTTCGTTCCCCCCATCCCGAAGACGGAGAGAACGAAATAGACAATAACAACCAGTACGGACCCGATGACAACGTCCAACACGAAACCGAGAACCATGACCGGTATGAACCCAGTAACAATCACAACCAACACGAACCCGACAACCGCAAACAATATGAAACCGACAACATCCAAAACTATAATGAACACCCGGGCGAAGACTCTTCCAGCCTTCAAGAGATGATTGTGGCCCAAGTGGTGTCACTAACGGAACTTATAAAAAAAACAACAGGGTGAGCGGAAGTGCTCTTAAGCCGATACACTTAAGTTTCGAAGACGAAGAGAATGTAAGTCAGGTAAAGGATAAAGAAAAAGATGAGGACCTGCGCAAACCCTTCAAAGAGACATCAAGGTCACCGTTCACTCGCCGCATTGTGGAATTCTCTGGGCCGAATCACACCATGCCGCTTAACATGAGGTTCTATGATGGATCGACGGATCCGAACGATCACCTTACCAGATTCACATGAGCTGCTAATCAAGGGGAGTGGCCAATGCCTGTATGGTGCAGCATGTTCCAACAAACGTTAGACGGAGCAGCAGGTGGATGGTTTGAAAGGTTAGAACCCGGAAGCATCGACAACTGGAATGAACTGAGGGAACAATTCTCCGTGAGATTCTCTCTTCGGAAAAAATGTACGAAGAACCCTACATAAATCACAAAGATTATCCGGCGAGCTCACGAGTCCCTCTTGGACTTCAAGGAAAGGTGGACAGACGAGGCGAGTTACATAAGTGGTGTGCCGGAAATTATGAGGATTCCCCCCTTCATGAGCGCGCATAAATGCCCATCTCTGCTAAAAAGTTCTCCGACAGAGTTTCGCGTACAGTTACGAAGATGTTTACAAGGGTAGATGATTTCATAAGGTCTGAAGAAGCATACCGCAGTACGGAATTGCCGAAGGGTGAGGGGTTCGATTCAAACAGAAAGGGAGCCCAAGGCTTCAAAAACGACAGGCCGCGAGTGGAGCGTCGAAATGATTACCGTCAAAAGGACGCGTACCACCACTACGTAGCCCCTCTTTGAAGCTACCACCCTTTTGGAATACCGCCACAACGACCCACCAAAACAGGTCCACCACCGAGCGGGTCTGTTGTCGTTGGTTAAGCCCCCCAGGGAAATCCTGGCCACATAACACCATATGAACTTACCTCCTCCTCCTCCTCCGACAGGAGTGTTGGGAATCAAACAATAACAGTTAGTACGGCTAAAGGAAAGTTAGTACGGCTGAAGGTTATTGAACAATTCAAGAACCGTACCAAGTATGTTAGTACTGCTCATGAAGAAAGTTTGTACGGTTTATTAGATAATTATAGAAACCGTGTTAAGATAATTATAGAAAAGATGTATTGTATATCTTATCGAATTAGATTTATACGGTAGATAGTTTTCTTGTGAAGGACTCCTTGTCATATAAAAGGAGATCCTAGGTTAAGGTTTATATACACATGCATTATTGAAAGCTTCACGATTTTCTTTGTAATCGTTCAATATATTGAAGCTAATCGTTTGGTTGATATTGTTCTTGTTCTTACTGTTATATTCATACGATCACCAAACACAACATCTTCTAGATACTTGATAGTAAATTTCGCGTGCTATTAAGTATATACTCAGAGTATATTCAACACAATCTTTGTGTTTAGATCCGGTCAAGTGGTATCAGAGACAGGTTTTTGATACTTTAAGTTTAGAAGATCCAGAAGTTCTTATTCTCTTACTATCAAGAAGATGGACATGGAAACACCACAAACCTCAATTCTTGCAAAACTTCCCATGCTGAAGCAGAATGCATACGGCTTATGGCGGCTCAGAATTGAGCAATACTTTATGGTGCAGGACTACGCACTATGGGATATCATCATGAATGGTGATTCCTTCAAACCAACCACTTATGAGGAAACACGTCCTGATGGTTCCAAAACCACAAGGCTCAACACTGAACCAGTAACTAATGATGAGAGAATCAAAAAGAAGAATGATCAGAAGGCTAGGAACTTGTTCCTCATGGCAATTCCTAACGATCAAGTGTTGAATTTTAGCCAGTATGAGACTGCTAAGACTCTTTTCGAAGCAGTGGTGGAAAGATTTGGAGGCAATAAAGCTACCAAGAAGACTCAGAGAACTCTTCTCAAACAAAGGTATGAAAACTTCACTGCCTCAAGCAATGAATCCTTGGATCATATGTTCAACAGGCTACAAAGGATCATTAGTCAACTTATTGTGCTAAAGATTGCTATTCCACAGGAAGATCTCAACATGAAGTTTCTAAATAGTCTACCTGCTGAATGGAACACTTATGTGGTGGTTTGGAGCAATAAACCAGAGCTGGAGAAGATGACTTTGAATGAGCTCTACAACAATCTCAAGATTGTTGAGCACAAGGTGAAGAAGAGTGGCAGTACCAGTACTAGTTCAGGAAACATAGCATTCGTATCCTCTTCCAGCAGTACCAATCCTGAAGAAGAATAAGCAGTTTGTACTGCTAGCCCAACAGTTGGTACGGCTAGTGTAAAAACTAGTACGACTAACTTAAGTGATGAAACCATATATGCATTCCTGTCAGAACAATCCAGTGGATCACAGATCAATAATGAAGACTTGCTCCAGATTGAAGATGATGATCTTAAAGCTATGGACTTAAAGTGGCAGTTGGCTCTTATCAGTATAAGGGCAAAGAAGTATTATCAAAGAACTGGAAACAAGATCGCCTTCAATGGAAGAGATGTTGCTGGATATGACAAGAGCAAGGTGGAGTGCTACAATTGTCATAAGATGGGGCACTTTGCAAGGGAATGTAGAAGTCCAAGACAGAAGAACAAAGGGAATGTGAACAAGAGTTAGAATCGAAGGACAGTGAATATGGAAGAAACTTCTTCCTCAAAAGCTATGGTGGTTGTAGATGGAGCTGGTTTTGATTAGAGCTTTATGGAAGATGAGGAGGAAGCAACCAACATTGCATTGATGGCCTTTTCAGACTCTGAGGTACATGTTGTTCAAAAGTGTTCAAATTCTTGTCATGCTTTAAAAGACTATGAAACCCTTAAGAAACAGTATGATGATCTTAGAATAGAATTTAATCAAGTTAGTTATAGTCTGTCAAACCATAAAAAAGGACTAGCAGTTCTAGAAGAACAACTTGAATTCTATAGAAAGAATGAGTCAAACTTTAATGATGACACAGCTGTTTTAAAAAGGGATTTACAGTTAAAAGATGATAAGATGGGTGGGCTTGTATATGAACTAGAGAAACTTAAGAAGGAAAAAGAGAATATACAGCTTAGTGTTGATACCATAGAACATACATCTAAAGGAGTTCAAAAGATAGTAGAGAGTCAAGTGTTCAATAAGGCCAAATCTGGGTTAGGGTATAAGTCTGTTGCACCTCCAAATAGAGGATTGTTTGTTCCACCAGGGATTGATTTAGCCCATACAGGTTTAGAGGAATTTCAAGAAATTGAATTTCCTGGTTATGGCCCTAAAATCAATAATGATGCTCCTAAGTTTGTCAAAGCTGAGACTTCTGTTAAGCATTCAAATGATTCAGATGCTCCAATTATTGAGGATTGGATCTCTGATGATGATGAGGATGAAGTTAAGGCTCAGGTCAAAAATGTTGCACCTAAGAATAGGCCTGAGGTTAAAACAGAAGTAAAACATGTTCCTAAGAGTATAAAAAGTGAGAAAGTTAGGAATAATGTAAAGTATGCTGAGATGTATAGGTCTAAGGGTAATCAGAGGAATAGGAAACACTCACAATCTAAACAGTTGAGTGAAGAGTTTGTTTTGATGAATAAAGTATGCTTTGTGTGTGGTAGTTTTGACCATTTAGCTGCATACTATGAGTCAAACCCTTGGAAAAAGCAATATGGGACATTCTGTTAGGTCTTATTTGATTTACCCTATCATTTGTGTTCCTGTACACCCTAGCAGTTATGGCAAAGTCTGGAATGAAACCAGTTGCAACTGCTAGACCAAACAAGAAGGCCAATACCAAACAAACTGTTATAGGTGCAAAAACTTTTTCAAAACATGCACAAACAGTTCAAAGACCCTTTTACAAGCAAACAGCCTCATAAAAAAGGAAATGGGTATCTATGGCTAAACAGAATAGGCCAACAGTTGGTACTGTTAAGACAACAGTTCACTACTAGAAAAAATGCCTTTAATGACACGCATTGCGTGTCATAAAAGGGGTCAGATGACACGCTTTTTGGTGTCATTAATCGACCCGTCATAAAGCTTTATGACACGCATTTCGCGCGTCATGAATTTATGACACGCTATTATGACACCTTTTTTGCGTGTCATGGTTCATATTTAAAAAAATATATATATATTTTTTATAAAATTACTAATATCCACACATTAAATGTCACAATGTTGAAACAAATGTTTGGTGCTCTGATTGTTTCATTGAGCGTTTTTTCTTCTTTATAAACTAGATATGCCCACAACTTAAGATTTATGCTACTTAGATGCAATAAACTTCCGCATACTCACCATAAGAGAGCACCTTAACAAATACCATAAACTGATAATAAAATCACGATTTACATAAACATAGCAAATAAGACACTATGGGTCTCGGTCTCACCATTCCACTAACAAAACTAAACAACAACATTTATCCAACAACAACTAATCAACAATAATCACAACAACAACTCGGTCAAGACCCTAGTGGTCTCAGCTTGTCTTCACGGCAGCCCCCACCCTCTGCTCGACAACCAACAATAGCAATAACCACTTCAACAACAAGAACTCAATCAAATCTCATCTAATCCTAATCCTATCTACTCGGCTTCAAAACCGGCGACCACAATCCAAGTCCAAATCTCAAACCAATCACAAAACAAGAACAACAACAATAAACATCAAGAATACCGTGAGCTTAAACTCACGGTGGGACTCGACTGGACTCACACGACACACAACTCGATACCAAACTTTGTTATATTCATTTTTATTTATCAAAACATAAAACCCGTTAGTTTTAATCCCAAAATCACAAGTTTAACCACGAGTTGACTCGTATTCGAGTCAACCCACGAGTTTTGTCGCATTTCCTACCTTTTCTCTTATAGATCCACTCGTGTGAGGTGATAAAACGTGATGATGGTGAGGGTGTTGGCGGCGGCGTGATGATAACGAGGTGGTGAGGGTGTTGTTTGGGCGCGTGAGTCACAGTAACAGAGAGAGGGAAGGATTGTGAGTGTTTTGATGGTGGTGGAGCAGCTGTGGAGGTGGCGGTGGTGGTGTTGTGGGTGTGGCCGGTGGCGGCAGTTAGAGAGAGGAGAGAGTGAGGTAGGAGATGGAGATGAAGATGAAGTTAAAATAAAATATGAAGTAGGGTTTGTGTAGGTAGGGTTTTATATATTCACGGTTGCTACATTTTGTGAGCGGGAAATAAATAAAAAGGGATTTGAAAGTTTTCAATTTTGTAGTCCGTGTTTTTAAAAAAATTTGAGATATGACACGAATTTTATGACACACAATGTAGGAATTAACCTTCTTGATTGTGTGGATCTATTCGGGTGGTCTTGGATCTTGAAAGATCAAGAAACCCATTTGAGTTAGTTTGTAGAGAGAAGTTTAGAGAGAGGTGGGAGACTCTTTGAGAAAATCTGTAATGTTAGATTAATTGTGTGAAGAGTTCCACCCTTCCCTTGTGTGGGAAGGGTTATATATATAGTCCTAATATTTGTGCCCCTAGTGGGCTGTGGAGTGAGCTGACAGTGGGGAAAGCCCGACCCACTCCACGAATATATATTACTACACTAATAATACTGATAATACTAATACTACTAAACAAATATATATAAGCCTACGAGCTATATAAATGCTAATTAGATACTCGGGGTGACCGAACCTTCATATGAATATTTATATTCCTAACAATCTCCCCCTAAGGGAGGTCACCCCGGAAATAATAACTTGAATTCTAGCATTTTGTCTTCTGATCATGTCTTCATAGCTCGTAGTCTTTGATTCTTCAATGTCTTGAAACTTTGTGCATTCAGCAGTAATCTTTTGATGACTGATCTGTTGTCTTGGATGATCTTTGAGAATTCTTCGAGTTTATCATCCAACATTTGTCTTCAAGTCATCTTTCAGGAGTATGTTTCCATGTGATGTATAAATCTTTGAGCCGACATGCTCACACTGTTTGGTGTCATGATCTTTAGCATCAGAGTTAGCAGAAGCCGTGTTGAAGGTCTTTTGGTTGATCATGACTTTGTTGAATAACAATGATGATGTAGTGTGAACATGTGGTAGAGGATTGGCATCTTTTCTGCAACCAGCTACAACAGCAACCAGCTACAGCATTCCTCAGCTACAATCGCCAGATGTTCCTGCATATGACAGTTAGCAATAAAACGTCCGGTACTTACAAGTTCGGACTTCGAGATTGTTAACAGCATAGTGTGAAAACTCTCTCTAATCCGTACCAAGACCGTTCCTAATCGAAAACCCACAGAGGGTTTTTTAAGATCGAACCGTAGCACATCAACGATTAGGTGAGTCACTGGAGATCACTCCACGACTGTAGATCGTTAGAAACCGCCGTGACCACTAAGCGTAATCCACAGGGAATTACCGAAGTGACCTGCTTTCAGGGCTGTTTGATGTTGACCCTGGCAGGAATTTCCATTCAATCATTGAGAATTACATTTGTAAATTCTCTCATAAATGTTCTGGCAGATTGCTAAGATCTGCGTAGGACTCTTAAGATTACAACTGGTGTCCTTAATGTTGAACTCCCAGTGTAGAAGTAATATGTGTCCCTATGAGATCTTATTATGCATCTCGAGGCTCTAGACTCTATTGTGCGTTTTGATTTGGTGATCGGAGGCTGGAGAGGACTGCCACCTTTTCAATATCATCTAACTCGGAGTGAGAGAGACGATAGGAATGTATTGAACTCCGTGGCAATTGAAACAAGAATCCTTTGAGGGACCTTGAGTGGCTAGGGAGGGTTGTGCAGCGTATCACTGGGTCCATGATACTTTGTCTTCAATGCCAGCAATCAACTAAGTGATTCTGACAGCATATGTATTGACCCGGTTTCTGCCTAAGTTGTAAGGAGGGCTATTTCTTTTCACCCTTTCTCTTTACAATTCTTTTTCATTCTTCAACCCCTTCAGTGCTTACCGAGACTTCATAACTAGTACCTTGTTGGGTTTGTTCCAGTACTAGCTCCATCTCAGTCGGCACTCTTCCCTTAATCACACTTTTCTCCTTTTTAATCATACCTAAGGACTTCTACACTAACTAGTGGATTGTCCCTGGGTAGATCCCTCCGGCTCTGGCGGGATCGTGGGAACTTGAGCCTAACCTAACCATCCTTATAACTCCATGCATTAATTAAAATGGTCGGTCTTTGGTGTACTTCCACGATTGCCATAAACCAAATCTTTGAAAAATCTCTTCAAGTGTTCATGATTCAGAAACACATTTTTGCAAACACTTGAGAGTTTTATATTTTTCAAATGCTCCCCCTCAACATGTGCTCGGTTGATTGTTTTATAAATTTGCACATGTTAGGTAGAGCTCGCACTTTTTGAATTGATCCACTTTCAGTGAACATGACCGATTCGAGACACGCTTACATCACTGGTTAGACCAGCTTGAAATTATTACCCGTCCTGGTCAAGTCCATAGAAAGTTTCTCGAAACGGTACACTCTACTCAGACACATCCTTTTCGAGACACGCTTACATCACTAGTTAGACTAGCTTGAAATTATTACCCGGCCAGGATATGTCCTTTCGATTCATGACAGTATATGTTTCGTCAATTCTTTTGTGAAGTCTGAGCCGTGCTCACATAAGATGCATGCCAAATCCTTTTTGTCAATTCGCTCCCCCTCAATATGTGCATCGATATACGAAAGAGTTTAGCACATATGGGAGAGCTTACATTTAAGTCCAAAACATCACATTTTCATCAGGTTTCATATTTAAATCACATTCTCTCCCCCGATCAAAAATTTCAAACCTTTTGAGATTTGTGATCCCAATTGATTTAAATAATTTAGAAAAACATGGGAGAAAATGTGGTCAGGTTTAACATGTTCTGATGATGAAACATACTTTGCTCCCCCTTAATCTAAGAGGGAGATTCACTGCTCATTTAGCACAAAGTGATTATTATGACACAAGTGATATTGACCTTTTTGCGCAGATGATGTAATCACCCACTTTTCTGAGTGAGTCAGTGGTCAACATCGATTATCCATCCACCAACAAATCTTCTCAAGTAATTTCGATCCCCACTTGGCGAGATCCGAGTAAGTACTGCTTTGTTGAAATGATGGTGGTGGAGGTGAAGGTGTTGTTGTTGTTGCTGAAGTTGTTGTTGAGGTGAATTTCGAGCCAATCAATAGAGTTTGAACGTCTGATTAAATGGTTAGAATGGGAACTGGCACATTCATTTTGGCTATGGAATCTGCATAAGAATATCAACACAAATATATATGCATGCAGATACCCTATTCCTTAATAGCTACCCTTCAGCAGCTTGCCACATTATAATACCAAGTTCATCTTATAATCAAACCCCAATCAGGAACTACGTCAAACCACTATCTAGCATGAAGAGCAAATAGCAATCATGAACATGGCAATTCACACAGATTTCAATATTCAACTCAGGATCTTAGGAACATGATTCACGCATGATAACAATACACCTAAGCAAATCCTGATAGCATAAGCACTATATCAACAACCATTAAGCAGCAGAGACAAACAACTTTTGAAACTCATTCGTTTAGATCATACAAATGCCAGTGGAGTATTCAAAAACATCAAACACAACTTGTTTTCTAACTTCTTTTAGGTTTTGAGTCTTAAAGCATTTTGGGGATTATACGAGGATTCCAAAGTAACACAAATGAACCTTCTAGATACATAAAGCTAGGAAACTATAAGCAAATTGCACATAATGTCCTAAACTTTCTAGCAACTAACACACTTGGTCATTTGATATATTTAAGCAAGATCCTCTTCAACTAATTCCCCTTTAACTACAAAACCATTTCTAACAAGTATGATTTAACCAATAAATCCGTTTGATTATATAAAATTTGAATTCACTCTCCCCCTCAATCAATGACCCGTATTCTAGTTGAACCTCAACTAAAATCACACTTAACCCCACAACTCATCAAACAAGAACTGTCATGAGGTTTTGTAGTCGTTGATTGAGTGACAAATTTTATGCATAATCCAAGTATAAACAAATTTCATACAACACATATTCACCAAGTGTCTCACAAATAATTTTCAGAAGAATCATAGAATGAAAACTATTTGTATGCAAAGAAGACTTCTCTTCTTTTTCAAGAAATGATGCACTGAAACGTACATCAAATCAGGAAACATGGATATGAAGTAATCCATGCCCAGGTGAACATCACCCAGTTGGAGGAACAGCCGTCTTTTTGGCGACGTGCTTTCCCCAATATGAAGCGCGGGTTGCTATCTAAAGTAATAGCAAGCCATTTTAGACATGTTTTAAGAATCCATTTTAACTTCTGCTCGAGCTTCATTTAAAGACCCGTGCCATTATTGAATGACATTTCTAAGTCCGTAAATGTTATCGATAAACAGAAGACATGCCTAGGTGAAACTATTTTTGGTCTTTTCTAATTTTTCAATTTTTATGGTTTTTCTGGTTTTACGTTTCTCTATTTACAATTTGCAGGATTCTATGTATCTATTTACAAAATGGTATAAGATATGAACAAGTATATATATACAAGGATACGAACCAGAAACCATTACTCCTCAGCATTCTGAATCTTCTCCGCATTCATCACTTGACTTGCTGAAGAGCAATGTGAGCACTTTCAATCAGGGAATGATTCTGGCTCAACACTCTCCCCTAATTAGTGCTCTCCCCCAATCTGACAACCTCTGACGAACACCCATAATAGGAAGAAGACTTTGGATGAACGCCCATAATATGAAGAAGTCTTTAGATAACCAAATGCAAGCCGTCTTTAGTCTTCTAACACTCCCGCCCATGAGTAATTCCGTCAAAAACCTTAGGCAACTTTTCGGTAGTTTAAGTTGAGCCACAACTGAAATCAAGCTTAACCCCACAACTCATCAAACAAGAACTGTCATGAGGTTAGGCTAAACCACAAATTGGACTTAACCATAAACTACGGAACAACTTGAACCTAACTTAACTCCACAACTCATCAAACAAGAACTGTCATGGGATTAAGTTAAATATCAAGTTGTAAGAAAAGAGCTCATCATTCTTGAATGTAGAGAAGACTGAAGACTCGACCTTCTTCAAGATTGCCCAATGTGGAGGAATAGAATACCAATCATCTTCGTCTCACCCAATGCCTTCCAGTAACCTTGCATGTAACCCATCAGCCCGCAGCATACACATGAGATAATAACACCCAACAGAGAATGAAGAGTAGACTGACGACTCGACCTTCTTCAGTCCTTGGTATAACACCAAAGTAACAAGTTGAACCACTGATCATCTATAGAATGTATCCATATTTGGATATTAAGCCCTGATCACGTGAACCTGTTGTGCGTCCTTGATGTACACATTCTCTCTCCCCTGATGGTTACGATTAATCAGCACATAACGTAGCAGTGAAACGATAATACCAAGGTAACAAGTTGAACCACTGATCATCTACAGTATTTATCCATCCTGGATATTAAGCCCTGATCACGTGAACCTGTTGTGCATCCCTGGTGAACACATTTCTCTCCCCCATGATGATTATGATTAATCGGAATCATCATCAAAATGTGTACATGTAGCCTAATGACGTATACATGAAGCATTGACTAGAAACCCATTGTCGCTGATTAGACCAACCCGTGAGACTTTGTCGATTAGCATTCCATGACCATGTTCTTCAACACCTTGATAGACGGAAGAAGCAGTGTTGGAGAAACATGGTTTGCACGACTCCTGAACTGACGTATTCAGGAGTCGTATGACCAATTCTCAATCATCAACCAACATGTAGAATAATATTCACCCTTTCCCCCCCTCAAAAATTGCATATGCCTGCCAACTGCAATTTTTGATGATTGAACTAGTGAATATGAATACCATCAACGGTAAGTAACTCCACTTGACGGTTCTTAAAGACTGACATGTTGTTTATTCACTCTTTCCCCCCCTCAAAAATTGCATATGCCTGTCAACTGCAATTTTTGGTTGAATACGTGAATAAAAATATACTCCAATATGCGCCGATCCACTTGAAGACTGAATAAGCACGGAAAGAGCATGAATCATGTTGATGAGAATGGCCATTAATAAGAAGACTCCTCTTCTTTTGAAGATAAAGTGCACTCAAGCGTACACTTTTCTTTTCTTTAAAGAACGAGGCCTGAACTGATGTATTCAGACGTCATTATGTTGAAGAGCGAGGCCTGTACTGAAGTGTACAGACGTCATCTGATGAAGAACGAGGCCTGCACTGAAGTATGCAGACGTCATTATCTCTCTCTTTACTTCTTCTCTCATCTAACTCGTTACCAACCCCATTATCATTCTGTCGGCTTGATGTCGTGACCACTGATGGAGAAAACCCAATATGATGAACTTGATACTGAAGTAATATAACCCGAACTTGTGACTTAAACTTGTACTAATGCGTGACAAAGAGCGGTGTAGAGACTTCGTGCAACATCGAATCCCTAAGTACTCTATACTCTTCAACCAACCAACCATCAAGTATAAGACGTACATCACCTCTTGGATATCCACAACTTCGTGTGACACTGAGCACTACAACGTGACTCCTTAAAGTGATAGTTATTTTGTAATAGGGAGAAAGAAAAAATAACTAGATATCCAAGTCCTTGTCATTGTATTGAAAGCTCGAACAAGGATCTCGAAGAATCTTCATCCAACCTCCCCGATATCTTCAGATGCTAAGTACACGCACCCATGAAATTTCACTTCAGCCTCAAGTAAATAATACTGAACTAACCCCGTAGTCACATCTTGTCAATTAAAAGCCTCGATCCAGCCATTTGTGATGTTATAACTGAACTTCGATAATGGTTTTAACCCTATCCTGGTCAAAAGCGCATAGCCCATCATTACGGAATTTTACAAATCTATGGTTTAAACCGAGAAATAAGTTCTTTCGCGGGATTTTACAAAACCAAGAAGAAACCGTGAGACAGTAACCGATTGAATGTGGCGTGACTGATTTGGTTTTGGTGAACATCAGTTTGGGTTAAGAATATTTCGTGAGAATTACAGATCACATCACAACCTATTAAAACCTTTGGCCAACTAACCAACCTTGAACCCAGATTAGAGACCACTTGATGAAGGAAACCCGACGTACCAATACTGAAACTAGAAGAAGAAATCCCCAAATTTGTAACTTAAGCTTGCACTAATGTTGGAAGAACGGTGTAGAGAATTAATGCTCCAAGCAGATCTCTAAGTGCTCAATACCCAACCAAAGTATGAGACATTAACACCTCTTGCGATTATCGACAACGTCAATGACGTGTGACACTGAGTACTCCAGTAACTCTTAAGTGATAGTTACCCCGACTGCTGGTAACTAGATAACCCAAGTCTTCAACTTAAATTTTTCGCACGAGCAAGTTATCATTGAAAGTCATGCATCCAACCAATCCCGACTTCAAGATAAAATAAGTAGACGCCTTCGAGAACTACAACTTCAATCACAAATAAAGTATACCAGATTAACTTCGTGGTCATCTTGTGCTGTTGACTAGCCAGAAAGGAAAAGAAACATGCGCAAATTCTTAGAAGAGCCCATGACTCATAGACAGTCCTATCAAACAAAGCTGTCTGATCCAGCTACTTGGATGTGGAATGTTTTGTCGTACTATGTACAGGATTTTACAGTTCTTGAGATTTATCTGAGAAATAGATTCAAGAACTAACTGCACAACAGTAAGCTTCAAACTGCTGTAGACTGAACCACTGAATCCTGAATCGTTATGATCTGACCCGCTGTAACCGACACTGCTAAGATTCAAACCGCTGGAGACTGAACTTCTAGGAAACTTGCGATAATTCTCCCCCTCAAAAAGGACATGAAATGACCTTTTTGCCAAAGCTGAGAGTCCGTGATGTATGTGAATTTGTCAGGCACAAAACATGGAGAGAGACAAATGAAACAACTGAAACGAAGAAGGTGATGAAGACTCTCTCGTAGTAACCCCTTGCTTTCCTCCTCATCAATGGTTTAGCAGATTAATAATTCACTTCAGCTCGTAATATGCCAAAGCCGCTTGATGAAATGTATATGACTTTTAAGTGAGTAAAGGTTAACACATGTCTCCAAACAGATCACCTCTTGTCTTTAAGCCTGACTACCTCTTGAGAAGATCTCGAGCAACAATCCCATTAGAAGCTTGAGAAACAACAATCACTTGATGAAGCTTGAAAAAGAACAAGTCCGCGACTTAAACTTGCACTAAATTATGATTTAGAACCTATATTGAGCACAACAACGTAACTCCTTTAAATATAGGTAGTGATATATACCCAACCTTCCATCCTTAATTGTACATATCCACTTCGTGAACATCCAAGTCTAATCACCTTAAATTGCAAATTGTGATTTAGAACCTATATTGAGCACAACAACGTAACTCCTTTAAATATAGGTAGTGATATATACCCAACCTTCCATCCTTTATTGTATATATCCACTTCTTGAACATCCAGGTCTAATCACCTGAAATACGCTTGAGCAAGGGTCAACAAACATCATGCATCCATCCACCCCGAGATGTTTGTGACACTAAGTACACCAACCCGTGAATTAACAAACCAACCAAGTTACCATAATTTCCCAATTCCTGCTGATCTTGAAGCACAAACTTATCCCGAAAAAGCAGTCAAACCCCGTAAGTTTCATAATGTCTACATTCAAGTCTAGCCTACTTGTCCAATATTAATTTCACGGGATTTTACAGCTCTTGAGATTTAAACCGAGAAATCGAATCTTTCGCGGGATTTTCTAAAATCTACAAGAGAAACCGTGAAATCAACCTGAATACCCAAGATTGAGGTGCAATACCAATCTTCGAAATTCAAGTCACAGAAGTCAAATCACAACATGATCAAATTGCAACCGGCCAAGTCACAGATTGTCAAATTGCACCAAGACAGATTGCGATCAACCAAATCACAATAAGTCGAATCGCAAGTGCTAACTCGCAACGTCATATCGTAACTGGTCAAATAGCAATCCGTCAAGTCGCAATAGGCCAAACACGCAACTTGACAAATCACAATTAATCACATTGCAATCTGTCAACTGTAACTCAACTCGTAAACATCAAATTGCAGACTCACTTAAATCGCGGGCACCAATAGGACAATGCTGCCACTTTCACAACTCTGTTCTCATGATGACATTTCATGTCAAATACCCGTGAAATTAATAACATAGTTATTTTGAACCCCAAATGTGACCATCAACTACTAACTGTACCCAAAAATTTGAATTATCAAATACAAGCACAAAACCACATAAGTTATACAAATTTTGGCCTAGTTAATTTCATCTAAATGAAATACATGGTCGGCCTATCTGTTCTAAAATCCAAAGTTAGCAACACACCAGCCCACTATGTACCATTAGCCCATTAGTAACACACATCCATTAAGCCCATTTATTCACATTTGCTAATACCGATCCAAACCAATAACCATGCCCTAATCTTCGGGTATTTAACTCCTACTCCATTGACATCACTTAACCCTAATCCCTTTGCTTATCCGCCCCTCTCATAATTCATTACTGCAGTCACCCACATTCCACCAAACTAATCTCAAACCCTAATCCCTTTACTTAAGAATGTCCGCCCCCATTCTCATCTCTTCTCTCAATCAGCCACAAAAAAAAAAAAAAAAAAAAAAAAAAAAAAAAAAAAAAAAAAAAAAAAAAAAACAACCCTAATTACAAACAAATCCGCCTCCTTCACCCTTCATTATGCTCCAAATGCATCTTACCTCCCATCAAATTTAAACAAAAACTCGTCTCATATCATCATCAACATTCAACATCAAAACTCATCAATGTCATCAATCCGAATCCACAAGCCCCTTAACCTTTGTTTCTTTCAGTTGTTGCTCGTATTCAAATCGAGAAAGCGTTTAAGAGGCTTCACCGTCCTAAGTGGGGTCACGGTAGGTTCGACTGTTGATTTACATTTATGTTCATTATTTTCAACGAGCCGAAGATAAGAAACAACATACTTGTTAGCTTTCTTATCTTTAGATTCGGATAGTTAATTGAAGTGATTAGCTTCAAAAATTTGATCTATGATGATAATGTTCAATCTTACGAGTTTATTGAAAGATCTTTGAGAGGGAATTTGAACAAACTGAGATCATTGTTATTAATCGTTAATGTTTCGAGTCTTAGTATCGTTCGATTGGAGATGAAGGTTTGGATTTGTGAGTCGTTTTAGTTTATTTGAACCAATAGAAGGAGTAGTGATGACGCATTAGTTGTTGTTTGTAAATGTAAGGATTTGTTGATGTTGACTGTGAATTCGTTGTTGTTGTGTCTTTAGAATATGTATCGAATCGTGGATTGTTTGAGGAATGTAGTTCTTTTCAGTTGGGTTATATGTAAGTGTTGTTTGTTTGGTTTGTGTTTGCTTAACTGCTTCTTTCATTTTGATATTTCATTGATCACATTTGACCTAGTAGCAGGACAAACCGAGTCGACAAACCGCGTCGTCTTAAATACACAAACCGAGTCCATAACTTAGCAGACAAACCGAGTATACAATATGTAACACAAACCGAGTCCGTGATTGTACATACAAACCGCGTTCGAAGTTAAACATACAAACCGAGTTCATGATATTATGGACAAACCGAGTCCAGGGTTAAACAGACAAACCGAGTCTGTGAGCCAAAAGACAAACCGCGTTTGACCAGTCAAAGCTGTCACACTCACCTTTTTGTCTTTTACCCCATTTTTTGGCAAACAGCCAAACACCATCCAAAAAATCATACACAAACCGCATCCAAGAAATTCATCATTTTACACACCAGCAGCTACCAAGAACTCAAAACCCGTAATGTTAATCACACCACAAACACGACCAACAACAAGATATATTAGTAACTGAATAGTATATACCACAAATCCAACACAGTTAAGGTCCAAGCAGTTATACTTGAAATGATTCGAGCAAGTATTTGCAAACATGACCCAAGATGAGAGACAAAAACGAGGCTGTTTAAGCACATTTACTTAATGTACAAACTGATTTACCATTTCAAACAGGATAGAAAGAGAGCAAAAGCAAGTCAACAAAGGATTTAATGTACAAACTGATTAGTCTTCTTGACTTACTTTGTGGATTAATAAAAAGTGAAAGCAACACAATTCCACAGATCTGCCACACCAACATTGTTGTGAGCCCACAACCACTAAGGTTCACAATCATAAAATATGACATAGAACAGTTTGAATCCCACTATGAAGTATAACAAATAAAAACAGTTAGACAAAACAGATTTGAACTCGAACAGCACAATTAAGAGAAGCAATCATGGTTCGATCTAGAAAAGAATATAAAAAATAAAAACCACACAATCAGCCGAACCAAACCATGGACCACAGATCTGACCAAGATGAAACCATGGCTCTTGATACCAATTGTAGGAATTAACCTTCTTGATTGTGTGGATCTATTCGGGTGGTCTTGGATCTTGAAAGATCAAGAAACCCATTTGAGTTAGTTTGTAGAGAGAAGTTAGAGAGAGGTGGGAGACTCTTTGAGAAAATCTGTAATGTTAGATTAATTGTGTGAAGAGTTCCACCCTTCCCTTGTGTGGGAAGGGTTATATATATAGTCCTAATATTTGTGCCCCTAGTGGGCTGTGGAGTGAGCTGACAGTGGGGAAAGCCCCGACCCACTCCACGAATATATATTACTACACTAATAATACTGATAATACTAATACTACTAAACAAATATATATAAGCCTACGAGCTATATAAATGCTAATTAGATACTCGGGGTGACCGAACCTTCATATGAATATTTATATTCCTAACACACAAAAATGCCTGTCGTCTAGCCTTCAGATTTTACAATTTATGACAGTTTTTTTATGACTTACAATTTTGCGTGTCATTATATTGTGTGTGTCATAAAAAGCATGTCATTAAAGGCCCTTTTTCTAGTAGTGGTTCCTACTACTAGGCCAGCAGTTCCTACTGTTAGGAATTCAAATGTTGTTAAGGGTAAATGGGGCAATGCTGTCAAGACCTCAGCACATTGGGTTAGAAAAACAAACCAACCCAATGGTGCATCAATGACCTCAAATCGTTTTTCTCATATTGATGCACAAGGCAGATCCAAGCCAGTAATGGTTTGGGTCCCCAAAAGGCACTAAAACCATTCTTTTGTGTGCAGGAACATCCTTCAAATGGTGAAGAAGACAGAGGCTACTCAGATAGTGGATGTTCTAGGCACATGACTGGTAACATGTCATACCTTTCAGACTCCATTGCTCTGGATGGAGGACCTGTTATCTTTGGTGGTGGTGTTGGAGGAAGGATTACTGGTAAAGGTGTCATCAAAACTGGTAATCTTGATTTTGAGAATGTGTATTTTGTACCAGAGTTAAAGTACAACCTCTTTAGTGTGTCACATATATGTGATAAAAAGAATAAGGTTCTTTTTACTGATACTGACTGCCTTATTCTTTCTCCTGATTTCAAGCTGCCTGATGAAAATCAAGTTTTGCTTAAAATCCCTAGAAAGGGTAATACATACAGTATTGAGATGAACAACCTTGTTCATAAAGAAGGTCATACTTGCTGATGAAGCAAAAAGTGTACCGCTTTTAGGGGGTCATTTAAGCCCTAAATCGTATTTATTTGATCAAATATTGCCCTAAATCGTTCCTTTTGTCATTTTAGGTACTTTGGAGAAGAAATCTGGAAAAGGAAGCATTTTGGACATTTTTGGAGCATAAAAGTGAAGAAAACAACAAAGTCTCAAAATCGGCTGGAAAAGTACCTGTGACGGCGTCAAGCACCATTGTGACGCCGTCAACCCTTGACGCGCCAGAGAGGATTTTGGATGATTAAAAGGGGACGGCGTCAAGAAGGCCATCAAGAAACCCTAACCGCGGCGAGGTGACGGCGTCAGCTCTATAACGTGACGCCGTTAGATCTGATTTTCTATATATATTCTCATAATTTTTAGTCATTAGTGTGCAACTTTGTGAGGAGAAACCCTAAGACGATTTTTCTGCTACTTTTAAGGGTTTTATACCCTTGGATCTCCCATGTTCAATTGAAGATAAGTAATCAATTAATCATTCAATATGTCTATGTGTTGTTTGATTATATCTTGTTCTTGTCTTTTATTTAACATGTTAGGCTAGATTTATCTTGTGTTTGCTTAGATCTAATGAAACCTAACTATTGATTATTGGTTGATGGTGTGTTATTAATTGTATTGGATGATTGTTTATCGATGTTAGGCTTAAGAAAACTGGCTAACCTCCTATACGGTAACTTGCTTGAACGTCTTAAGAAACATGAACCAATGCGTACTAAGGTTTTTATGGTTGTATTTAATGCATGAGCGAATTCTAGTGATCCCATGTTAGGAGCTTCTTAGCCGGCTCGACATAGGAGTGAAGTAGGAGCTTATAGAGTTGGGGAAGTACGTACGCCACCCCACGATTGGTATTAAGGAATACACCCGTCATCCACGCAATTAATACACACTAATCAACGGTAAAAGATAGTTAGGGAGTAAGGAAATCTAAGTAAACACATTTCTCTCCATATAAGTTCCACAACCTTTTTATTTTCAGTTATTTTATTTTATTTGCAATTGTAGTTATTTGGGTTAGTTGACTAGCAACTAATTCCGCCCACTCCTTCAAACCCGAGATTTTACTTGCTTTTATAAAAATATAAAAAATACAAAAAGAATCTTCTCTCACCCTTATACCTATTAGAGTAGTTTTTCAATCCTAACGACACTATTCCCCTAGAGAACGATCAATCCCCCGGTACTTGCCACTACACTATACTACATCGATCAGGTACACTGCCTGGTGGGGATTGCAAGCCTCTTGAGATCCCTCGAGAGGTAAAACCTGTTGTAAGGTCACAAAACCACGCATCAAGTTTTTGGCGCCGCTGCCGAGGAATAGTTATTGTTTAGGTTGAATTTTTATTTTATTAGGTCTACTCACTAGATTCTTTTCTAGTGAGATTTTTATTTTATTTTTCTAGGTTTTCTTTAGTCTATCTTTTTTCTTCGTTTCTTTGTTCGTAACCATTACCATCCAACATCATGGAAGGTGGTAATATCTTCGATCCCAACAACCCACCACCACAACAACACCCACCTCCTAGAGCCCGTACCTTAGGAGACTACTCCCGTCCTAGCCACCATGGCTATCGAAACACCATTGAGCTCACTCAAGGAGCCAATGTCACTCCCTTGCGATCCGACACCATCTGGTTGGTGCAAAGCGGATGCGCATTCCATGGACTTCGTTCCGAAGATCCTAATCAACATCTCAAGGACTTTCTCAAAATCGTTGATTCCATAGACCTTGATGTTGCCACTCGAGAGACGACCCGACTGCGTCTCTTTCAATTCTCTCTGCGGGTCCAAGCTAGTCAATGGCTAGAGCGCCTACCCGCAGGATCCATCACCTCTTGGGATGATCTCACCACTCATTTTCTCGCTCAGTTTTTCCCACCAGGAAGAACTACCAAGCTAAGGAATGATATCTTGATGTTCCAACAACGTCAAGGCGAAACCCTGTACGAGGCATGGACTCGATTCAAGGACTTACTCCAAAAAGTCCCTCACCATGGCATAGAACTTTGGCTACAAGTCCAAATCTTCTATGACCACATCAATCTCTCCACGAGGCAAACCATTGACCAATCGGCCGGTGGTAAGCTACGTGATCTAAGTGCGGAACAATCATGGGCTCTCCTGGAAGATCTTGCTCTTTATGACAACGAAAGTTGGAATGATCCCCGTGATTTGAATAAAACGGTCAAGGCAATATCTTTGCCTTCGAATAATTCAAGCACTTCCGACCGTAGGATCATAGAACTTGAAGACCAAGTCAAGTTTCTTATGAAATCCTACGAGGCTCCTAAACCTTCAAGCCAAGTGAACAAAATCACTTCTTCGTGTGAATTATGTAGTGGTCCCCACGACACTCATGATTGCGTGAAACTCCCCGAACAAGCTTTTGCGGACTACGCATCCTCGCGTACCGATGGAGCGAGAGACAAGTGGTACACTTTTAAACCCGAGCCAAATCCCTACGGTGATTCATACAACCCCTCATGGAAAAATCACCCAAACCTTAGGTGGAAACAAAACCAAAACGCACAACAAACCAATTCTTTCAACCCACCTAATCGTTTTCAATCAAGCGGTTCATCCTCGAACCGTACTTTCAACAACAATCCTTCCAACTATGGTAGTACCAATAACTTTGAAGGGTTGATGTCCAACTTCGTGACATCTCAAGAAGCTCGTTTAGCAAAGTTTGAAGCCGATTTCAAACAAAAACAAAGCGAGATGACCAATAAGATTGACACTTTGTTGAAAGCCCTCAATGACCGAGAAATGGGAGCACTCCCTAGCAACACAGTCAAGAACCCGAAACTAAACGTCAACGCTATTTCATCGGTTTCGTCTCCTAGTACTTGTCCACAATATTATTCGGTCAACTCCATGAGCTCGTGTTTCAAACAAACCCAAGACGTTCAAAATGACCAAGAAGTTATGATATCCAACACTAAATTGGTCAACAACATAGTTGAAACACCTCCCACTCAAAACCTTGACGAAGAATTCAAGGAGCTCCACCTTGAACGTCCGGTTTTGATGTATTAGCACGAGCCCCCTATTATAATGCTCTCTTAGAAAAATATGAGAAGAAGCTCGAGTTAGGTGACAAAGGGACCGCCTTCGTACAAAACAAACTACCTAAGAAGTTAGATGATCCGGGCTTATTTGTTCTACCTTGCAAGATCGGTAATTCGGAGGCTTATGACACATTAGCCGATCTTGGATCAAGCCTTAACCTACTTCCGTTACCTCTCCAAACCTCTCTAAAACTAGGGAAACTTGAAGAAACCGAGGTAATAATAGGCTTTAGCGGATGGAAGTGTTGCTTACCCGGTTGGAGTAGTCAAGGACGTGTTAGTACACATAGGAAAACTAACCATTTTAGCCGATTTCCACGTCCTTGATATGGTTAGCGACCCTACATGCCCCTTGTTGATAGGTAGAGGATTTTTGGCGACCGCTAGTGCTATGATTGATTGTAAGGAATCTAAGATAGCGGTAGGAGAAGGTGATACTTGGTTAGTCTATGATGTGAAGAAACATGCCTATGATACTAGTGAGGAACCAACACCCCATTGGTTAGAATTAAATAGGAGACCATCTAGATATGGACCCTGGATCGATAGAGACTTCATAGGACCCCAACGCCCATTTTACCTAGAAGAGGACTTTGTGAGCCGAACACATACGGTAGAACAACTCTTGGCTAGGGACACCGAATTGGATCCATTTGAAGACCCTCTAGTTTTTAGGAAGATGATTGATTTCTAGGAGTTTTGCCAATTAACCTAGGGATGAATAGGTGGACATGTGAAGACAATGATCATAAGTGGGATTGGGACAAACCACCCAAAGATGGAGATGGGTCATGGCATATTAAGATGACATTGTATGACCCGGATGGAGAGAGGTTTGAAAAGATATATCGTACTATGCGGACCAATAGAAAACTTCAATCCAAGCTTAACCCTAAAGATGTCCTCGATGACGATCTCACTTACATAGGTTAAAAGGACTTTGAGTCTAGCTACAAGACTCGTTAATAAAGAAAAGCGCTTCTTGGGAGGCAACCCAAGCTTTATTTGCTTTGTGTGTTTATTTATTTGTTTGTTTGATTTTATTTGCTTCCGTATGTATGTTTAATTTTTATTATTATTGATTCATGTTCGAAACTAAAATGTGAAAATGCTTTATCTTGTTTTTAACTTCGTCTTAACTACATATAAAGGTATTTTGCAAAAGATAAGTGTAAGGGAAATCCAAATCGGTTTATTAGAACAAATGAACATGAATCATAACAATATTAAATTAACATACATATTAGTAATTGTTTGAGTCAAATGCTTGTATCGAGTCATAATGATATTTTGCAGGATTTCCAGGAAATAAGGATTGGGTTTTTCCAGAAATTTTCCGGAAACTTAACATGAAAAATCTGTCAGATCACTTCTGACGGCGTCAGACCACAGTCTGACGGCGTCAGGAACAGTTTTCTGGAATTTTTTTTTAAGTTTTGTTTTTCTTCCGGAATCATAAAATGCTTTATTAAATCTCTAACTTATAAACTCCAGGAATCTGCAAAATAATCATTCCACAAGCATTATATCCTTATACAGATTTATCCCGCCGATGTTATGTAGGTTTTCGTGTTTGTTTTCTCAGGTTTAACAGGTTATTTTGGACAAGGAGATGTATGTGGAATCTAGCTTTTGGCGCTGCTTTAGTCTTGAAGCTTCCACATTACCTTGGAAGAAGATCTAACCATGTTACCTCTTTATCCACCGAGCGAATCAGGGGAGTATTTGATTTCATTCTTTTACCTTATTTACTTTTACATCTTGTTATTTGAACATTGGGGACAATGTTCATCTTAAGTGTAAGGGGGGTAAAGTACGATACCTTAGAGAATGCTATTACGCTTGATTTTTCGTTTGTTTAATGGTAGATGTGTAATAAAACTGAGAGAAATACCTGTTAAGGCAATTTTAGTGCCAAATTTAAATTTTTTTACAACATATAGGAGTGAAACTTTGGTCTTAATGAGCGTCTCATGGATAGGAGTTATATGACTAGCACAAAACCGTACCACAAAAAAATTTTCCACCCCCAAATATGTGAGGTTCGCCCCTAGAATTGGTAGGAAAAACATTTATGCTATGATGTGTGTACCGGTAGCACTTAGATTCTAGAACTTGCGTTAGGACCATTCCGAGGCCACAAGTGAGACTACATTCGTGTAGTTAGATTTACTACATGATAAGAGAGCATTAGGATTAACCCATTGTTTTACACCTGTGTTTTTGTTATAATTACATTGGCTACATTGATCAAGTAATTCTCCCACACCCTTTGCGTTGTACTCATTTTTAGTACACGATACCCCTAGTACACCCCTCAGAGCCTATCTTTTCGTTTCTAACTTTAAGCATTTTACTTAAAGTAAGAATTTGTTTACACCCCACTTAAATGTACACCCAAATCGCCTTAGCCTACCTTGTATGCACTCATTTTTAGTGCATTATTGTGACAACATTTGTTTAAACCCCAAGTTAATTATCTAATTGATTACATGGTTGCTAAGTCGAGTCATATCCTTGTACATATTATTTTGGGACGATTAGGACTCATGGGTAAAGTACTAGTGTAATGGAGTAATGGGGAAGAACAACATTATTACCCCCATATGTGCTAAATATTTTAAAAGTACTCCAAGTGTTTCGATTATCTTAATTCGAGTCATTAGAATAGTTAATTATAAAGTTATGTAAAAGTTCAAGTGTAAGGGGGATACAACCCCCCTACGATGTATTATTTGCTTCCGTATGTATGTTTAATTTTTATTATTATTGATTCATGTTCGAAACTAAATTGTGAAAATGCTTTATCTTGTTTTTAACTTCGTCTTAACTACATATAAAGGTATTTTGCAAAAGATAAGTGTAAGGGAAATCCAAATCGGTTTATTAGAACAAATGAACATGAATCATAACAATATTAAATTAACATACATATTAGTAATTGTTTGAGTCAAATGCTTGTATCGAGTCATAATGATATTTTGCAGGATTTCCAGGAAATAAGGATTGAGTTTTTCCAGAAATTTTCCGGAAACTTAACATGAAAAATCTGTCAGATCACTTCTGACGGCGTCAGGAACAGTTTTCTGGAATTTTTTTTTAAGTTTTGTTTTTCTTCCGGAATCATAAAATGCTTTATTAAATCTCTAACTTATAAACTCCAGGAATCTGCAAAATAATCATTCCACAAGCATTATATCCTTATACAGATTTATCCCGCCGATGTTATGCAGGTTTTCGTGTTTGTTTTCTCAGGTTTAACAGGTTATTTTGGACAAGGAGATGTATGTGGAATCTAGCTTTTGGCGCTGCTTTAGTCTTGAAGCTTCAACATTACCTTGGAAGAAGATCTAACCATGTTACCTCTTTATCCACCGAGCGAATCAGGGGAGTATTTGATTTCATTCTTTTACCTTATTTACTTTTACATCTTGTTATTTGAACATTGGGGACAATGTTCATCTTAAGTGTAAGGGGGGGTAAAGTACGATACCTTAGAGAATGCTATTACGCTTGATTTTTCGTTTGTTTAATGGTAGATGTGTAATAAAACTGAGAGAAATACCTGTTAAGGCAATTTTAGTGCCAAATTTAAAATTTTTTACAACATATAGGAGTGAAACTTTGGTCTTAATGAGCGTCTCACGGATAGGAGTTATATGACTAGCACAAAACCGTACCACAAAAAAATTTTCCACCCCCAAATATGTGAGGTTCGCCCCTAGAATTGGCAGGAAAAACATTTATGCTATGATGTGTGTACCGGTAGCACTTAGATTCTAGAACTTGCGTTAGGACCATTCCGAGGCCACAAGTGAGACTACATTCGTGTAGTTAGATTTACTACATGATAAGAGGCATTAGGATTAACCCATTGTTTTACACCTGTGTTTTGTTATAATTACATTGGCTACATTGATCAAGTAATTCTCCACACCCTTTGCGTTGTACTCATTTTTAGTACACGATACCCCTAGTACACCCCTCAGAGCCTATCTTTTCGTTTCTAACTTTAAGCATTTTACTTAAAGTAAGAATTTGTTTACACCCCACTTAAATGTACACCCAAATCGCCTTAGCCTACCTTGTATGCACTCATTTTTAGTGCATTATTGTGACAACATTTGTTTAAACCCCAAGTTAATTATCTAATTGATTACATGGTTGCTAAGTCGAGTCATATCCTTGTACATATTATTTTGGGACGATTAGGACTCATGGGTAAAGTACTAGTGTAATGGAGTAATGGGGAAGAACAACATTATTACCCCCATATGTGCTAAATATTTTAAAAGTACTCCAAGTGTTTCGATTATCTTAATTCGAGTCATTAGAATAGTTAATTATAAAGTTATGTAAAAATTCAAGTGTAAGGGGGATACAACCCCCCTACGATGTATTATTTTGGATGGTAGGGCAAGAGTGTATGCAAAAAAAAAAAAAAAAAAAAAAAAAAAAAAAAAAGTAGAAAAAAACATACGGACTACCATCCGTTTCATTTTATGTTTATTTTATCTTTTTGTTATTTTTTTTCTTTCATTAGCTTAAGTCGAGTCTAGTCTTGGCTTAGCAATGCCATATTGTACATGTAATTAATCAAGATCTTTAACTCGCCACCAGTAAAATATCCTTTATCCAACAAAACCTGTGTTTATCATATCCCTACACCTAACGTTATAACTCATTTAAAAGCCCTCTTTGATAGTTTATCTTAGGTGCTTACGCCTAGTGGAGTAGGTTTTTGATCCTTTCCCAACCCTATGGTAATCTATTTGCTATGACAGGTAGTGAGAGATATTATTCATTTTCATTTATGAGATATACTTTTATGACACCTGAGAGATGTGAGTATCTAAACACTACTTGTGAGGTGCTAGTTTGTAATCTCCGTGCTTATTATGATTAAAGTGGAACGACTATTTGTTGTAATTACTTTTATATTAGCGTTAAATGACCCCTAACTTGTATTTTGATGAGAATAAAAGCGCATTTGCTTGAGGACAAGCAAATCTCAAGTGTAAGGGTATTTGATGAAGCGAAAG